>OX421858.1:11564242-12074242 GCA_949127965.1 Pandemis corylana | reverse complement strand
AGACTGGACCGAGATTATCCGGTTTTATTTTTCACTGGATAATCTAGAAAATCGTTTCTGCAAAATGTACGACATCTCTAATGCTCAGCGTCCGCAAGATTTTAGGCTCGCAGCATCCGTAGCTTAAAATTAAAGGAGGTATTCAGAGCAATTCAAGTTCGTAATGGGACTGGCTAAATCTAATTAATCCATCTGTTAATCTACCTTTTATAAGAGGATCAAGAAAGTAAAATTACGATTAAAATGACTGACAGCAGTTTCGTATCGTAATATGTAAATCTATTTGTTTGTTTGTTTGTTTGTTTATTCAGCACATCCACATCATGTATATTACAGTGTGAGCCAGAGAAACTTAATTGGTACATTAGTCTGATATACACGACAATAACGGAGTACATAACATTGTCCATACTGCGAGATGTCTATTAAAATATTACAATATATATTTTTTTTTAAATAATCTATTTAATTTTAACTAAGCTTTTTTCGTTCCACAGTTCCATTCGACAAAATATTTTTTTGTGAAAATCATTGAAAATAGTGCCAGTAGTTAGTAGCAAAGGAAAATGTCGCCATGTAATACTAATTTCGAATTTCACGAGAGAAATAAAGTCAGAATATTTTTTTCACATCTCTCATTCAGAAAAGTAAACTTTGCTCCCTGTAGAGAGGGATTAAAGTGCAACTTTTCTGTTCAATGCTTTTCTAAGTGTTTTTTGCAAATGCAATTTTTTGAAGTTGATAATTGTAAAACCACGCCATTTTCTGTATTGGATACTGTATTGTATCTCTTTAATTATATTTGAGCCACTCGGGAGCAAAATTATTTTCATCTTGGACGTTAACACTTGAATCCTTCATTACGCTCTGGATATTCTGGATTCAATGTAGCGCCCTCGCCGTAAATATACCATTTTGTTCCCATGTGACACAAATAACTATTTTAACGTTTCTAGGCATTTTTTTTTGAAGCAGTTTACTAATTTATGATTTTATTACTCAACAAAAGTAACTGTATGCTCTATCTACTCTGTTATGTATAATTCAATTAACTCTGTGATATCAGCATTACCTTCATTATATATTTTTAGAGATCTTTAGCCGACTAGCCTAAAAACTTAACTATTGCAATTTGTTTGTCTTCGATTTCAGTCGACGACAGACATAACAAGCTAACTCTCCTTCCAACATTACCTTGACAAACATGAAGCATTCCCAAAACTCTTCAATTACGCAACACAGAATCACACTATCCGTTTCCACAGTCGGTTAACAAAGGGTTATAAGAGTACAAAACTCGACGTGTCGGAAGGTAATCGCTTTTTGACGAGGGTCCCATGTCTCTAGACACCTGTGCTCCTGAAATATTACACTTGAATTGGTGGTCGTATTATGGGCAACGATTCTACTTTGGTTAGGTTACAATGAAATCGGTTTACAGACTTGTCAGTTTGTAATAGGACCCTTGAAGAAGAATTCCATTTCTACGCATATACCTACTGTGAAATTGAATGGGCAAATAAATAATTATTATTTAACAAAAAAATATTCACAGGTACCATTTCAGTAACTCATAGTTTTGGCAAACTTTTGATACTCGTATGTTGGAAAAGTTATAACAGTAAACATAAAAAATTAAGAATTACATTTTTTTGATTCATTTGACAGTACATATCATTTGAAAAACAGCGCCTTCTCTCGTCCCTGGTGAGCAGTAGATGTCCCACGGGAGTTGGTAATTGTGTCGTACAGACACATCATAAGTAACAAGGTCACGTGACAGCTAGTAACAGATAGAAAGATTCGAAGGCTTACCCACCTGCTATGGGTGGTGTAGGGGTATAGCACGCGTCACGGAATGACGAGGTTCCGGGTTCGATTCCCGGCCATAGCTTTACTTTTTCGGTTTTTTCTACGTGTTCTAATTTTAAGTGACGTTTAGAAATTTAAAGTTATAAAATAAAAAGTTATTTTTAAAGTTCATGATTGGGCAGATTTAAAAAATGAAATGATAAGATTGTGGAATGTTCGTTGGTGAAATGATTGGCTCCCTTCTTTAAGTCGTGATAAGTCGACAATTAGATTGTTTTACAGAGTTTGTATGTATGTATGTATAACTCTTTATAGTACATAAAATACAAGAAAAAGATGAATACAGGACAACACAAATGCACAAAGGCGAACTTATCCCTAATAGGGATCTCTTCCAGTTAAACTTTGCACGATTGACAGGACCTAAGTATTAAGTAAGAGTAGACACACAGAAAAGCTTTAACAATTACGTACTTATCAATAAATAAAATAAGTTGTATGAAGTAAATTGGTTAAAATATGGTAATAAGAGTGTTAGCTTTTTTATCTCAGTAACGGTAGTTGTATGTGAGTGGCATGGAAACCTCCGTGAAATTAAGTAGGTAACTTTAAAGGGGGGGATTGCCACCCTTTAATTAACTTGTGATAAATAAATAATTCCCCTAATTCTAGACTCCAAACGATTGTCAACTGTCTCGTTCCCCCCATCAGACCTGTATCACGAACTTTACTTGATTGTATCGCTTCCAATAAAACACTATTCACGCCCATTATAACCGGACATCCAATTTTAGGCCCCCCGCAACAAAACTGCTGGCAATCCAAACACCACAGAGCTCTTGTTACGATGGTGACGTGGACGCAAACAATTTCGGTGGGCTGTCAACCCCTTACTATAAAATCTATTTAGGATGTCAGAAACGTCAGGTTAAATAATCCTATGGATTCCCACCTTATCTATAATGGTAAGAGGGTCTAATTTTAATGCGATAGGCTCATGAATATTAATATCGTAGCTCAAGAACTTGTTCCCCGAGAACTAGTGAATAATGAACTAAACCAACAATTCATAACATCTACCCGCTGGCTTAAAAAGTGAATGTTGGGATGAAACGTTTTTTTAGTGGCTTTTACCCTTGCTTTATTTTAGAGGATGAAACGTTTGAACGCAGACTTAAAAAAATCTGTTGGATCTGTCACTGTAGTACTCTGTTAAACAGTACAGAGTGACATTAAACTTGACATTTAATTTTGAATGTGTGATAATTATTCTTTGTGCCATTATATTACCTACCTTATTTATTATTATTAGGTATATACATATTTTTGTCATTTATGTTCTAACAATATTTTCACATTTTGTGGTTTTATATGTTTATTATTTGACATTTCAAATTGCTTTTATAATAGGTTTTATTATTATTTTATCTTTTTATGTAATCATGACGATCTTTTTTTATGAATCTATATTGACATTTCATTTAGCTTTATTTTCGTTTGTTGTTATTTTGTTTTAATTTTATTTCAGTTATTATTATTATTTTATCACATTTGACGATCCTTTTGTGAATTACTTATGTTTGGCATTTATTTGTACTTTTAAAATGGTGATGAATAAATCTACCTATTTATCTATTAAATAGAAGCTTCTGATAATATTTTTGGTCGATATATAAATGGGCTGCTTACATTCTAAAACTAAATAATCTGTTGAGAAATATTGTTTTTGTCTTCCCACTAAAATTTTATGTGTATCGATGTTTGTGTGTCCATCTGTGGAAACGTAACTTCAAACAGATGACTGAATCGGACATGGTTGCTTTTTATAAAAAAAATTGTTTCACACAGTTTTTAACCGTTTTAGTTTAGCCGTCAGCCGCTTTTAGTTTACAAAATGAAAATGTCGGACATTTTTCAACATTTTATTACGTTCATGTTAGTATTAATTAGTTTACGGAAAGCAAAACTTCAATACAGATGTTCTGTGAACATTTTTGTTTACACTGTTTAGAAAATGGGCTGGATTTCTAGTCATGAAAAATGTAACAAAAAAATGACGTCACTTTATTCGAAGAGCTCAAAACATAACGAGGTACCTAACATTTTATGGCACGTATATTTTTTCTTAAAATCCTTTATATCGCCCGCTTTAAATATTTTAATTTGTCAACACGTGTATGGCTTAGTTAAATGAGCCACTTGCATATTTACGGGGTGCGGTTGAAAAACGAATGGGGGTGTAGAGATGTACCCAGTGTTTCCATGCTGAGGTAAAAATTGAATACTATCTGTAATACTTTTTATCAAATGTAACACACAATGTTTAAAGCACAGTTTAATAGATTTGTAGTAGGGGTACGAGTCGGGTTACCTCCACGTGTGGTCAAGAGCTGCGGTTCGTTTTTGGCTCCGTCCGGATGGAAGAGCAGTGCTTGGTCCGGTGCACCCTGGGCATCGGCTAATGATTTCCTGGCAGTTTATGAGGGATATCATTGACCTTTGGCTAACAGCCCGATAGCTACCGTACGTAGCGATAGTTACCGTACAGCGTTGCATACATTTTGTCACAAGATTTTTAAATTATATTTTTGTTACTTTGACATTGGCGAAATTGTCGTCGCTATAACGACTTGATACGCCACAAATAAGAATAGGAAGAAGAAGAAGATTTGTAGTAGGTATGGCTTGGATTACAAATAATTTAAGAAATATTTATTTTCCCAGATAAGTGTAAAAGAAAGTCTATTGGAGCAGTCGTCTTAGATTTGGAGGGGAGAGTGTTCGTGATTTTGAAGAAAGGGGCATAAACAAGCAGTAAGATTCAGTTTGAAGATTTACGAGCGGGTATAGTTTTGGGGAGGACCCACCATACAAGGATTAGATTAATTAAAGAAGAACTGTACAAAACCAACAGACACTTAATGACTAAGTAAAAAAATATCATTATTTAACTTGGGTATTACCATGTGCTTTTTAATAACATCAAACGAGCATAAAAACTTTTAATACCATCAAAAGCAAGGAAAACCCAATACGGAACATCTCTAGTACTTTGTATCGTTCCACGTCACATCCAGAGGCACTCGAGCGCAGATAAATGGGCAATTCGAGCTCGAGTGTGGATCTCGGTGCCATTATTTTGACAGATGAAAATAACGAGTGTGTACCGCGGTAAATAACAGGCACAAATCGGTGCGGCCGTTACCGGGTCGTAGTGGTCGGCAGTCGGTTTGAAGCATGAAATTTGTGTTATTGAAGTGGACTAAGTACAGGGAATTGTTTAAGAACCAGATCGTGTATTTTTTTTCCGCCATACTGGTCTGAGACTAAATGAGAGAGAGAGAGAAACATTTGATTTAACCTACAATACAATACATACAGTCAATAATTTTTATACCTACTAAACGAATAGTTAGTACCGATATGGTGTAAAATGGCCCCCCCTCAACACAATGTTGCGGCAAGCCGCAAAGCTGTTTTTCAGAGGGTGATTTTCAGTAAATAAAAAAACATTGCTTGTACCAGTTGTTTCTCTTCCCGTGCAGATGGTAAAAGCCCATCGTGGGAATCGGCGAAAATCTCAGGCTCTATCTACCCCGTAAAGGATAAAGACGTGTTTTATTTATGTACGTGTGAGTAAGACTACGTATAATAATTTTGCAGTGTGATAAATAAATAAGACTGTAATGTCGTTAAAACAAATTAGTACAATCAAAACATAATTTACTTAAAACACAATGCGACAAGGTTCCATTTGGCCGCAAAACTCTATCTCACGCGATGTAATACCGCCTGTTGCTCTTATTTCCATTAAGCCCGGCGTAACTCAATGAAGTACTTACAAAAGTGTTTTGTTTTAAAATCGTATTTCCTGTAAAAGGCTTTTCATTTGGTTAGCATAGGAGTTTATTTTAACCGAAACAAAATGAAAATTGCTTTTGGATACACCGCCTTTTTGCTTCTCTCCAACGACTTTGGTGTTTTTATTCGGTTATCATGAACTTGAAACTTGTATGTAACCAAGGAGATGATTTTTTACGAGCTACAGCTATTTATTATCTTGCAGTTGTTCGTTTGTATCTGTGTTTAAATCAGATTTGACACTCGCAGAATTACCCTAAAATTTTCTATAAAAATGAGGAACGATAGACGACAAAACTCAAACTCAAACTTTTATTTGCTTTGATACAAGATACAATATACAAGATCAAACCCTGTAGGGGCACTGCAAATATTACATTTTTAATGTACAAAATAAATAGTAGTACACACATAGGCATAAATTACATTACATTATAAATTTGAACAGTAAACAAGTTTTCTTAATTTCTAAAACATCTCTGCTTATCAGCAGCAAATGCAACAGCAATGCAAACTTTTATCAAAAATAAGTTTATTTTACAAAAAACTACAAGCCTATTCAAAATTGACTGGAATTTGAAATTCGGTACATAATATGAGAATAGAAGCCTTTTAGAAAAAGCTAATAAAAAATGTACCTCAGCGTTTTGAAAAAAATAACCATGAATATATTTTTTTTACAATTTATTATTTTGGGTTTTTTAACTCAGAATCGTTCACTCTATCGATTTTTATATAACAAAAAAAGTGTACAGATCTATGGAATTTTATTTTCTTGTTCGTCACGTCCTTTTCATAAAAAAGTGACGAACCGGAATGGAAGTTTTGGGACACATTTTTTCTCGTATAAGAATCGACATGGTAAACAATTCTGGAAAAGAAAAACCCAAAATATTTAAATTCTGGTAAAAAATATTCATTGTATTTTTTTAAAAAACGCTCACCTAATGTAATAAATACCTACTTGTGACAAAAATATTAAAAGTAATTTTTTAATAACAATTAATTGCACTATACTACAACTTTTTTTTCTTAAGTCCATGGTCAATTTTTCCTAAGCTCCATTGTTCTATATTTAGCTCAAAGGGAAACACTTTGACCTTTATGTTTGTCTGACTCCCACACATAACTGTCATTCATTTATATCCAAACTGGAACACCCATCGCAATACATTCCCTTCCAAGAACAAAAGATATTTTAATATGGCGCTGGTTTGGACAGAACATTGTAAATGTCAGACTAAATATAAACTTTATTTTTGCTTTGAGATAAAGATTAATGGTGAATTCATACTTAAATACTATCTAAGATTATCTTTCTTCAGCTTATTTGAATCCACCGTTAAACATATATCCTAGATATGTATGTATGTAAACTCTTTATTGTGCAAAATACAATTGACAAACACTGACACCTTTTTATTTTGTAACCTTTGAGTGTTTGTGTGTATATATATTCGCAGTAAATCTCCCTAGATAAGTAGAGCAAAGTATCTCCGCTTCCAAATTTGCATGAAATTTGGTAAAATATTATGTTTAGTATTTGTTCATATAACGGCGACAGAAATACATCATGACTGTGTATAAAATTGAACTATGCATACTCGTAGCTATCACAAATTCTGAGTTACAGCCTGGTGACAGACAGACAGACGAACAGTGGAGTTTTAGTTATAGGGTTTCGTACTCAAAGGGTAACGCGGAACGGGACAGGAAAAAAGTAAAATCAGTGAACAAAATTTTTAAATAAAAACCTGTTATCTTGGGAAAACGTTAAATTTCCAAGCTTCCATGCTGGTCTGGGAGCAAAGAAAAAACATAGAATGTACCAGTTGCTTCTCTTCCCGGGCAAATGGTAAAAGCCCATGAAGGGAATGAGCGAAAATCATAGGAATCATATTATAGGCGATGCGGCTAGCAACCCATTAGGTACTGTTTTGATTCCATTTTCCATCTATACCTAGCCCCACAATCTTGCTAAACGTGGCCTGTAGGTTTGTCACCTTAGGCTCTGTCTACGCCGTAAGGGATAAAGACGTGATTTGTGTATTGTGTGTATTGTTTCGCCAAATGCACACTCTCAGTTACAAGAAATAAGCTTGTTTATAATATACACTGATCCATTCAACTTTAGTACGTTTATGAAGTTTCTATTCACTTTTATTTTCAAAAAACATTTCTAAATGTCTCAAACAAAACACATCTCAACACATCACCATTGAAATTGCGACACAAAAAAAACTCCAAGCACCTTATTACTCGAGACTAAAAACTTCGGAAACGGAACGTGTGAATTCAGCAAAATGGAAAAGTTCCCGAGAATAATAAGAATTGGTATTGTTGTTTTCACGAGTCAATATGGTAAATTGTATGGTGACTTATGGGGCTCGAGTTATCGAGTCCTCGAATTTGTTTCAATCGAGTTTTGTGTCGCGTGCGTGTAGCTGTCGAAAGTTATATCACCCTAATACCGTCCTGTAGGATACGCACAAAGCATTTCATCATCATCACCATCATCACCATTTTGGTGGTGTTTCTACAAACTTATCCAAAATAACGCACGCAATTTTCTGTCGGTATCTAGTCTTGAGGTATGTAGATACTACATACATACATACATATATCACGTCTTTATTCCTTACGGGGTAGACAGAGCCTAAGGTAACAAAACCTTAAGGCCACGTTTAGCATGATTAAAGGCGTATAGGTGGAAAGGGAAATAAAAATAGTGATGGGTTGCTAGCCGCATCGCCTATGACATGATTCTTAAGACTTTCGCCCATTCCCTCGATGGGCTTTTACCATCAGCATCATGAGAAGCAACTGGTAAATTCTATGTTTTCTATTTACTCGCAGACTAGCATGGAATATACTATATGGCTACATTGGCTACATGCTACATGGACGATTTGGTAAAAAACGCTTTAATCCTTCGATAGTGGAGTGCTTGTGAGCATCCCTAAAAAATTTACAAACCGGTTCCACTCGTCCTATGTAATTCAGACAGCTGAAGAATGGATTCCTCGCCAGCGTCTGTGTTCTCTTAACGCTAGAATCTGGCCGTCTTCAAAATAAGGGTCAACGGGTATTTACTAGGAAACGATGTCCCACTCTAGATTACATCTATCCTCACCAATAGGCGTGATTGTAATCAAACGCATGCCTATTTCACATAAAATTGGACAAAACCAATCGATTTAAAGACTATCGGGAAAGGCGTATCTATGTCAAGCAGTGGATTATTTATTATAAGCTGGATAATATTATAAAGATGACGATGGTAAAAATGTTCATATGGGAAGGCAAAGGCTAAGTTTTGCTAATGACCATA
Organism: Pandemis corylana; assembly: GCA_949127965.1. Lineage (NCBI taxonomy): Eukaryota > Metazoa > Arthropoda > Insecta > Lepidoptera > Tortricidae > Pandemis > Pandemis corylana. The sequence goes on along the minus strand of OX421858.1, from coordinate 12,065,238 downwards.
ATGACGTCTCCAAATACGTGAAATTAGTATTGCAGTTAAACCTAATTAGATAGCGATACCACAATTTACACAAGCAAACTCTTCACGAAACCCTCTCCAAAGTCATGTTTTGTACACACAAAAAAGACACCGGGTCGCTTATTCTCCAAAAACTCGTTACGAAAGTCAACTTATAAAAAATGCGTGCCTTAATACAGTTCAGTCATTCGCAAGTTTAAAAAGTTTTTTATCATTCCCTAACGCCTTGGAAACTATACTTCAGGGACGTCACCTCCTATATAAAAGTTTTATGGTGTGGAAGAAAGGGATTCGGCTATCAAGAAAATACAGTCCAAGTTTTTGCATCCCCCTTTTGTAGGTTTATTTTTTGTGCGACACTTTTTTTAACGAAATCCGGGGGTGTTTTTTACCAAAACCGCGGCTGAGGTGCGAGCAATGACAATGTGATTTAGTGTGTGTTGATAATAGTATTAATGGTCATTGAACGAACAGTGTTTACTTTTGAGAGAATATGCTTAAACGATTAAAGTGTAACTTGTGTTCCTCACAAAATTAACGCAGCTTAAGATAAAGGTCCTTAATTTTTTTCTGGGATATTTTAGTAAGTTTTTGGGTTAGGTACTTTGACATTCATTTAATAAACATTTTACTTTGCTATTTCTCTACTATAAAGTGCGAGGAAAAAATTCACGCTACCTCGACTGCTGCAGTCGAGCAGTGAAGTTTTGCGGTCCCTGCCTGGTGGAGATCCACACAGAATCATCGGCCACAGTGGAGAAGAATTTGAGAACCAAATGCCCAACGACGAGCAAAAATGTGTGAAGAGAAAGAAGTTCCAAGTCATAAGTCATAGCTATAAGTACCTTAAGCTTCTTTCTAATTTGCCCTCTAATTTCACTATCCATACCCATTCAAATCAAGGTATTAGGTACTGAAAATTTTGCATTCATCCCTAAAATAGCAAACTTAATCCTTAACAAATTGATACCGGCATGTAATCTCCCTTTGGAATTTAAACCATTAACCCTGCGTTTAGTTCTGAACAGATTTGACTTTAATTCAATATAGCATTGTCCTGTTGGATCAATTTCGAATCGGGAATGAAGCAGTGAAATGTTGCTTCTGGAATTAGTATTGAATTTTTTTTGCGAGCTAAGATTTGCTTGTGTAAAGTAAAAAAAAGGAAATGAGTAGCTGTTCGGTGATTGAAATGAAGTTGGTAAAATGTAGGAGAAAACACTAAACAATATTGTGGTAAGTAAAAAATAAAAATGGTATTCGAGGGTTTTTCAATAAAAAGTCCACGTAAGGATTTTTTCCATCGATCCTTATACAAGAAAAAATGAGTCCCAAAATTTCCATTCCAGTTCGTCACTTTTTTAATATAGCTATGTATGGAACGTGACGAACAGGAAAATATATTTCATAGTTAAATCTGGGACACACTTTTTTTGTATGAGAATCGTTAAGGTAAACGATTCTGATTAAGAAAACCCCAAAATATTGAAATTCTGGAAATAATTGTTCATGTGGACTCTTTTTTGACTCATTTCAAAGAAAAACATTTTTAATAAAAGAAGCAATCCCAAGGAATATATCTAAAAAACAAACTAACAATGAATAAAAAGAAACAACACCGTCATGATACAACGTAAAACAATATTTTAGACGGTAAACTTTGATGAAGTTTTCAGGAGATATTCAAAAATTCTGAACACATTATTAGTGCTTCATTGCTTAGATAAAAGGATTGTCAAAAATATTCTTATTCAATGAAGTCGATCCAAGCAACGCAATATAAGTAAAAATGAAATAGTTATTTGTTATACAAGGGTGCAAAGTTGTATTTTACCCGCGAGTGTGGAATTGAAACACGAGCAACGGAAAGGATTCTATAGTTGAACCACGAGCAAGGCGAATGGTTTTGAAATAGAATCCTGAGCGTAGCAGCGTGTTCCACAGGCGTTTGATCATCTTCATCATTGGAGTCACTCATTTTTTAAAGATATTTTAACAGAAAACTCTGGAAGTTGTGTATTTTTACATGAATCGGAGTCGATGAGAAATTGTTCGTTGACAATGTTGAGATTTCTGACCATGCGTTTTGACTCAACTTGTGCGTTCAGAATTATATTCAACATCATTATAGAATAAAAAAAAGTTTATTATAGAATTTTAAGGTTTATGACTTAAAATCATGAAATAAAGCTAAGCTTTGGTAGTTTTTATTAAATTCTCAAAACATTTATTGAATGATAATTTATATCGAACGAATCATTATTATGAGCGTTTACGTTTTGTTATCTGTCAAAAGCTACTTAAACACATACATTCATACATACATACCGTCACGCCTCTTTCCCACAGGGGTAGGCAGAGACTACTTTATTCCACTTGCTACGATCCTGACATATTTCTTTCGCTTCATCCACAGTCATCAATCTCTTCAACACGCTCCCTACAAGTGAGTAAAACGCATTTTTAGCTACTTATTTTAAAGGATAAAAGACGGCTTTCCGAGGTAGTGAGGAGAAATGTTATTTGAAAAAGGCACGTTCCTGTTATTGCTCAAGAATTTCAAACAAACGTGGCTTGAAGTTAGTACTGGCCTGAATTTATTTCGAAACTCTACAACGCGTTCAACAAAATGTTAGTCTTACGTCTGCGTTGGGGTACACAATCGAAAGAGACCTTAAAATAATGCAATATTACATAAATGTAAACACTTTAATGTAAAGAAATAAAGGAACTAACAGAATTGACAGATGATTTTTTTGTACTATTAAACCAACTGAATCTTGACTCACAGTGGGACTTTTTCACCAAAAATTACATCGTTAAAAATTTAAAAAAAACACGCTTTATTCGAGTAATACGTAAATAACAAATAATTTTATCATTTTGGAAAAGAGCTGTATGTTATTGTTCTAACTACTGGACCGATTTTTACCAAACAAATCTCAAAACTACCGCAAAGAAACTGGCTTTTAATTGAAAAAACCGCATTGAAATCGGTTCATCCGTTTGAGAGCTACGATGCCACAGACAGACAAAAAGAGACATAGACGTCAAACTTAACACACCCCGCTATTGGGTTGGGAGTTAGGTAAAAATAAAACGAACAACTCGACAATTTTTGTAACGTCCAATAGAATATTCGAAATTTCGTCGAAAAACTTCAATGAAATTCCAGTAACACGCCGTACGTGGTTGTCAAATATTTTACGAATAACGATATTTAATCCAAATAGAAAGTAGTTTTAACACGTTTTTCTTTTCAATATTTTCAGTTAGAATAACAATAAACCTTTATTTTGAAAGTCGGACCAAGTGCACTCAATTGAAACCTCATTAGATACCTGTTAAACAAAAAAAAAACATGAAAAATATTATTGCAAAAGGGCGATCGTGAGCACCATTTACTAAAATGGTTATTATTTTATTTAGGTACAGATCCTTACTTAAAGCTGACTGACCAAGCCAGATAAAATTTCTAAACGATAATAAAAATTAGAACAAACATCCGAAAAGTAAAGCTATGGCCGGGAATCGAACCCGAATTGTCATTATTCCATGATGCTAAACCACCCATAGCAGATGAATAAGCCTTCTAATTTGTTATCTGTTACTAGTCGTCACATGACCTTGTTACTATGCGAATTTTTGCCGCCAATCTGTTTGAATGATGTGTCTGTACGACCCAATTACAAACTCCCGTGGATCATCTACTGCTCACCAGGGACGAGAGAAGTCTACTATTGGCTATGTCATTTGGCCATTACGTATTTTCTACTTTTATTCTTAACTAGCTGTCGCCCGTAGCACAGTATATATATAAGCTAAAGCAGTAAGGAACCTACGAACAAATCGGTTGAAACGAAACACGCACACAGGCGCGCGCTTTACACGAGGTCCGCTTAGGGGCCGTGTAAAGCGCGCGCCTGTGTGCGTGTTTCGTCTCAACCGATTTGTTCGTAGTTTCCTTACTGCTTTAGCTTATATATATACTGTGCCCGTAGCTTCGGCCCCGTTCCAGTTTTCTCTTTCTTTTTCAGAATATTTTTTCATAACAACCGACAAAAAAGTATTAGCGAAATCGTTCCAGCCGTTCACGCGTGATTCTATGACCAAGGGAAAGGGGAAATAACTATTATTATGTAAATCACAAAAATAACCCAGATATTTTACCAATCAATTGAAAAAGCCTTTTATAGACTCAGAAATCCTAACCCATCACGATTCTCGTAAAGTTCGACCGATTTTGGGACAAAGGATGAAAATGCTGGGGAAATGTAATAAAATATGACCTCATACTTGGACCTATAACAATGTAGCAATTTATATGCGGTCCAGAGCGAGCCAGAGTTCTCAATAAAAAGCACCTAATGGTTGCTCTTACCACTCAGTTTGGAATCAATCCGTTGCCATTGGGACGATAAAACTGAGACCTAGTAGCAGAAAATGATAAGGTTGTGTGCACAAATGTGGAGACAAACAATTAAATTCTAAAGACTTATTAAATTGAGGCAAGCCGTGGTAGCCTAGTGGTTTGACCTGTGGCCTCTCAAGCATAAGGTCGTGGGTTCAAATCCCGGGCTCGCACCTCTGAGTTTTTCGGAATTTATGGGCGAAATTACATTTGAAATTAACCATGAGCTTTCCGGTGAAGGAAAACATCTTTCATAAACCTGCACACATCTGCGAAGCAATTCAATGGTGTGTGTGAAGTTCCCAATCCGCACGGGCCCACATGGAAACTCTAGCCCACGCCCTCTCATTCTGGGAGGATGCCTGGGCCCGGCAGTGGGGCGTATATAGGCTGTAAGAAGAAGAAGATGATGGTGATGATTAAAGTGTGTTCACGGGTAGCGCTTTTTTCATCCATCAACCATCTATGTCTTGTTGTTATTCTGTCTCATCAGCAAAGGGACAAACGTTTGTTAGAAGAAATGTTGTGTCTCATTACACGAACATGCTTAGTAGATGACCAATTGGAAGAGGCTTAGTATTACCGCAAAGATACATGTTTGGCAAATTTCAAATCTATAAATACCTACTTATTTAATACCTGCTTGGCGTTTTGGGTAAAATGATACCCAAAACCAGCGAGGGTCAGGAGTACCCAAAACTTGCGAGCATGTATGAAGAGATTGATGAATGTGGATGAAGCGAAAGATGTATGTCAGGATCATGGCAAGTGGAACAATGTAGTATCTACCTACCCCTATGGGAAAAAGGCGTGACGGTATGTACAAATATCACTTAACTGAATATCGATTACGATCTTTCAATATATTCTTGTTCGCATCTTTTCTTTTTACTTTTTATTTATTACAAAGCGAATTAGCGTTTCTATGAATAAGTTTTACAATACCCACAGAAAGTTCGAATTGGGTTAATGTAATCGTAGTTTTGTTTTAATAGATTAATTAATTCGACATGCCAGCAATAAAGACTAATGGCGATAAACACTTAAAACAAAACGCTCAAGTGTGCCCTCACCCCACCTTCCAAGGTAATAAGTGGTGTCACAGAAAACTTATTTCTCCCTCTCAACAGCAAATGGTTTAAAAACAGTAAGAATTAAAATTAAATTACCAGAGCAACCTCATGTTTTTCAATTTAATCTGGTAAATACGTAATCTTGCATTATTACACTTCTTTTAACACCATTCTTATTATATTTTATTGAATCAGGCGTTACTTTTCGGAGGTCCATTTCAATTAACAAAAAACATTGACTAAACTTAACAAAATACCTAATTAAAATAATTTCTAGTCAATCGGGATCGTTGGAGTGAGTAAAAATCAATTTGCACGATTTGTCTACAAATTTATTCTAGTAGGTAAAAAAATGGGAAAAGTCTTGACTAACTTCATTTACGCTCAACCCAAAGCTAAAAAATGTCATGTACTTTTAAGTATGCGGTATAACATTTTGTTCAAAATAGTAACTAATAAGTATTTTATTTCAGTTTTCTGTCTCACATGACTGTGTATACGTGACAAAGAAAGTATTAGTTACTTATCTCAATCTTCAAAACATTTCTGGATGTTTTGAAACTAAACTTTTACATTGTCTCGTACTGTTTCAGCAAGTTCCTCTGTGCCTCGCCCTAGAGGGGTAAGAGGTGGAGCCGAGACGTATTTGGATTCCGTCACGAATTGTACGAATGATTTATCCGAAACGAGAGGAAGAGTGCCCGGAGATAAGACGTGACAAATCAGGGCCTGAACCCACGACATATCTCTATTTACAATTCTGTTGAGTTGACGACTTTTTCCTCGTCCTTTTATTGAACTTTACTCTACGGATAATGGAATAAGAAGTTATATTAAGATGGTTCGATGGCAAGGCTTTGTTGAGAGGTCTCGGGCTAGAATTTATTATCATAACCGTCGTGGGTCTGATTACTGTTTCCTTTTGAGGTTTTTGAGTTTTACGAAAGTTCCTAAATCCGAACGAGAAATATTCTAATTGGGTAAACGGCCCTGATCAATTTCATTGGAAATTTGTATGGTATTTGAGATTATTTTGAATACAGGTTTCTTTGAAATGTTTTTTGGTGTTGGTGTAGGCGATGTCTGTTGAATTGAAGAAACAATTTAATTTTGCACATGTTTAGCAAGCACCTATTAAAGGTTTTGTAGTGGTTTTTTTACTTATAAAATATCAATGTAGTTCAACGCATTATAATATTGTATGCTGTACATAAATCACTTACTTGATAACTAACTTGACAACTTGACAAACGCAAAAGATACGAGTACAAAAACAATCCCTTCAAAGGAGTTCTGCTAGACAACGCTTAAGAAATAATGGAGGATTCGGATAATATTCTTGCTTTTATGAAATTTTAAAACTTCACTAGCATACATTACCTAGAAATCGAAAATAATTAATTAAATTTTGAAAGCACTTATTAAGACTAAACTTAATGCTGCACACTAAATTAATAATACTCGTATATTTATTTTTAACTTGAAACTAAAAAAAAAACTATCTAAGTGACAATTTGTAATACTGTCTAAGATTCTGTTTGTGTTCGACCAGTTTCCATGTCCACTATATTTTCGAGTACTAACACAAAATAGGTAACCAAAGCTAAACTTTCGGCTAGATACTTAACGATTATGTATAGAAAACTCGCAAGCACCTTAAACTCTCGAATGTCCTCCAAACTCTAAGTGCCACTGGAGTATGCAAACATTTAGTTTTACAACTTGAAGAAATATTTGCCTAGTTGAAAACTTCACGGTTCGTCCCAAGGGTCGTAAAAGCCTTTTTGTTGGGCGCCTGATTCTTATAAATAGCAAAGAGTTCGCGGATCAAACGGATTATGTCTCGTGTAGGCGCTTATGGGATTTTGTTTTGAAGCGTTGAAACCACATTTCTTGTGGAATATTTCAATACTTTTTCAGCTCAAATATAGTCAAATAAAGACTATGTATGATCCTTTTATTCAAACAAAGTAAGTCTGAAAAAATGCCTCTTGTATTGTATTTAACGCCAAACAACCAAGTTTCGTTCGACATTGAAGCGAATTTAACAACACGTTCACCAATCCAAGTGTATTTTGTTTCAAACGAAAGTAAGTAGGTATAAGAGTATTATTAACTTAGTCAAGTAAAGGATAAAATTTGGAAAAAATCCTACCGGTTTCAGATAAAAACAATTAATTAAAGCCTTATTTTATTCAGCCAAGAGTCGCCCAGCAAAGATAAGTGTTTTTCAAATTCTGTTTGTGACTTTATTTTTGTACAATAAATAAAGCGTTGTGCTAGATTAATATTTTACATAGCACGTTTTCAAGCGAGGACAGTTAACTCCAGTTGGTTATTATAGCCAAGACAGTGTTCTTAGATATTTAGCTCGCTATCTAGTTTGACAAGCTGGCCTTGCGTTCATTAAATAATGTTTCACGACGCTCTTCACACCCGAATCATCTATAAAATATTTTGCCTCTAGCAACACCGCACAGTTTCAGAATAGGGCAATGGACACCCTGACAGCGGACAATCCCTATTGTTGTTTTGATTAAATTTCGACAGGGTGATGCAGTGAAATTGCTCCTTTTATGCACTAGGGGAAAAATTGGAGCAGACAATGTTTTGTCCCCTAGGGTTGGTAAACAATTGAGTGATTATGTTTAGAGAAGCACGGGATTGAAATTTGGCCAAAGTTTCGCACTGAAATCTGTTAGCTCCAGAATTAGAATAGTTTTATACATGAACACATCATATTGTCTAATGGATATTAATTGGATTGGAGACCCCGGCTAGGCAGAAAAAGTGTAGGTAGACCACAACATGCCCGATGGTCCGATGACATAAGGGAGACAGCAGGGCCAGCCTGGAAGAGGGAAACGGGTAACCGTTCGAGATGGAGACGGATTGGAGAGAGAGGAGAGTTTACACGCTAAAGAAGAAGAAGAAGAGAGATTAAATCCTAAAAGCCTTTAACGGGCTCTTATTATTTTGATAAGTACAGACGTAGCAAATAATCCTTTCACATCGTGAACACACGATTACTTCCGAATGATGCCGACGTGTCTCTAAGACAAGTCTGAGTGAAGTAGCATGACAAATACGAACATTTCCGAGATAATACGATGGGAAAGGGTTTTGCACGACATCCTGTAGTTGCTTCCGTCATGATCACGAGTCGTCTTCTAAATTTAAGAGCTAGCCTCTTGTAAGTGGAACAACTTTCGAGGGCCTTTGACATCCTGATACGAAACAACTTCTACTTTCTCTTTCACCTGGTTCATAAATTTACTTCTTGGCCCTCCTTTCATCTGCTTCCTTCTATTGTGATGTTATTGTATTTTGTTGTGTCGTATTAGGTGTCTCAACATCTTTCTCTCTTTGAAATAAAGTGCTTAAATAAATAATGTTGATTGACGAAGATAATGTTGCTGTTTGTAGAAATACTATGCTTAATCAGATGGCTCTAGCTTTAAACAGCCATTAAAATTACCTGTTTCTATAGCAGGTACGGTCAAGTGTAAAAATAAGTATCGATAGGAACTTCTCAAAAATATGTCCCACGACCTTATTACGCTGGCGTAAGAGCGTATGGTACTTATTTTTGAAACTTTGTCTAGATACATATTATTACACTTGACTGTACCTATAAGTTTCAATTTTCGAACTAAGCTCACTGGATTGTTTAACGAATCCCCGTTAGATGGCGTTGGTAGTCGCAACTTAAACTATGAATCACTCATGTATGAAATAAGAAGAAATGTAACAGACGACATTTTTTTTTAAATTTTACAAATATCAATCGCTTTTTGTTTATTTGTTTTTTATTATAGATATTACTTACAAGCTTTATAGTAACTTGCAACGTGTGTATGTGTACATGGTATCTTTGTCCGGGTGGAATCTTGCGACTCAATATTGAAGCAGATATCTTCACCGGATTGAGCTGAAATTTTTCATACTTGTGTAAGTCAGATGACAATACAATAATCTGGTAGTAATATTTCTGTGGTCCAGCTAGGACCGGCTCCGCAGGAGGGTACTCTTCAACAGTTGGTCCGATTGATTTGACATTTGTTTTATATATATATGTAGGATGGATTACAATGCAAGCACAGCCAACAAAAAATACAGTTAGCAAAAAAAACTGTATCTAAAATTAAACTTTTTGGTTAGTTGTTTTTACTATTACAACAAACAATATTATGCAACAAAAACTGTAGAAAGCATAGATATATCGAGCGATATTGTTACCTACTCTAGTTTGAAACGAAAATATGGTTCGTTATTTATTTACACTAATTGACCTAGTACCGAACTAACCAACACTTTTAAAATACTTAGGCACTTAAGACAGCCGGGGAAATTACGGGCACAAGAGGCATTTCATCTTAGTCCTCTAGGTTGGCAACGCATCTGCAATCCCTCCGGGGTTGCGGGTGTCTATGGGCAGTGGTGATCACTTAACATCAGGTGACCCACTTGCTCGTTTGCCTTCCTATTCATATAAAAAAAAAAAAAAAAAAAAAAAAAACTTCGATACAGTAATTCATTACCTTTACAAAATTTTGCTCCTGTTGGAATTTTTATATCTCAAGCATCATAGTCGGGGTCACTAACCCAACTAACTATGGTATTCGGCTAAGCTTAGCTATTCAGTCAAACACAGAACAATATTCTATACTAGCTGTTGCCAGCAACTTCGTCTGCATAGAATTTGTTTATCGCTATCCCGCAGGAATTGCGCAATTTTCCGGGATAAAAAGTAGCCTATGTGTTATTTCAGACTATAATCTATCTATGTTTCAAATTTTATCCAGATCTGTCCGGCCGTTCTGACGTGAAAGAGTAACAAACATCCATCCATCCATGCTTACAAACTTTCGCGTTTATAATATTAGTAGGATGAAAATATTTACATTTATAGTGATTACAAACACAGCGAGAAGAAAAAAACTGGATGCTTTGATTTTTTTTTGGTATATTTACCTGATTTATGAATTAAAAATAAAATTAGTTATTATGTTGCTGATATCAAACATACATTTTTGATAATACTCACCACAAAAAAATGACACAATAACAATTACGGACAGTTGCATTTCCTTTATGGAATCTCTCTTACCAACTCACTATTATTTGGCAAACTACAGCTTTGTTAAAAACAAATTAGACGAATGTCAAAATATAATTATTAGCAACAGAATAGACGCTAGCAAATCATTAAACTGCACAATTTCGATCTGTAACGGTCCAACGCCCGAAAGAGTGTGCAACTGAACCTTGTCCCTGAGTTGCGGAACGCTTTCTTCATCTCGTTGGAGACTATAAATAGAGAAAACATCAATCATTAATCACAAAACAAACTCAACCAACAATGAAGTTGGTTGCAGCAGTCGCACTGGTGTGCCTGGCGGCTGCCTGGGGCAGGGAGATAGACCAGACCCAGGACCTGGTCCCCGCTGAGAGCAAGGGCCACCACCATGAATCCGGCGGCGGCAAGGAACACCATGCCCACCATCACCACGAGCATGGAGAAAAGGGACACAAAGGACACAAAGGACATCACCATCACCACAAGGGCGATCACGGCGACCACGGCAAACACCACCATCACGAACACCACCACGAACATGGCGGCGGCCATAAGAAACACCACGACGAACACGACCACCACGGCCACCATCACGAGCATGGTCATCACCATAAAGGAGGCAAACACGGCCATCACAAACATCATGACAAGGGCGAGAAAACCGACGGTTACCACAAGAAATATCACAAGGATCACTTCCACAAGGACCATCACTTCTACGATGACCATCATGATGAAGGTAAGCATCATAAGCACGGGCATCATCACGGACACCACGAAAAGAAGGGCGGAGATCACAAGAAGGGCGGTCATCACGAGCACGGACACCACGAACACCATCATGGCAAGCATGGCCATCATGACAAGCATCATCATGATGAGGACCACAAGGGTCACAAGGGACACCACGGACACGAGGAGCATCATCACCATCACCATGACCATGGCAAGAAGGGTGGTCATCACGATGGGAAGGAGTGGGGTTTCCATCATGGAAAGCACTGATCTCAAACCAAAGCAAAGCTGTGATATTTTATTTATATAATACGTATTTGTTACGGGTTTTAGATGTAGCCTCGTTTGTATAGTTTTTATGCTCGTTGTTACTTACTTGTTTTTGCATTTGTTTCTTTTGTACCATGTTTTGTTTGTTTTTTTGTAAATAATTAAAAGTTTCAATATAAACTATTCCGTTTTATTCAGTTGAAGTTCAATTCAACTAACATAATTGCAACATTTGCCTTATCATTGTTGAACACTCGACTTGTGAAAAAATTGTTTCTATCAATAGCCATACCTACTAGCATACATAAAATTTAAATTGCGAAAGTAGTTCTACGTTCGTTACCTCCTCAAAACCCGATTGTTTCGATCTTAACAAAATTTGAAGATAAGAATTTAATAAATTGATCGCGCGTTACTTTGTGGATGTCAATTTTAAATTAACAAAAAACATTAATCTTGCTACTCCGCTACTGACGTGCAAGACAGCCAAGTGGCTCTAGCTTGCTGGCTGGCTGACTGTCTTGCATGTGAGTAGCGGAGTAGCAAGCTAAATGTTTTTTGTTCAAGATAAAAGTAGCCTATTTCTTCTTGATAACGATAAGCGATCTCTTGGCTAACAAAGTCGTGGAAAACAAATAGTAAACTATAAAATGATATTTAGTTATTTTAACTATAACGGCTAAGTTGTAGCAAATCACAATATACAAGTATTTACTATATCATTAACATAGTAAGTTAAGTTTGAGCCTCTATTGGGACCGTGCGCGACGACAGCGCCACGTGATAGGCGGCCATTATGGACAATATTGGCACCGCTGTCAAACAAGAAGTAAGTAAATATTGTGAAAAATATTAATGAAATCTTGTGTTATTTTACTATATTACACAATTTTGGACAATGGTAGTCAGTAACATTATTGCCAATAATATTAAAATTGTTGTTTTCAGTGAAATTTTAGAGGTTAGGTAACTTACTTTTTTTTTCTTACGGCAAATATCCACTTATTTCTTTGGTCTCGTTTCCACCATGGTCTTGGAAATTGGTAAAATTTACAGTCGCTATTCTTCTTGGTGTTATTACAATTCACAACACCACATCTTACCAGGACCATATTTTTATCTCAAAAACGATTAGAAAATGTTTACTGCAATATGGATTTGACAGCTCAAGTCAGCGACAAAAATGACAATTTTAGCCGTAGCGAGCGCTGTGATCGTTTAGGCTACCCCCTCCACCAGCTTTGCACTCTGCCAATTGTAATAAATTATGGTAAAGTTGAACCATTAGAGTAACCCAATACGGTACGTCTTATGCTCACAACATTCTAGAGATACATACATACATACATACACAAATCACGTCTTTATCCCTTACGGGGTAGACAGAGCCTTAGGTGGCACGACCTACAGGCCACGTTTTTAGAGATAAAGTAATTATTAAACTTTTATGTATGTTTATTTCGATACTGGGTTGTAACTCACTTTGTTTGCGCAGAAGGCGTCTCTATCCCGCGGGAAATCTGACATTGCCTCAGAACAAGTACCCATTTCTAATTCAAAGTATCTTGAAGCAAACCAAGTTTGATGCAATTTACCTAAGAACAAACATAAAACAAATTATACAATACTAGCTGTTGCCTGCGACTCCGTCTGCGCAGAACTCGCTTATCGCTATCCCGCGGGAACTATGAATTTTTCCGAGAAAAACTATCCTATGGCCTTCCCCGGGACTCAAACTAGGTGTATACTAAATTGTAACTGAATCGGTTTAGCGGCTTAAGCATGAAAAGGTAGGTACCTAACAGACAGACAGAGTTACTTTCGCACCTTATAATATTAGCAGGGATTTCTTTCACAAAATGCCCGCAAATAACTCTTTTCGTTCTGAAATTACGATGTTACAAACATACCAACACTCGTACCAACCCTCTCTTTCACAACGAGGTTTAACAAGTTTTTGTCAAAAATTTAATTTTTGAATACAAGATTTTTTGCTGACTTACATTGTCATCAGTCCTACACAATGTGTACCAAATTTCAAGTCAATCGGACCGACCGTTGAAGAGTTCCCGCCTGCGAAGACGGTCCTGGCTGGCTCGCCAGAACTCCATTAACAGATTATTATTTATTGTAATCTTATTTACATAAGTATGCCTAATTTGAGCTCAATTGGTTGATGATATCTGCTTCAAATTTGAGTCGCAAGATTCCACCCGGACAAACATAATTTGCAAGGGGTACGTATTAAAATACATAAAAAAATGTATAATGGGTTAAAATACATAATGGTTTATAATATATAATGCGATTTTCTCAGAAAGTTACAAATTAACAGGATTGTTATAAAACAAACCTAACCTAACCTAAACCAATCTATAGATTACGATATCAAAAAAGTTCATTTAGCTAATAGTTTTACAGAAATTGCGTTATATATTTTGAACCATTATGTATTTTAACCCATTATACATTTTAAACTTTATGTATTCTGATCCACTCCCTTTGCAAGTTATAAAGCTTGTAAAGAGGCCCCAAAAACTGCTAAACTGAGGAAGTTTAAATACTTTCTATTAAATGTATTCTCCTACAAGCTAGCCGTAAAATGTGGAACTAAATCCCAAATTGGTTTACGTATCGCGGGTCTGCGATAAAACTAGTAGTCAATAGAGCACGTAAAACTCCACTAAAGAGTGCACATGGGACCGCAAAATATGCATACAGCTCACAGTTTTATAACTAAACCAATTTGTATTCCAAATCCCCGAGCTGCGTAGAGATGCGTTTAAAATTTGGTTTCGGCTTTTGTCTTCAGCTTACAATCTTTTATAACCACTTGGTAGCCCCATGGCTTCTCAAGCAGAGTCCTGGGATCGAATACATTTATTTGATTTGATTAATTTATTTGTGTTAATTTTAATATAGTTTAGTCTGTCAAGCTGATTATATTTTTAGAACTGTATTTGATTTGACCTGAATTGACTATTATTTTATTCTACTTGATTTGATTATTTGTATTGATTTTGATTCAATTTATTTTGTCAATCTTATTAAGTCATTTTTTTGGAACTATAAATGTGCATGCGTAGTTCTGCTGTGGTTGTCGTTTGGTACAACGCTCCTAAATATTTGTACGCCTAAAATGGCAAAAAGTGGAGAAACTTATTTTATTATGTCACCTATATTTGAAACACCTACTTTTATCAAATAAATGATTGATTGATTGATTGAATCCGGGCTCCATCTCAATTTTTCGGAATTTATGTGCTGAATTACTTTTAAAATTAACGATGTTTTTTTCGGCGAAGGAAACCTGCACATGTGAAGCGATTCAGTGAATGTGAAGTTCCCAATTCGCACTTGGCAGATAAGGGAACCAAGCCCAAGTCCTCTCATTCTGCGATGATGCCTGTGCCCAAAAGTAAGACTTTTATAAGATGATGGTGACACAATCTTTTTAACGCGTTTACAGACATTTTAAATAGGATACATACATAAATCACGTCTTTATTCTTTACGGGGTAGACAGAGCCTAAGGTAATAAGACCTGGTCCCGTTTAAATGTAATGATATAAAAAACTAAAATTAAAAAAACCCCCACGAATCAATGCCAGAAATGCCTTACAATATTTTGGAAAAGAGCTGATACTGTTCAAACTGCTGGATCGCATCTAAATCTAAACATCTGTTTGAGAGCTTACAGTGCCACAGACAAATTCACACACATGTCATGTACACACATCGAGGTCCAACATTATAACACCCCTTTAGCGTCGAGGATTAAAAACAGGTTCAAGTCGCCCTAATGATCGCCAATCTTCGATAGAACACGCTATCAGAAGAAAAGGTTAAAAAACACTTGATACGCAAAAAACATTACCGCCGGTACCAGCGCTATGACCATCATTTTTCTTTTTGTCATTGCGTACTAAGATCCCTGAAGAACCGCCATACTGGTACAAATGACCCAGTAATTAAATTTTGTGTCACTATCTCCCGGCCTATTAAGATAAACTGTGTTGACTGAACACTAAAACATCTACAGATAATTTTTCCGTAGATGCCACGAATCGGTTTCGGTTCACTTAGCGTAGAAACTGGTTTCGTTCCACCCCTAGCTACAGAACCTTGTTTCAGCTTCAACATAAATATGTAATTGTGTTGCTCGCCGCAACCATTTGTACCGTTAAAGTGCGTATGTTTGACCCCCGTAATGTAATCCTTTATCCAATCATATTCAAGACACAGCTACATACATACGGAAGATATATTGTTCCTATAACAAAACAAATCGCTTCTTAAATCGCTTTCAAATCTTATATTTGTGTGTCTTGCAAAAAGGAATAAATGTCTTCTTTCTTTCTTTCTTTCTTTCTAAGCAAAATGTAGGCTGTGTGAGTGCAAACATAAAACAAAGATGTTTTAGACTCGTACGTGTCATTGGTTGTTATGCCAGCTTCAAAGGCTACCTTCATATTAAATTTCAAACTTCTACAAAAAAACAACGATTTATCACAGAAATCATCATAATGTAGAATCAGGCGAACTGTTAACATCTTTTAAGTTACGAAGTTACATCCTGTATTTAAACAAAACCAACAAAGTGACGTTCAAAAGTTTTACGACAATTTTTATTCTTTTAAGCGCCCTGTTAACGGTCAAATTTGCTTGACAAATTTGTTTGTCAAACTTCACGTTTTCATTATAACAAATAATTTGACAAACACGTAAAATTGGACAAACAATTTGATCGTTTACAGGGTGCTTTACACGCTCATGAATATTTAATTTAGTTTTTCAGTACAAATATAATTTATATTTTTATCAAAAACATGAAATAACGAATCTATTTCATAAATACACAATGTAAAAATTAATGACTTCTGACTTGCTCATGAATATTATCTTTTAGAATAAACAGCAGAACAATGGACAAAAAAACTGTGAATCATTTTTGTGTCTAAAAGGTTCAACGACTTGGGTAAAAGTTAACCATGGTTTAATGTATCCGAAGTAAGATAAGTTCTCTAGGCAAGCAAAATAATAATATGAAGTAACAGTCAAACGTGACGTCCATGCTAGGGATGGGCTATTTACGATAAGATCGATAATTATAATTTATCGATTCGATGTTCGTTGTTTATTTAAAAACTACGTATTACAAAAAAATACTATCGAGCTTTAAAAAAACCTTCTAAAACACGTCATTTTATAGATAAAATAAATTAAACAAAGTACAAAATATACATAAAATACAACAAAGAATTCACAAATGCTAGGTATAATGATTTATGTCTGACATAGTTACAGTCCACATTGCTATGTTACCGCCAGCACATTGTAACCACACTGTATAAAAGTTGGCTTATCTATGAGTTCCGTCACTATAAAGACGTAACCATAAACTAAATTATTGACCTATCTATTCTCTTTTCCCACAGTTCTTAACATCAAACTCTGCTTCTTTCAAACCGTTTACCGCCAATTTACCATCCAGCTTGCTAGTTGGCCACCAAATGTTACAACAAAAAAAAAAATTTTTAGACGATAGATTGCCATCCCTAGTGAGCATAGCACAAACACCAATAGCGAAATATAAGAAAAGTAGTTAACGGTAATGCAGTTCCGGGCACTTGCCTCTAACGCAGTTTAGTTACTCGAACAGTGGTTTCACTAACGTACTTAGGCCTCGGTCTTTCTCAGCCGCCACTTGCGTCGGGCAGTGGCCTCTCGCTCGCGGCGTCTATAGTAATTATGTTTGTAAAATCTTTGAGAGCGGTCAAAAACGCGTGGTTGAGAGAGAACGCTCTCAAACATTTGCAAACACAGCGTACAGACACCGCGGGTGAGACCGCCCGAGATCTTACACCACAAGATAACCAATAATTGTAGCTTCTGCTGCCGAACCGTCGGCAATGATTCACCCTCTTATTCATAAACGCTCTAAATAAGCTTCTGCTAACTTAGCAATCGTTTGTCCTTATCTGTGAAAGGTAAATGACAAACTGACTGATAAGGACAAACGATTGCTCTGGGGGTCAGTGTGTAGGAATCGATAGCTGGTTTATCGGTAGGTATGTATGGTACCTGTACGTAGGTAAAGGACTTTTTATTTCTTGATATTCTAATTTAAAAAAATATATATCATTTTTAATAGTGGGTCAGTAACACTAACTAATGTTTGAGGTTCCAGGTTCGGATGCCGCGGTGTACGGTGGTTGTATGTTAAATAAATATTACTCGAGTGATGGACTCGAGTTATGCGTTATATACCCATAGTACATATTATAGTATATACCCATAGTACAGTCCTTGAAGTGTTGAATAGGCTGCATCGTATTACACGAATTTGCTTTTGTCTCTAGACTCTCTAGCTGTACAACAGACTGAAGGAAATTTTCAACAAGATAGCGAAGCGACTTAGAATATTTCTTTTACGAGTCCACTCATCTTACAAATAAAGCACAACTTTTTACCATTATCGAGAAGTATTTTCCCAGACGTGATAAAATCGCCTCGCTGGTTCGATTCATAATAACTCTTCACCTTCATAGTAAATTGTAGTGCTGTTCTTAACAGTACTGCAACAATCGCCCTCGGGGAAGTTGCGATAGCTACACTTATGAAGCTTACCGATTTGTACGCAATCACCGCTGGTCTGCGAACCTCATTAAGAGTTCAGCGACTTTGCTTCGAAAACATCAATAACGGTGTGTCACTAACTTGAAGAGCTTCCATCATCATTATCATCAGGTGAACATTAAGAAGGAAGGAACGAAGTCATCCGACAGAGTACCAAAGTCTACGACAGCTCACCGGATCATCGAACTGAAGTGGCAGTAGGCTGGCCACATTTATACGTGATGGCCGACTCGGACAAAACAAAATCTGGAACAATGTTAAATCCTATACAAGTCCGATATAGCTCACCGGATCAGCGAACTGAAGTGGAAGTGGGCTGGCCACATTTATAGGTGATGGCCGACTCACACAAAACAAAATCTGGAGCAATGTTAAAACCTACTATACAAGTCCAACATAGGTCACCGGATCAGCAAACTGAATTGGCAGTGGGCTGGCCACATTTATAGGTGATGGCCGATTCAGACAAAACAAAATCTAGAACAATGTTAAAACCTACACAAGTCCGACATAGCTCACCGGATCAGCGAATTGAAGTGGCAGTGGGCTGGCCACATTTATACGTGATGGCCGACTCAGACAAAACAAAATCTGGAACAATGTTAAAACCTATACAAGTTCGACATAGCTCACCGGATCAGCAAACTGAAGTGGCAGTGTGCTCGCCACATTTATACGTGATGGTCGACTCGGACAAAACAAAATCTGGAACAATGTTAAAACCTATACAAGTCCGTCATAGCTCACCGGATCAATGAACTGAAGCGGCAGTAGGCTGGCCACATTTATACGTGATGGTCGACTCGGACAAAACAAAATCTGGAACAATGTTAAAACCTATAAAAGTTGCCTTTGAGTTATTTTGGAATATAACAGCAGGTGCTTGGGTTAAATTGATTGAACGCACCTATAAATATGAATAAAGATTTTATAAACAGACTATATTTATTAAGTAAAACCAAAGTTACAAGTGAGTAATATAAAAATATAACAAGAATAGGAACAATAATAATGGCAACCAAAAGAATAGTCATGTGAAAAAGAAACATCCCGTAGGAGATGCGCGCCAGGAACTTCCACAGCCACAACGAAAGGAACCAGTAGTTGAGCGGACCACTGTGAAAGCTTAATCTTCTCTCCTCTGAAAACATGCCAGGTGTACTCGAATAATATTTTATAGTAATTTAAATGTTAATGGTCGCTTACATACGGCGTCAAAGATTGAATCAAAATTACGATGAAAATCCTTTACACGACTATTCAGTAAAACTAAACTAATCATCTGCTAGAATATTCTAGAATAATTTTAAGACACATTTTGTGTTAGGTTGCCGAAAAGAGTGCTCTGTAGCGATAAGGCCGCCTACTGCTTACCTAGTAATTATCTCTACGTTTCTATAAACCTGTTTTCTTGTTGTTTATTATGCGGTGTTCAATAGAGCATCATTGTATAGATATGTATAGACACAAAAGTTATCAGTCGTAGGTTTCCCAAATACAAGCAAAAATCACTTACACAAATTGCATCGTATTCATAGCCCACCCTAACCTTTGACCAATTACAATACCTTCCAAAAGGAAATAGTCTCACAAGTTCGGATGATAAAGCGAGTGTTCGAATGATGTAAAGGAAGTGTTCTCGTCAACCGTTTCCGGGTGAATGGGCACTTGACGTTACTACGCGACCACTGCCAGACGAGCCTAGCACAGTAAATCATGGAACAGTATAAGAAGCTTCGTTACACCTGTTGTACTGAGACTTGCATTTTTTCGACTCAGCAAAATACGTAGTAGAACGAATGAAAAAGTAGTTAAAAAATATAAAATAAAAGGTAAGGTAAGAAATGACACAAAATAGTTCCAACTCAGCATTTTTTCTAATGACATATCATAGCATTACCTCGAATCTATTCGTGTTAATGTGTCAAAAAAAATTACTAAAGCGAATCGGGAGCGCCTCTAGCGGTACTTATTGGCTACAAACTGACGTAGGTATTTTGGCAAAGCAATTTGTACATTTTGTTAAAAGCAAGGTTTGTATTTAAATACTTACTTCTGATTACTTAATGGTGGATCAGAGTATTGCCATCTGTCTTCCAGTCAATTGTTTTGTGTTAACGTTGTATAATTATTTTTTATTAGTTGCTTCTCTTCCCGCGCAGGCGGTAAAAGCCAATCTAGGAAATGGGCGAAAATCTTAGGAATGATTGTCATAGGCGATGCAACTAGCAACCCATCGCTATTTTGATTCCCCTTTCCACTTATATGCCCACTATAATTATTAGGTATTTATGCTAAACGTGGCCTTTAGGTTTGTTACCGCAGGCTCTGTCTACTCGGGATAAAGACGTGATTTTCTTCTTCGTTCTTTTCCTTTACCATGAATGTTTGTGGACTCCCATTTATCAGTAAGTAGTTATGTATCATTCTTCTTCTCTTTTGTTTCGTGTCATTTCTTACTTAAAATAACTACAATACAGCAAAAGTCAAAATGAGCTTTACTGAAAACCATGCATCAATACAGCATAATACAATCATATATTTATGAATAGATAGCACTAATAAATAGGCAAAGTAAACAGTGGGTGGACTTTAGTCTCATTCGACTTATAAACCTAACCATAGATTTACTGCCACTTTTACTGTTTTATATTTCTACTGTGCAGATTAGCATGGTCCAATGGTTGCAAGGCATAAGCGTACGTGGAGTCGACAGGCTCTCGGCATGAGGGCTTAGGTCGCAATCAAAGAGCCGGCGACGTCAGAACTGGACGTAATACAAAGAATAAATAATAATGTATTACTGTGATGTATAAATGCATACAGGGAGACGATTTTTTAAAGTACATCACTCGAAAGTATTGACTACTGATTAACTAATTGACTGTGTAGTATTTACTGCTACAAAACAACGGCTTAAATCAAAATTTATTTTTGCAAATTGGCCGCCAAGGACTATTTTACATGTCTTTTTGAAACTACCAGCGCATTCGGAAATACCATAATTGACAAGAAGGAAAATCATTTTTTCAAAATAAAACACATTAAGCTACTACAATACTTAAATTCTACTTAAGTTAAATACATTTATAAAAAGGATGTATAAGCCGAGCCTTAAATTATATTATTAGTCTATAGTAGAGATGTATAAAGTCTCTACTAGTCAAAGTAAAACAAAGTATGCAAAGAAAGAAATATTTTCTTCTAATCTACTCGTACACGTAATTCAGCACAGTTTTTCATGACTTACATACACATACACAAATCACGTCTATATCCCTTACGGGGTAGACAGAGCCTGAGGTAACAAGACCTAAAGGCAACGTTTAGCATGATTGGAGGTGACTCGGTGGAAAGGGGAATCAAAATAGTGATGGGTTGCTGGCCGCATCGCCTGTAACGTGATTCCGAAGAATTTCGCCCATTCCCTCGATGGGCTTTTACCATCTGCGCGGGACGAGAAGCAACTGGTACATTCTATGTTTCATGACATGTTATGTTTCTCATGACTTCCGATCAGTATTTTCACATTATGTGTTTTAAAAAATCAGTCGTCAGGGTGAGAAACTCGTAAAAAGGTACACCCGGCAAAACTTTGATTTAGGTATTAATTATGTTCATATTGTGATTTTAATTGCAAACCCTTCGCAAAAATATAACGACATATAACCGTTGAATAATGAATTTAAAACCAATCTTTGCAGTTATTTTCTATCAAGCCGATTTCGTCCAATCGTGTGAAAATACGACCACGGTCTTTGAAATATGATAAACTAGCGACTAGCTTCGCACGGTATACTCGTATTATGCATGTATTATGCATATAAACCTTCCTCTTGAATCACTCTATCTATTAAAAAACACCGCATCCAAATCCGTTGTGTGGTTTTGAAGATACAAGCATACATAGGGACACGGGGACAGAAAAAGCGACTTTATTTTATACTATGTATTGATATTAACATGCAGTACCAGGCAATAAAAATTACACATCGCTCTTCTCGGCTAATACCGGCCTCGTAGAGCGTTGTGTGTAATTTATACGGTTTAAAGAGGTGACACAAAACCCTTGATTCAATGAACCGTTGTGTACTCCATAGATTAAGGCCGCTGTTTGGCTCAACAACATTGGAATAACCATTTCCTCTGAATTGTGGCGTCGTAATTTTACTGCGATCATTTTACCACAACGTGTTGCGACAGGTCCCCATTTTCTTGGATTACTGTTACGTGGCTTTAGCTGTTTTGTAACACTGACAAAATATTAGAATGATAAGTAAATACGGCCGTGCCGCTTTTTTTGCTCGAATTGGCGGAGGCACTGCCGTGCCCCCAGATTTAATTGATAGGCGTCGATATGGATAACAATGCCAACTCCGTTAGTCTTTGATAATTGAGGACTGCAAGGCAGAGAAAAAGGTGGCTACCAAAATTTTTTAATCAGGTTTTTTGAAGTGAAAACTTTTTAGCGGCGTTGTGCACGTTTTGGGATTGGTAAAAAATGTTTAACTCGCGTCAGGGTCACGCGACTCTGATCAAAAATGCGTGACAGTAAGACAGAGGGAGAGTTGCTGCTGGGCTGCGGCGCTGGGCCTGTGAAATAACATTAAGTTCATTTTGACTGCTTGCTAATCCTGCTGCCAAGCAGTTGTGTTTGGGCTGCTGTCTTGCAGCGTGGAGAGTAAGACAACCAGATAAATTATTCCGTATTAGCCCTCTTAAGCTAGCAACACATCTGCAATCCTTTAGTGTTGCGGGTGTCCGTGGGTGGTTGTACTCAGTTACGATCAGGTGACTTACTTGCTCGCTTGTCGTATTTCATTAAAAAAATGTTTTTTACATTATTAAGTGTTGGTTTTATTAACACATAGGACTGTTCGCTAAACCTGGCTTGGGGTACCACTGAAGTTCGCATCGTCCTTTTCCACTCACACTAATAGTCATCAGTAGCCCTGTGAAAGAGACGACACGATCTTCTAATTTCGAATTTCGGAGGTAGCCGATCTCGCTTGCCCGCACCGACGTAACCAAACTCACTTGGTAACGACTCTTCTAACTCTACAAGCATAGTTTTATTTTCCTCATCAACTTGAAACTAAACTTACATACTTAGCGCAACGTTAGCCTTTGCATGCTAGTTGTACTATAAATCTTGAAGCGTGCTAACTTCTGCTAACCCTACCCGGGGGCAATGACCGATCACTGATGAATATGTATGCGGCTATTTTGAATAACGAGGTTTCTTAAAGTTTGGGCCAAAGTTGGGTAGTTTTGACGCAGGTGGTTTAAGTTATTGGTTCACAAGAAATAAAAATAAATGATGATTTTACATACATACATACATACATACATACTGTCACGCCTCTTTCCCACAGGGGTAGGCAGAGACTACTTTGTTCCACTTGCTACGATCCTGACATACATCTTTCGCTTCATCCACACTCTTCAATCTCTTCATACATGCTCGCCGGTTTCGGGTACTCCTGACTTGAACTTTTTCCAAAACGTCTCCTATTTGGTGTCGGAACGGCACACATACACAAATCACGTCTTTATCCCTTACGGGGTAGACAGAGCCTAAGGCGACAAGACCTAAGGCCACGTTTAGCAAGATTATGGGCGTAAATAGAAAATGGAGTCAATGCAGTGGTAGGTTGCTAGCCACATCGCCTATAACATGATTCCTATGAGTTTCGCCCATTCTCTTAATGGGCGTTTACCATCTGCGTGGGAAAAGAAGCAACTGGTACATTCTATGTTTTTTCTTTTACATTTTCACCGATTTATAATGGGTATAGGCAGAAACGTTACACGCAATAAAATACTGTTTCGTTTGCATCACTGCAATGTACCATTAAAGATAAACATTGTGAAAATATATCTATCCCGTTCTAACATACGCGTATTATCGCTCTTTCTCCTGCATTGCCGATATTCATATTCTATTTGTATGGTCTGTACATTACAACTTATTTCTTTTTAAATATGGCGGATCACCGCATCTACCGATAATCCGCTGACTTAATTCGGCTACCGGCTCCAATTTCCGACAAATCCCACATTGATTCTTTTTTCCGCAAACTGAACAGCGAAACGGCACCACGCGGTTTGGATAAAGCCGCTTTATATTAGACGGGGTACGACACGACTATTGGAGATATGTCGTAACTGACACCAGGGGTCTTACCATGTCGTCTTAGTGCGATTAAATTCCGACTCAATTGGGGACTATCGTTTCTTTGCTCACCAGTTGGCGCCACTGTTGACTAAGGTCGAGACGTATAGCTGCCAAAGGCGACTTTATAAGATCGACGCCGAAACAAAGTTTTAAATCTTGAATCTCATTAAGTTTTTTAATTATAAATAACTATCATCATATCGAGTAGCTATGCCGCAACGTTGTGCAGCTCCGTTCGCATTCATCGCCAAATAATCCATATTTGCGATAATTTCATGAAGGAGATCACTTTTCAACAGGTAAATGAAAGAAATTATAATTTATGTCACGAAGACCAGCAAAACCAGTGACAAGTGAATGTAATTGGACCTCACGCGACATTAGCGCCTCTAGTGGCTAATTCACACGCCATAGCCCCCTTTCAGGTTTTAGTGTGGATCTGACAGGGACGAACCTAAACTGAATCGGAATTGAATCGCTTTAAGACGTCATGGTAAGGTCCCTATTTATTATATTTGTCGTGATAAAATTCGATAAAATGCACCGTCTTTTTATAAGCCATAAAACAAATGCATCCAATCATAGTAAGTCCCCCCGTTCGGGGGGAAGAGCAGTGCTTGGTCCAGTGCACCCTGGGCATCGGCTAATGATTTCCTGACAGTTTCTGAGGGATGTCATTGACCGTTGGCTAAGAGCCCGACAGGGGGGAGGGGGGTCTTTTGACCGTATTACCGTACAACGTTGCCGACATTTTGTCACAAGACTTTTTAATTATATTTTTGTTACTTTGACATTGGCGAAGTTGTCGTCGCTATAACGAAGAAGAAGAAGTCAAGCCAAACGTTGATTTGGCAGTGAGTTAATAATCAATTTCAATAGTTTTGATATTGTAATAATTGGGCATATATTTGCTTGATCCTTGATAAGGTAATCGATGGTTAACTAACTAGTATCCTTAACTTCTTCGTTGCCGAACTGCCGCGTGTCGTAATCGTCTCGTGCCCCATAAAACGAGTTGGCAAAGTGAAAAGTATAAAGGTTGGCATACACAAGTGGGATGGATAACGTATGTTGTTTACCAAATATTGGGCTATATCCTACCGTTTCCACATGTATCACGTACGTATTTGTAAACAGGGATCGCCGTTAAGTGCTCTGTGTTTTTTATTACCTGTCTACCCGCATTACATGGTTAGGTTTACATATAGGTTTTATTTTAATTATTATTATTTTCTCATTTTTATGTACCCATGACGATCCTTTTGTGAATCTACATTGACATATTTCATTAAGCTTTATTTTTGTTTGTTGCAATTTTGTTTTAATTTGATTTCAGTTATTATTATTATTATTACTATTTTATTTCAATTGACGATCCCTTTGTGAATTACTTATGTTTGACATTTAATTGTACTTTTAAAAGGGTGATAAATAAATCTAATCTAATCTAATCTAATCTAATCTAATCATGCGTTGTGTAAACTTTGAGTTCGTGTATCATTGACGCGGCTGAAAAGATGTTGAACAATCATACTAATCCAATCTCAATAATCCTATTTGTGTCGTACAGACAAATCATTCAACAAAAAATTCGCATAGTAACAAAGGTCACGTGACATCTAAGTAACAGGTAGAAAAATTCGAAGACTACCCACCTGCTATGGGCGGTGTAGGGGTATAGCACGCGTCACGGAATGACGAGGATCCGGGTTCGGTTCCCGGCCATGATAGCTTTACTTTTCGGATTTTTCTATGTTCTAATTTTCACTGACATTTAGAAATTTAATCCTACTAATATTATAAACGCGAAAGTTTGTAACTAAGGATGGATGGATGTTTGTTACTCTTTCACGTAAAAACTACTGAATGGTTTTGTATAAAATTTGGAACGGAGATAGCTGATACCATAGATTAACACATGGGCTATTTTTTATCCCGAAAAATGGCATAGTTCCCGCGGTATAGCCAAAAACTATTTTTTTGCAGACGAAGTCGGCGGCATCAGCTAGTGAAATAATAAACCTTAGCCTGTGGGTCAAGAACCTAGGGCCCTACTCTGATGTTTAAATGCTATTCAATTCCGAGTCAGTTTAGGTTTTAGCTGTCATCTTTAGTACGGATCTGACAGCGAGAAAACCCTTGGTAAGGCCCTTGATTATGAGCCTTGCGGTCCCGGGTTCGATTCCAGGTCGGGGCAGATTATTATGTATGAAAAATACGAATTCAGTACAATACAATAACAATGGTTCTTTCTTCGGGCAACGCATAGGTATTGCTATCCAACGAGGAAACGAAGCCAGCATTATGGGCACCTCGCCCAAAGGCAACGATCTGGGTGATATTTATAAGATAAAACATGTTTCGATCGTACACAAGAAAAAAACGAAACCCCAAATTGCTATTATAATTAATCCAACACACCGTAACGGTAATTAAAAAACTAATTAACGTTTTCCCCTTAAATAATAAATGAAAGGAAGCTTAACAGTATTTAGACATTTAAAAGGAAAACAGAACATATTGTCCCTAAGGGCCCCGGCTGTTTTAACGTCTTCTATTATTTATCACTTAATTTGTTACACAGATATTGAAAAAAAAATTGTACATGTATTTTAGGTGTAAAGATATACCTACTCAGTGGTAAAAATATAGATAACTAACTAGCTGTTGC
Source organism: Pandemis corylana (assembly GCA_949127965.1). Lineage (NCBI taxonomy): Eukaryota > Metazoa > Arthropoda > Insecta > Lepidoptera > Tortricidae > Pandemis > Pandemis corylana. The sequence continues at coordinate 12,038,163 of OX421858.1, read as the reverse complement.
CAGCAACTTCGTCTGCATAGAATTCTCTTACAGCTATCCCGCAGGAGTTACGCATCTTCCGAGATAAAAAATTACCTACGCGTTTTTCCAGACTATAATCTATCTATGTTCCAAATTTCATTTAGATCTGTCCAGCCGTTCTGGCGTGAAAGAGTAACAAACATCCATTCATCCATCCATACTTACAAACTTTCGCGCTTATAATATTAGTAGGATTTTGTATGGAGACCGCCAAATTTTTATGCCACTTAGTATAATACTCGCACTCAGAGAATTCATTGAATCAGGCGTTACTTTGCGGAGTTCCATATCATTATTAACTAGCTTCTGCCCGCGACTTCGTCTGCGTAGAATTATACATAAAACCTTCCTCTTGAATCACTCTATCTATTAAAAAAACTGCATCAAAGTCCGTTGTGTAGTTTTGAAGATATAAGCATACATAGGGACATAGGGACATAGGGACAGAGAAAGCGACTTTGTTTTACACTATGTAGTGATGATGAACAAAAACATTTTCCTTACCTCACGAGCTTGGCTGTCTGGCACTTGTGGTAATAGAGTAGCAATATGTTTTGTTCATCACACTCAGAGACTCAAATTAATTTATTTTGATTGATAGTTTCAATCCAGTTTAAAAAGGAATTTTGTTAGATTTAGACATGCTTTTTTCTCATGCCTAACCAAAAAATAACGTATTTTATAATTTAGTCATAGTAAGCATAGTCATTTGTTTTCTTTGTAAAATAAAGTTGACGACTACAAAAACAAATAAAAAAAAAATTGAATGTATAGTTAGGTATTTTGAGCGCATTAAATGTTTTTAGGATCTTTGTTTTATCGAAAGCTGCTGCTGAATTGCTGGTCTAGGAGCAAAGAAAAAATATAGAATGAACCAGTTGCTTCTCTTCCCGCGCAGATGGTAAAAGCGGGCGAAAATCATAGTAATCAAAAAGCGATGCGGCTAGCAACCCGTCACTATTTTGTTTCCATTTTCCATCTATACGCCCATAATCTTGCTAAACGTGTCCTTTAGGTCTTATCCCCTTAGGCTCTGTCTACCCCGTAAGGGATAAAGACGTGATTTGTATGTGTGTGTGTGTGTTTTATCAAAAACTATTTTGATTTTTGATCCGCTCCACCGCAACAATGGAACTACAGTTCAAGCGTTGAAGGTATCGTCTCATAAGTCTTGTATAGGCCATGAGAACAAATACTGGGGGAGCAAAACACCCCCACGTCTTATCTCGATTAGTTGAAACCTTCTGGGGCTTAAGTGCTCGATGCAGCAGTGTCAAAAGTGTCATTTCCTGCTTATTTATACATGGCTCATTTCCTTATCAAATTACGTGCATAAATGAAAAGGCACTGTGTCCACATTGACAGCGGAAAGGTTTTTAGTATGAGCAATGCCAAGGTTCAAGTTATAAGTTGCTAGCGTTTTGTCCATCTTTAGACTTTATGAAACTTCGAAATTGTCATAAATTTTAGATTCTTGTAGTCATCGATTGTTTTGACTCTATAGATACAATTTTGCCTAAAATTTTATTATTTTATAATATTTATTGGTATCGTTTCACATGAACGGTCAGTGTCTGAGAATAGTTTTGCCGTTACACTTCAAAGCGGCTACCTCAGCAGCTTTTATTGTTTACTAGCTTTCCCCCGCGACTTCGTCCGCGCACATAACGTCAGAGTGACGACACACCCAATACATCTACTCATGTCTCCAAGTATAAGGTTTTTATCGCCTATCCCGTGGGAAATTCGGAAAATCCCTTCTTAAAGCACCTCTACAGATCCTCTAGGAATATTATCTACTAATTATAGTCTTAATTATTTACCTTGTGTTTTTATCCCGTGGGAAATTTGTAAAATTCCTTTGTAAGTGCATCTTTATACTAATCAAGGAATAATGTGTAGGCATGCTAAATTTAATGTCTGTAGCTTTATTAGTACAACATTTCGGAATTTTCCATAGTTTGACCATAGGCACTGTCTTCCCCCATTACCTACCTGCATTGCACGGTCTCATTTTCTAAGGGAAGACGGAGCCCAGTGTACGGCCCTTCTTGGCGCGGTCCTGGCGAAGGCCGGAGCCACCGGGGGGGCGTTAGTGGTGAAACCCTAGTGACATCCCACTGCGTCCCCATCATACGGGATTGAGGCAACGCCGGAGAGTTTTTAGTTTAAGGCATCCCGTTGCCTATGGCATCCATAAAGATTTCCTCTCCGTAAAAAAAAACGGCACTGTCTTCCCCGTAAAGGATGAAGAAGTGATTTAAGTGTGTGTGTTGTGTATGTGTTCACCGCCTCCGCGTATAACTTGAACCAAATCGCCGCTCACCTCTGCAAACAGCCCGCTCGTAAAACTGCGTCGATCATAAAAATATTTGATTAGGCGCGTCGCGCTCGACACCGCGCCAATCCGCCATGCTGAAACTTTTATTAGCACGCGCCACGTGAATTATTCAGTACAAACGTAATTTGCACAGCAATGAGGATTGCCAGTTTGTGGGAATCGTGCGGAGTCAACTGCTGCATGCTGGTCGAGGAGCAAAGAAAAAACATAGAATGTACCAGTTGCTTCTCTTCCCGCGCAGATGGTAAAAGCCCATCGAGGGAATGGGCGAAGATAGGAATCATGTTATAGGCGATGCGGCTAACAACCCATCACTATTTTGATTCCATTTTCCACCTATACGCTCACAATCATGCTAAACGTGGCCTGTAGTCTTGTTACCTTAGGCTCTGTCTACGCCGTAAGGGATAAAGACGTGATTTGTGTGTGTGTGTGTGTCAAAGTCAAGTTCAGGGAGTAAAAACTGCGACGTCTTCAAAACCGACGCACTTCATGCCTTCCATGATGTGCGCGTAAAGAAAAGACTAAGAATGTACCAGTTGCTTCTCTTCCCGCGCAGATGGCAAAAGCCATCGAGGGAGGCGAAAATCTTAGGAGTCGTTGTATAAGCGATGCGGCTGTCATGCTAAATGTCGCCTTTGGGTCTTGTTGCCTTAGGCTCTGTTTACCCGGTGGGAAATAAAGACGTGATTTATGCATGTACGTCTTTACGTAAATCACCCACAAATATTTATTCTGTCCTCACAACAATGGTGACGAAAGTCAATGTACATTCAAAAATAACCGTCCAAAAATTTTTGTATTCAACTCCAGAGTTCAAAAGCTCTTAAGCTTTTTTAAAAGCTTGCTGCGCTCATAAGTTTCACCTTGGTCTTTGTTTGCCAAAAAATCGCTCATTCTGTTTGCTCCATGCCATCAGTCATATCCAAAACAAGGTGGAAGGGGGCCATGGACACACGAGATAAATCAGGACAGTTCTGGGCTCCATGATTTGCCATTTTTAGTGGACTTTCTAAAACTCGAGTCTCCGAGGCTTTCACTGTCCAATTCGACTGTGCTCTTATTTCAATAAAATACAAAATATACTTGCTTTTAATTTCCACTAACTAAAAATGTCAAATGCGATGATAAAAGTTTAGAAAGACTTTTATAAATAACTAATTGTTACCACCTGCTATGGGTGGTGTAGGGGTATAGCACGTGTCACGGAATGACGAGGATCCGGGTTCGATTCCCGGCCATAGCTTTACTTTTCGGATTTTTCTGTGTTCTAAATTTCAGTGTCGTTTAGAAATTTAGCTAGCTGTTGCCCGCGTATTCGTCTGCGGAGAATTCTATCGAGTCTGCACCGACTTTTATCTTGAGATTGTGTATTTTATCAAGGAAGGCATAATAACTGTTTATTTTTTATTTTAGGCGTTTGATAGTTTTGCCCAGCATTGAGACGTATATAGGCTGGAGATGATACTATACAATACAATACAATTTCTTCCATGCTGGTCTGGGAGTAAAGAAAAAACATAAAATTTACCAGTCGCTTTTCTTCCCGAGCTGATGGTAAAAACCCATCGAGGGAATGGGCGAGTCTTAGGAATCATGTTATAGGCGATGCGGCTAGCAACCCATCACTATTTTTATTTCCTTTTCTACCTTTACGCCCTTAATCATGCTAAACGTGGCTTTAAGGTTTTGTTACCTTAGGCTCTGTCTACCCCGTAAGGGATAAAGACGTGATACATGGTTTAAATGGTTTGATTATGATGATAGTTTGCTTCGGGTTTTTGGCCTGTTTCATAAGATCTCGCAAAGAACAAGCTCTTCACAGTAATAATATTACGTACAGTTAAATATGTTGAATATAAAAACCCTTCGCTACATAAAATGATACCTAAATATTCTTCTGAAATTTGTGCTTTTTTGGCATAAAATAGCTAATTAACTCACGTTTTAATCCCGTGGACCAAAATTCTACGGAATTTTTTTGTAAAAAGCTTTTATACCGCTCGGTTTTCTTTGGCCGGTCCGGCTTGTTAAACGAATTATACTGAGCCTAGTGTCCCCCGTGCATAGCAGACTCCATTATTATACGGCGCCTACCTCCAAAGTACATAGACGATAAACAGTAGGCAACGGTAATCGAATTGATATTGGTACAAAAGGTGCAAAGGGGAATCAGAGTAGTGATGAGTTGCTTGCCGAATTTTCGCCTATTCCTTCGATGGGCTTTAAGAACAACCGCTTGAAATCAGTGTAAACGTATCGGTTCATCCATGTTCTACTTCACTAAAAACATAATTTAAATGTTCAAAAATGGTGTTAATATCTTTGCATAATAAATGAGATGTTATTTATTTCTTATCTCTAAAACTGGTTTAGATCTCTCTCTCTCATTATAGTGCCTCTCCAACTAGTGAAGGTTGGCAGTCAGCTCCGCATATTTCCTCAATGATACTGGTTTAGATACGAACAGGAAAATATATTCTGTAACGGTCACGAGACTATTAGAATTTCTACTTTCTCCTAAAAATATCAGTATCCAATCTATGTGTAGGTACATTTCTCTCATAACGTGCTAATGAGGAAGAGACGAAAAAGCAACAAGTCAAAACTTAAATATTCACTTCGCTGTAATTCAATTTTTATTATAAAACATTATGGACATCCACCCACAACACACCAAAGGATTTTAACGTGTTGCTAGCCTAGGCTAGTAATTTCACCAGTTTTATCGTACTTTCCACACCGGAGCAAAACAGCAAAAGCACTGCTACTCGGCGTTAGTATTTGCAACTAAAGTGGTGATAACAAATTCCAACGGACCTTGCACAAGGCCTTAAGGCCTTAGCAGCAAGTAACAAAAACTAGCCTTGTGGAGTTAACAACTCGTTCAGACAGGACCGGCCCTAAGGTACAGAAAGAACGGGGTGCGAAAAGTAACTTGGCTCAGGAAGGAATACAAATAAACCGTCGAGCAAAGGGCGCTGACCTCGCTCTGTTGTATAAGGCCGTTGTAGACTACATGCCCATGGAAAAAAAACATGTGAAATGAACCAGCGTGAATAACGCTTAGAAGGCTGTTACTATATCATAAAATAACTGAGACATTTCTGAGCGGTACAGCTTTTTACTCATACATGGGAAAAAATGCACTTTCTTCTGGCACCACCACTTTAAAGCGGCACTAGGTTTTTCAACATTTATTTTTAATCATCTATAGGCTATAAAAAAGCCGTACATTAATAATTAGTCGTAAGTCACTTGTACCTGAGAAATTCCATACCTGTACCGCTCAGAAATGACGGCATAGCGCTCAGAGTTATTTTATGATATAGTTTTTTTTTTTTTTTTTTTATATGAATAGGAAGGCAAACGAGCAAGTGGGTCACCTGATGGTAAGTGATCACCACTGCCCATAGACACCCGCAACCCCGGAGGGATTGCAGATGCGTTGCCAACCTAGAGGACTAAGATGAAATGCCTCTTGTGCCCGTAATTTCCCCGGCTGTCTTACTCTCCACACCGGAACACAGCAGTGCAAGCACTGCTACTTAGCGGCAGGATTAGCGAGTAAGATGGTGGTAGCGATCCGGACGGACCTTGCACAAGGCCCTACCACCCGCACTAGTAACAGCCTTCTAAGCGTTATTCACGCTGGTTCATTCCATTTTTTTTTCCGTGGGCTTGTAGTCTATTGCTACGTGGTACTGTTTTTAAACTGTTTACCAAACCGATGGGATGCCATGGAATATATTTCCGTTTCCGTACCGAACCCCTCTTTTGCCTTCACTCATCGTTTTTTCGATCCCTCTCGATCATTGTCGTTCCTATTTATTTTTTTAATGGCTGCTATGATTCAAAATGACGTGGGCCGTAATTGAATGGAAAAATGCTGAAAGCATTTCACGTACACATTTATTTTCATGAACATGTAACCTTTTAAAATAAAAGAGAAAATGTTATTACAAATAACTAATTTAAATAATCTATGGCTGCGCTAAACAAAGATCAGAGAGCACAAAATATAGGAATGATAGTTTTTGAACAAAGCAACCAAAATCTTAAACAATATAAGAACATAATAATATTAAATAAAACACAAAAAAAATACATACAGGCTGCATACAGTCACAATTCTCTTGTTTGCATAAAATGAAATGGGTAATTTTACTTTGACCTCAGATGTTTTTTATAATAAGCTAAGAAACAAAAAATAAAGTATTATTTATCTTTGCTTGTTAGTGGACAAACTTAACGCTATTTATACTATTAGGACGTAAGTGTTATAAGTTTGACGTGAATAACTGTGTGTGTGTGTGTGTGTGTGTGTGTGTGTGTGTGTGTGTGTGTGCGCGCGTGTGTGTGTGTGTGTGTGTGTGTGTGTGTGTGTGTGTGAGTGTGTGTGTGTGTGTGTGTGTGTGTGTGTGTGGGTGGGTGGGTGGGTGTGTGTGGGTGGGTGTATGTGTGGGTGTGTGTCTGTAGCATCGTAGCGCCGGATGGACCGATTTCAATGCGGTTTTATGTCATTTAGGTTAAGTTTTGTACTTAGTTTTTACCTAGATTTAAATGCTTTTTATTTATTAATAATATGAAAAACTATAAGAACATAAATTGTTAAACAATATATCAAATAAGATCGTTATTAGACCAGCGATTGAAATGATCTGCACTTTAAAATAACGGGCTCACGAATATTTCCATACGAGATTCCATACAAACGTCCGTAGGAGTAACTGGTTTACTCTCACATTCTCTGTGATACTGTAGGTACACATAATTAGTGAATGTGTGTGTGTAAATCTTTCCACCCAAATTTTTCTATCTTACAGATAATGATGACTCATTTGTTATTTTGTTGCCTCTACGTATATCAAGTGACATGAATACGACACAAATACCCGGAGGACAAAGTTTGTTGTAAATACCTACCTACCTAGTACCTACCTAGAGTGCAGGTATTCTTTTTTCGAAATTACCTGGCAACCAGAGCAACAGTCAAACTAGAAAAAATTAGGTTTTCACTCGTAGTACAAGTTCATGATATTTTTATATAACTTACTATCATTACTAAACTTATTCTAACTATAGAATGAAATTGAAACATGCGTTTGAAAGAGAGCATCATTTTTTTGTTTTTTAGTACTCTGAAAAGATCATAGGCCTGAGACAGTACGTTAAAAACTACGTGGTGTATGATTAATACAATTTGGAATGCAGGTAGTTTATCCCGAATTAACAAACAAGCTTCCTTCTACTCCAAAAAATCTTAGCAAACTACTTATTCTAAGCTTACGAAGATCTAGCCACGAATAAATACAAGATTACAAACTGACCCTTTATTTTACGACCAGTAATATACTGACCCGCTCTACATTGATAAGGCACTCCAGCCAGCTGCCAAGTCATCCCAAGCAAATAGCTTTAAACTGACCTCAGGAAAACTATTCTACTTTATAGGAGAAAACTTAAGCCAGACATCTCTCTCGATTACTCTTCCGAAGTTATGATCTGTTTTCGGAAGATGCGACGGCGTTTTTGAACTCGGTTCGACTTGGTACTTCAGAAGGATCTGTCTTGAGATGCTGCTGATGATACGCGTAGATAGGTCTTCCCCTGTAAAGGATAAAATATAATAATTATAGTTAGGTATTCGCATCGTGTGTCTCACTTGCGCTATACTGAACGCAAAGACGGGCTATCGTTGTCGCCGACGTTTATTTAACTAGACACAGCTTATTAATATTATTTTATTGTGATAAACAACACACATACATACATACAAATTATATCACGTCTTTATCCCTTGCGGGGTAGACAGAGCCTAAGGTAACAAAACCTTAAGGCCACGTTTAGCATGATTAAGGGCGTATAGATGGAAAGGGAAATCAAAATAGTGATGGGTTGCTAGCCGTATCGCCTATAACATGATTCCTAAGTTTCGCCCATTCCCTCGATGGGCTTTTACCATCTGCGCGGGAAGATAAGCAACTGGTAAATTCTATGTTTTTTCTTCACTCCCAGACCAGCATGGAAAAACTAAATACTATGTACAAAATTAAACTACAAATAAAACACTCCTCCCAGCTAACTGTCACTGCTCATTGTACCCAGAAGGCTGGCATCATTGCCGCGTTGAATCGCGAGGCTAATTCTTTGCCCAAAATAGCTGCCAGTCCGCTGGTCACCAGGAGCATCTATCAGGCGCGTAGATATTTCCCTGGAGAGATCTCGCGCGCCTGGACCCCACGGTCCCAAGGTCTCAACGCCAAACGGCGCAAAATGTAGCCCTCCCCAAGAGCTGCATATTTGCGACGTTTGAGTTGCTCTGCATTTGCTGCCGCCACAGTTTAATAAGATTTTATGTACCTACACATTTATGCAACGAGGACATGATGCATTTTATCGCAAGTCCAGTTTGACGCGTGCACATCTCAATTAGCGGACGTCACAGTAATTATAATTGTTAATGATTTATGATAATGATTATTTGATGATTTTGCGTTTTGTATATCAGCAAGAAAGTGGGCAAATTTACTAGCGAGACCTGAACAAGGAACTGAGAAAGGGGTTGGATATAAATAGACAGAGACGTGGAAACCAAGAGGACAGTTATTTGTGACAAAAATATGCTGAATTTTATCATTCCGGTGACATATCATATAGACTACAGGCCCACGTACAAAAAATGTGGGTCATATGAACCACCAGGTGACGTATATAGGACGATATAAGAGCATAAAATAATAAGATTCAGCACTATGCCGTCACTTGTAAGCTGTCCAACTGGGTGCTGGTGGGAATTCAAAAGTGCAACCCTGATTTTTTCCCCTTGTCGCATGATTTTTGTACGGCGTTGCGGAATAATGGATTAGAAGCTGTATTGAAACAGTATGAAACTGATGCCGTACAGAATCAAATGACCAAATTTACCCTGGAAATGGTCAGAAAATCAAAAAAAATTACCGACTTCGTGGCGCACCATTTGTACGGCATCAGTTTCATACTGTTTTAAAACAGCTTCTAATCCATTATTCCGCAACGCCGTACAAAAATCGTGCGACAAGGGGAAAAAATCGAGGGTTGCACTTTTGAATTCTCACCAGCACCCAGTTGGACAGCTTACAAGTGACGGCATAGTGCTGAATCTTATTATTTTATGCTCTTATATCGTCCTATATACGTCACCTGGTGGTTCATATGACCCACATTTTTTGTACGTGGGCCTGTAGTCTAATAGTGCATATTCCTTCGTTATAAGCCAAGGAAAGACTTTACTAAAAAACTTATTGGCGATCGATTGCAGACAATAAACCAAAGCTAGCCTAGGCACAGGCCTCCTCTCAGAATGAGACGGCTTGGACTATTGTTCCCACGCGGGCCAGTGCGGATTGGAAACTTCACTTACACTCTTAATTTGTTCACCGAAAAGCTCAAGGTAAATTTCAAAATGTTATAGTACATCTCACTCTTTCCAACACATTGTAAGCAGAATAAGACAGAGCAGAACTCTGCTGTTGTCATGGTATTAATGCTTGTTGATCTGAGCTTGGACCGATACCATTTGTCGCAGCATTATGCAAGACTAATTCGTCAACTCCAGCCAATCCGATTAACGGATTCATATTGCATACATGTTGCATCGAGGCCGAGTCGGTCTGTTAAACAACCAGTTTAAATGCAATTAGTCACGGAGCTGTCAATCCGGAGTCACATAGAACCGTAGATGAGGGTTTTCTAAAAAAGTCTAAATGTTTTTTTTTCCAGAATTTAACTATTTTGGGTTTTTCTTACTCGGAATATTTTATCGATCCTTATATAAGAAAAATGTGTCTGAAAACTTCTATTCCAGTTCGTCACTTTTTTTTCGACATTTTTTGGAAGGACAAACGATTACTAAGTTAGCAGAAGCCCATAGAGCGTTTATGAATAAGGGGTTAGTCTGTACCCATATTTAAAGTTGAAAAACAAGAATTTTAAATAAAGATAGGCGATTCCGAGTCTAATTCATACCTTATGCCTAAAAATTACCTGACTTCTTTACGAGTTGTATACTTTGTATGTATTTTTTTTTATCTTATTCATCACACCGCATTATTAAGATTATCATCATCTAAGTGTAGGGTATTAGCGGCCATGCTAAGGTTTACTTCTAATTACCATTAGACCATTACAATGAAACTTGCGGTACAATTTAACGGGCACATTCGCAGACAGATTTCCGCACTTGTTTTAGGAATGGAGGAACACAAACGGTTTAAACTTCTGCAGAGTTATTCAAGACCATTATGGATTACGAATGATCAAGAATACTTTAGAAGGTACTTCAAAAACCAGTGTTTTATTTACAAACTTCTTAGTTTAGTTAGTTGGTCTTCCAAGAAAATGGCGAGGCGAGGCGAGGATTTGGACACGGTAGAGGACGGGGCCCTTCTAAACAACATATTTCAAATTGAGCTGGCGCGGCTGCAGAAGCGGCCGAATCACGCAAGATAAATAAATATAGGGGTCTCAGCACCGAATATAACTTTGTCCCTTTTGGTGTTGAGACCCTTGGTCCGTGGAGTTCTAGCGCTATTAGCCTCTTCAAAGATATTTCGAAGATGCTAAGAGACGCTACCGGGTGACCCCAGAGCTGGCAGCTTCCTTGGGCAGCGTATTAGTATCGCTGTCCTTAGGGGAAATGCTGCTAGCGTCTGTGGTACTATGCCACGGGGGCCTCTCCTTTTTTAATTATTTTGTTTTAAGATTAGTTTTAAGTTTTTAATAGAATGGCATTATCAATTATCATATAATTATCTTCTTTCAAAAATCGGGTCCCTGGCCTGTGATTGCGTTGGACTAGGAATTCTGGAGGTCGACAGGGGAGACCTTTGCCTAGCAGTTAGTAGGCCACTAAAAAAAAGTTACATATTGACAGAGTCTTTAAAGTGCTGGCTCTGAAGATACAAAAGTTTAGCGCGGGGCTATCGTCCGTCAACATTCCTCAACAGTCCCATTTGCTCATGGTAAAAAGTGCTTATGATTGTATTGAGAATGATACATCGACGACCATCGACACCCATTCTTTATCAATCAATGCTCTTCACACTCAGTTAGTTAGAAAGGGACGAAGAGAACGTTACGACAGTTCGATTCGCGGTCACAACTTTCTCGAACTATCGCTGTGATATTTGAACTTAAAGTATTTTTTGTGGCCAGTCATTACAGCTACGTACTTAAGTACCATCTTGGACTTTCATTGTTGGATTTACGGACACTCTCACGCAGTACAATCTGTGGGCTCTTAGAATGCCATTCGGGATTGTCTTGCTAACTCACTTACACTTATGGGTTTGATACTTGAATCGGTCGAGAGAGGGAGACAGCCAGAGTAACCCGAATGACCTAAGAACGCACGACTTTAAGTACGTACACAGAACAGCATAAATAACCGATATTTTTTAAAGATACAAAACCGGTATTAAGACGTACCTACTGTGTTTAACAATAACACGACTGTAACAGAAATTTGTAAGTTACTCAATCAAATTAATTGCGATAAAGTTATGAAAATGGTAAATATTTAATGTTTTTTTGGCTAGCAACCCATCACTATTTTGATTCCATTTTCCACCTATACGCCCACAATCTTGCTAAATGTGGCCTTTAGGTACCTGTAGCCTTAGGCTCTGTCTACCTCGTAAGGAATAAAGACGTGATTTGTGTGTGTGTGTTTTTTGACATGTACGTATGTATCACCTAACTTACTTATGCAATGGGCCAATTGTTTATTTAATACGCATAAACTTCATTTTTTTTTCAAGTACAATACGTCATGACCAATATTGTATATATACATACATACATACATATATTCATTACGGAGTAGACAAAGAAGGTAACAAAACCTTAAAGCCACGTTTAGCATGTGCCCGAATAGGTGGAAAGGGAAATCAAAATAGTGATGGGTTGCCAGCCCCATCGCCTATAGCATGATTCCTAAGACTTTCGCCCAATATTGGATGGTTTTATTTATTAGAAAGCGTTGTACCAACGCCACTGGGTCTCGAGATATATTGGTCATAATGTACTGTAAATACTGGTTACATTGTATTTTGTCATGATTTATTACCGCCTACTTAACACACTTTCAATTTCAAATAAAACTTGACACTGACGAGCTTTGATGGTTGTTTGCATTGTATATATTAATTTAAAAAGTACCGGTTCGAATAATAATGAATGGTAATAAAAATAAATACCTATTGAAATTAAAGTGCTTCAAAACGAGAATACCTACCATTTGTATCTAATTACTTAGGACTATCATTCATCGTAGATAATTAAAGTAAGTTTATTTCTTATATTTATTATTCAGATATGTAAATAGACATTTCTTCCATGCTGGTCTGGGAGTAAAGAAAAAACATAAAATGTACCAGTTGTTTTTTTTCCCGCGCAGATGGTAAAAGCCATGGGTGAAAATCTTAGAAATCATGGTATAGGCGATATGGCTAGCAACCCGTCACTATTTTGATTCCCCTTTCCACCTGTACGCCCACATTCATGCTAAACGTGGCCTTTAGGTCTCGTACCTTAGGCTCTTATCTACCCCATAAGGGATAAAGACGTGATTTATGTATGTATGTATGTATGTAAGTATACATACGGACAGACAGCGGATAGCGACTTTGTCTTAGTACTATGTAGCGATAAAAAAGAATAAAAGCAAGTCATAGCCATAACACTTATATACACTTATTATATGACCTGAAGGTCTACTCCGTTGTTATAAATTTGAAGTTCTTTGCGTTCCGTTTCGCTCACTCACTCATTTAATTTGATAGGAGATGACAGAGACGATATGGGCCTCGACTATTCTATAATAATGACTAGGCTTAAAAATTTACCATTACGGCATTTTTTTATACTTGCGAAGATTATTGTGCCCTCGTACAATTTATACTCTTTACTGAATGAGTGAATGATTCGAAAACTTACCAGGACATTTCCTAGGTCCCGCTCCAAAAGGCAAAAATGTATAGGCGTGTCTTGAGTTTCCTTCATCAAACCGGTCTGGGTTAAACACTTCAGGTTTGTCGTAGAATTTGGGGTCCCTGTGAATAGCTTCAATGGGAATTGTAACAGTCACACCCTTGTCAAGAAGGAGTTCATCGGGAAACTTGTACATTTTAACACATCTTCTAGAAGCAACAGAGTACGCTGGATGCAGCCTCAAAGTCTCCTTTACAACTTTGTCTAAGTAAGCCTCACAGCTTTCTCCGGTACCACAACGCACCTTTTTTTGTACCTCTGGATGCTTTGCTAATTCAAAAAACAGAGCGGTAAGAATATTGAGGCATGGAATATAGCCCTCCGTAATGAATAAAGTGAATATTGAAAATGCGAACTCTACATCGGAGTCGCTTTTACGCTTGCTGTGTTTTTCTTTAATGTCCAATTGAAATTCGGATCGTATCCTCTTGACTTCCCTCATCAAATTTGATTTTTCGAGTACCTGTTTGTTTACCGTCTCCTCAGGTAATGTAGTCAAGCCATATAATGAATACAGAGAGGGAAAGATGTTTTTCAAATAAGTCTTAAACTTTGCCGCTAAAGTTGGTTTTTGCACGGCCGCTCTAGCGTTACGAATAACCGCTCGCTCGTCTCGCGACAGATCCTTATTTAGAAGTAAGAACTCAAAAGTTCCGTCCAATATATCCGCCAAGAACTGTTGAACGTTCGTATCTCCATTGATTCCTGACAAACAGTCATGTAAACTGTCTTCGATTTCATAAGGCATGCGCTTCAATAGTGACTCCAAAGCCTCGCGCAATACGGTCCACTTCTCACCTTCGGCGTAAAACAAATTGTTTCGTAAACAAACATCCCGAGACTTGTCCAGGCTGAGACCTCTGCTGTGGAAACTTGCAAAATCGGTACACAACATCTTTTCAATTACATCCGGATCTTTGACGATCAAGTCTGGCATTCTGCTTTTGACTGTCCCGTAGAACCTTTCATCAGGATGTTTGGCGTAGAGCTTGTTGACTTCGTCGGTGGTGTTCCTGATTCCTAGCACTCGGTGGTAGTCGCTTCCGAAGCATGGTATGGATAATTTGTAGGAGATGTGCCGGATGTACCAGTAGCTGAAGAATTTTGTGGCATAGTCGAATAGGAGGGCAGCTATGAGTATTAGTAATACGCTGAGGTTGAGGAGGAAACTTTCGAAAAACATTTTGCGTCAACACCGCGCGAAGCGTCGTTGGGTACTGTGGATGCTGGCTCGTGAGGGTCAGAGTAACGGTGCATCTCGGCCACTATGTAACTTCGTACGACTTTTGAAGGTTTCCGACGTGCTATTGAACTCGAGAGTATTTAGGTTACAATCATAAACGTATCGTCACGCGCCATCATTGAATCAACTTTATATCTTTTTAAGTAGGTAAAGATGTTGTGTTGTTTTTTGTATGGCGTTTTAACATAGGCAAATATTAGAGTTAGCGACATTAAAATATCACGCTTTTTATTATGCGCTGGTTTGAGCCTAGGTGATAATTTGTTTATGTGTTGTGTACGTTTAGGCTTAATTGTGCTAAAAAAACAACCTTTTAAAGCTAGCCTGCGCTTGCGTCAGCGCTTTCATTGTAGAACCCGTGGTAATTTCGTAAAAATCATCCATATTCCTTGTCTTCGACATAAACGAACGCACTTTGTTTTCAGCAGATCTTTATATTGATGTTACTGATCAAACTTTAGTGGCCTGTTTTTCGAAGCTACAAAATAAAATTTTACAGGTCTAGCTACATTGGTCTAAAACTCATTGGGGATTGGTTAATTGGACTAGACTTCATAGATGTTAATGATTACACTTGTAAAATTATTGTAACATGTACCTTCGAGGTATTAGTTTTTTACGGCTCTTGATTTTTTTTTATCTATAACCACAGATTAAATTAAGTAGGGACGACATTATTCATACAAGACTAAGTGTGTTTACGGTTTCTGGTGCTTAGAGTGGTCTAATTAAAAAAAAGTAAATTCCGACGCTTGTAAAAATAATTCCGAAAAGGCCACTCATACATCCATTGATTATTCATAAAACTTAATAAATTAATTGTGGCTTTTTCTGTGTCTACTCTTGCTTCAAACCTATGTCCTGTCAATCGTTCAAAGGTTAACTGGATGAAATCCCTTTTAGGGATAAGTTCGCCTTTGTGCATTTGTGTTGTTCTGTGTTCGTCTTTTTCATGTGTTTTATGTACAATAACGAGTTATACATACATTATATGCTTACATAATTATTAAGCAGGTGCATTAGAATGTAAAGCCGCTCTTTGACAGTAAAACTTGTTAAAATCAGCTGTTATTAACTTCGTCTTTGCCGATTTTGTTTCTCTCTATTCCGCCAGGAATTTACCGTTTTGGATATAAAGTATGTATGTATAACACTTTATTGTACACTAGCTGTTGCCCGCAACTTCGTCTGCATAGAATTCGTTTATCGCTATCCCGCGGTAAATACGCAATTTTCCGGGATAAAAAGTAGCCAATGTGTTATTCCAGACTATAATCTATCTATGTTCTAAATTTCATCCAGATTTGTCCAGTCGTTCTGGCGTGAAAGAGTAACAAACATCCATCCATCCATATTTACAAACTTTCGCGTTTATAATATTAGTAGGATAAAACACATTCAATTTTACAGGTAATGAGAAAAACAGATGTACAAAGGCGAACTTATCCCTTAAAGGGATCTCTTCCAGCGAACCTTCGAACGATTGACAGGACAACAGAAACGAGAGTATAGAGAGTAGACATACTAAAAGCTAAGACCAAAGACCCTAACTTAACCTACACAACAATACAGGTGCACCCTAATTCATATAAAAAAAATGTAGGTATGTCATTAATATATACTACACATAAAATACATAAATATACACACACAAAACATACTAAGTCCACTTAAGAAGATTCATCTAGCCAAAACTTCTTCAGGCGATTTCGCAGGGCGACAACCGACTAAGATTGCCTGATCTCAACGCTCAGGTAAGCAAAGGTAAATGATTCCACAGTCTAACAGCATGTGCGGAAAAGGAGTTGAAGTAGGTATAAAGTAACCTATATTATTTTAGTCCACAATGTGTAAACCTTTCCCTTACCAAAATTCATCGAAATTGATTCAGAGGTAATTTTCTCCTCAAAAAGGTAACAAACAAGCATTATGAAGAAACAGTTACTTTCACATGTTTGTCATATCACGAGTATAGATCTAACAAATTAGTGTTTACAACAGGTAGAAACTTTTTCCCGTCCATCTTTCGCTAAAACATAGAACTACCATCTGCATGAGGAACTCTTCTGAACACAGTACGAGCTCAAATGCTTTTGGAACACAGTTCCTGGTTACAAGTAAATGAACTAGATGGCAGCACAGCCGCATGATTACAATGTAGAGTAGGGTGCCATCTACCGATTAAAGGTCAAGCTACGATGCACGTTCTCTCTACAAAAATTTCTTCTGGAACAGTGGCGTAAAACGTACAGTCAGGTTTATCGTTGATAATTTTAAGTGGTTATGGTTGAAGAATGTAGATGGCGTTCCTACGCGAATTTGAAGTAGAAGAATCAAGTGGAATTAAAGCTTCTTCTAAAATGTTTCTAATTATAATTCTAATATTCACTCACTCTAATATTCAATTTTAGACATTTTATCTAAAACAAAATTAACTTTATATTTTCATGACTTTTTAAGTTTAAATGTTTGTAACTAGAATCATAGATAACATCATTTTTGTACAACATTTAGGTACTGCGAATAAAAGTTCAAAATTGTATTTTACTTGCTGCTAATAATTGGTCAAATTGATTTAACATTTTGTATAATGTAAAAATAATCACATTATGAGACTTGACAACTTTAAAAAATGAAAATAAGTAAGTACTATTTTTTTGTATTGTATTTCTGGTGCACCTAATTATTTCGCATAAACAAAATCATTAGTCGAGATAAATGACCAGATAACACCAATAAATCCATGATTAATTATTACCACAAAAACCGATAACGCAGAATAATAAATAACATCAATAATTAAAGATGTCACATTGCATTTGTGTAGTCAAGGGACTGAATAATGAGTCGTGGCTTATCTGATCTGTGGTCGTGACGTCATATGCGTATGCGCATAGAAAAATGATTTTTATTCCTATCGACATGGTTGATGTGATGAGATCGATAGATGTATGGATGATGGAACTAGTGCCATACTTAACTATGCTGTACGTATGTCTTAAAATACAAGCGTATTACTTGTTGATAACGAAAGTGTTTGTTATTTTAGGTGGAAGTGATTCAAGAATCGGCCGTGAATTTGAAAAAATAATATAGCCCCCTTTATTCCGTTTCGCTACAATTTGAGTACTTACATTGTGTACTCTTTTTTTATAGATAAATTACCGCGTAATTCGGCGTGCCTCTGGCATAGGCCTCCTCCATTTATTGGCGGGTTTGGGCTATAGTTCCCACGCGGACCCAGTGCAGATTGGGAGCTTCACACACACCATTGAATTGCTTCGCAGATTTCTGCAGATTTCCTCACGATGTTTCCCTTCACCGAAAAAAATAACATGTCGCAAAGACTTAGCTATTCGTACATGTGATTATGAAATAACACAGGATTATTTTCATTTATTACTGGATATGAAACTGACAAATTTTATTATTCCAAAATTAAATTAAAAAAAATGAATCAAAACTTAACACTGCACAAAATTAAATAAATAAAATAAAAAATTAATTAAATTTAGCTGCGACAAAATTTGCCTGTAATTAGTTACTGGATTACCTATTTTGCTATTAAATCATCAGTACAATTGCCACACTATCCCAAACCGTTAGACACCATTTTGACTTCTTAGTACCTAATCAATCCACACTGTATCTAACTTCTACACCACGAATCCATAACACTTTAAATCCAACTCACTGAACAATTCAATTTGAGCATTAACGTTTATTCTACAAAGTTTGAGTTCAATGTGATCTTCAAGTGGTTTTACGTCGTTTTGTAGAGCTAGTTCACAATAGTATCGCTTCGGGGGACAAATTTTAATGCCGCCGCTTTGCTATGTGTGCAGCCGCATTGCTATGTGTGCTACCGCGTGCGATGTGATTGCAGATCTGAGGAGCCGCAGGCCAGGTACAGATTAATACGTTGTGGGAAGATACTATGGGGTACGATGCATTGAAATAATAATACCTAGCCTCTATTTTATAAAAATGACAATTCGAAATGCATTTATTACTCAACTGGCTGTTGCCCGCAACTTCGTCTGCCTATGTGTTATTCCAGACTATAATCTATCTATGTTCCAAATTTCATCCAGATCTGTCCAGCCGTTCTGGCGTGAAAGAGTAACAAACATCCATCCATACTTTCAAACCTTCGCGTTTATAATATTAGTAGGATAACTAAGTGTTCTAAAGACAAAATGACAAAAATTGAAAGGTTTTTACCAGTTTTAACAAGAAAATTCAAATAAATAACAAACAGCCATTCATAACACATTTCAGGCCATATTGACTTGTCAGAAAGAGAGTTCAAATAGTGTTATTAATAGAAGATTATCAAACTTATAGAACTGAAAGTAAATGAGCGCGAAGAAAATAAAAATACACATTAATGTCAGATTGAAACTTTTAACAGTAAGTTTTTTTAATGTATAATAGGCACACGTTTAACCGCAATCAGCCTGGCGGTAAAATAAAATGTCCAAGATGGACCAAGCTTACATAGGAAAGGTAGTTACTATCAAATGAATCAAGAATTTTTATTTCTTGATTTTTATGTTTTACTTTTACGGTTTTACCGTTAGAAATTAAATTTCTAAATGTCAGTGTTAGAACACAGAAAAATCAGCAGCAAAATAGCAGCTATACTGCTATGGGTGGTACAGGGGTATAGCTCGCACCACGGAATGACGAGGATCCGGATTCGATTCCCGGCCATAGCTTTACTTTTCGGCATTTTCTGTGTTCTAATTTTCACTGACACTTAGAAATTTACATAGGAAAGTGTTTTTTACTGTCCCGCTTTTGACGAAAGAATCCCGCTCTTTGTTCTAAAAAAGTTTGAAAATTCTGACTTGGCAAAAAAAAATCTGCCCATCCATTTGAAGACCCTGATTGTAATGTCCAGGAAACACAGACGCAGGAAAATTTCACTCTTCAATACGCCGTGTAAAAAAGGACGGACGGAAATCTTCTGTTTCAGTTATTTATCGTCTGTACCGAGTCATACGCCCTGCAGATAGCGCATTTGTCTCTGATTAATATGTCCCATTCCTTCGTCCGGTAACTACTGGGTTTCAGACAAACTAAGTGCGTACAATAAGTCCCTGAGAAGAGCTACGCCGTAATTTCGTATGAACTATAGATACATAGGTACCATTTTCATTGTGTTTTGTTTGAGAGCGTTTTAAAAAAAAGTCCACGTGTACATTTTTTCCAGAATTTAACTATTTTGGGTTTTTCTTACTCAGAATCGTTTACCCTACCGATCGTTACACAAGAAAAAATATGTCCCAAAAATTCCATTTCACTTCGTCACTTTTATTAAAGTAGGGTAAACGAGTCTGAGTAAGAAAAACCCCAAATATTACCCCAAAAAGCCATGGTAGCCTAGTGGTTTGACCTGTGGCCTCTCAAGCAGAGTGTCGTGGGTTCAAATCCCGGGCGCGCACCTCTGAGTTTTTCGGAATTTATGTGCGAAAATTACATTTGAAATTTGCCATGAGCTTTTCGGTGAAGGAAAACATCGTGAGAAAACCTTGCACACATCTGCGAAGGAATTCAATGGTGTGTGTTAAGTTCCCAATCCGCACTGGGCGCGCGTGGGAACTATAGCCCAAACCCTCCAATACACGGAGGAGGCCTATGCCATGAGGCACGCCGAATTACGCGACAATTTAATAATTAAAAGAAACAACAACAACAACAACAACAACAACAAAAATGAAATTGTAGCGAATTCGGAATAAAAAGGCTATATATAAAAAAAAAAAAACGATTCTGAGTAAGAAAAACCCCAAATATTTAAATTCTGGTAAAAATGTTCATGTGGACTCTTTTTTTGGAAAACGCTCTTCAACGTACTAATTTTGTCATAGGTTGGTTATGATAAGATTGTCAATGACAGTTTTTCATTTAATACTTACGTTAGGCTAGGCTGCGCTTCCGGCTTCGCTCCCTTAGCAGAACGCTATCCCATGGGAATGTTCACAAATCCGTTCTCAGTTCGCCTCTACGCTGGAAAAGTACAGTAAGTTGGCTTTCTATGTATCCATGTGAATCGAATGTATGTAAATTTCTCTCTCTTTCTCTCTCTCTCTCTCTCTCCTTCATTCTCTCTTAATTCGGTTCGCAAGAACCTGTTATTAAGTCAAGAAAATCTTGTTAGATGCTCTATTAGGCAAAATAAATACCAAAACAATTTAAGCCCTAAAGCTGTGTAACTTACGACGAGTCATAATAGTCATAAAATAATATATATTGCCACGTAAGGCACGTTGTATTCTTGAAACCCGTTTTCGAGTAAAAATCGCTGTCGGCGATAAAAAAAAACAACGAATCGCCAGCGGCGTTCCTGTGATATATTTTTTCAAATTTCATTCATTAAAAATCAATCCTTTGCTTAAAAACTCGGCTTTCGTAAGAAAAATAAATATCAAACGACAGGTAAACTCCGCCACAAAACTTATTATATTTCTTACACTGTTGAAATAAGGTCACTTTTATTCGGAATATTCCGATTCGTTCGCAACGTACCTAATCGATATTGGAATCGATTTCGTCCAACAAAAGATCTGTAGATCACTGGTCGATCTCTGACTGCGATTAAGAAGTGATCTTTTGATCGCATTATTGATTTTAAATCGAGCGTGCAAGTTTCTATGAAGTAGCACGTGTTACAAAAAGTTTGATTTTTATTTTGAAGAACCTGCTGCCAATGGAATGTGAGACATGTTTGATGAAGTGGAGTACAATTGGGATAATAATCCTCAGAATAATAGTCAGAGAAAGAAAAACAAAGACAAAAGAGAAAGGTCGATAATTTTGCAACATTAAGTTCAGATTCTGTAGGCTTATTGCCTAACTCGCTCGCAATCGCTATCGTGTTCATTTCGACAGTTCTTGTATGAATGTGACAGCTAGCTGATTCCGATGCCAATTGTCAGCCCATACATGAGCTGTCAAAATGAACACGATGGCGATTGCGAGCGAGTTAGGTAATAAGCCTATTGGTCTTACCCGACGAAAGGTGGATACGCGGCCAAGGGTCACTGATTAAGTTATTTCTCTTGGGTTTATAATTATCACTGGCCTGAGACTTGACGTAAAATGGCGACCAGGAAGACTGGGAGTGTCCAAAAGAGGATCGTCTTCACTAGCGGTCCGTTGGCAGCAGCGTGAATTAGGAAAGGCTGAAGAAGTGCCAAAGGATAAAGCAGGAAAGGCAGCGCTGAGATAGTGGCAGCCCTGGTTAAATAAGGCAGAACACAGAATCAGTCTTCATCAAGTAGTATTTAAGAGCGTCTGTGGACAAGTGGAGCGAGTCACAAGAATAAACAAAAGCTAATCGTGATTCTGATAGATGCTTGTGCCAGTGGAAATGAAAATGAAGATGAAAATTTTACTTTTGCAAATTGGCCGCCAAGGGCTCTTTAAACTACCAGCGCATTCGGAAAGACCATCATTGCCGAGAAGAATGCGCCGCAACAAACTTGTGGGACGTATATAGGCAGATAAAATGATGATGATGATGCTTCTTGAATTTTGAATTTAGTTTTTGTAAGCGGCCAGTGCGCGACTTGAGCCGAATTCTGGTTACAGTAACGTGCAGTGATAATTAACTCACTGCAATAGCCAAATCAACGTTTGGCTTGACTTGTTTCGGTTTAATTGGTTGAATGCGATTTGAACTGATCGAGTGTTGCCATACATACTTCCGTATATTTGTCAGCTTGTTTGTATAGTGTTTTCCACTGGCGTTCGTGTCGCCACAGTGTATGTGTATTTTATATGTTTAGTTTTTAAATTTTATCTGGGTCCTACTGAAAAACAGCGTTGCGGCTTGCCGCAACATTATGCTGAGTGGGGCCCATTTCACACCATATCGGTACTATTCCGAAGAATATTGTATTTCTTACTATTATTATATCTACGTGTATCGAATGTGTGTAAATAAATGTTTCTCTCTCTCTCTCTCTCTCTCTCTCTCTCTCTCAGTGGTTAAGATTATGAGCACAAGAGTTATTCTCGGCTCGCTGCGAACTCATCGAGGTTTGCTCGAAGTAGGCTCGCGAGCTCGTCCACTAGCATTTTTGGTTACAGCTCCCAGATGAGTACCAGAGAAGAGAGAGAGAGAGAGACAGTAAGTAGGCTTTGAGCGTCGTGGATGTTCAGCGCGTTACAACCTATGATTACAATGGTTACCACGTTGGACCATATCAGGCAAGGACCTCGAAAGCATTATGGTCCCTGGCGACACAAAGGCGACGCCCCGGGCTGAATATTACGCTAATGATCGCGCCATTACCTTCGCTATTATGGCCCGTCCATAATTACCCTCGTTTATTAGGGATAATAAAGGTAACGAGTTTTTTACCCCGGCATCAAATTTTGGGACCAAACTGCGATGTCAAATTATATGATCACGCGGGATTGTTTCGTTAACGTATTATTCGCTGTTATAATATGTTTAGGATGTCTAGGCCTATAATTTAAAATGGGAAAGAAAAGATCTAGCCGTTATGTATAAGATATCGTTTTTTCTTTTTTTATTCATAATATTCATATTCATAAAAAGGTACAAACTTTGTTAACACGAAATCGCATTCTGCTATTTTCTCCTTAGATGGACATTATAACAAACCCTTTTTTACCACAAAGATTTATACTTACCTCTCTCTGCCGTGCTGGTGTGTTCTATTTTTTTCCAACTTTGATTATTTAAAAAACTAGAGAACTTCGAAAATTACAGAAATTGCCAAATTCTGATGCCAAATTTTGATGATTCAAATAATAAAAGGAAATCTTTGTCTTGGATGCAAACATTCGTACAAACTACCCCTATCGGTCTTCCAACCCGCATCCTTCAGGGTCACTAACCACAAACCTTTCAACGTGAATGCAACATCTACTTACCAAGATCACACAACCATTCAAACTCCATATTAACATGACACAGCCTAACGCGCCAGATATCTCAAACGATAGTATTTGATTGACATCATTCGTAATTTCGTAATCGGTGTAGCGATGCGCATGCGTTGGCTGGCTTGCGGCTATATCAAACTGTGGACGCCGCTTGTTAGTTGCTCGACTGATAAGTATTATAAAGTTGTAACAAGTTCGTTGTTTGTTCACGATTTATTCAAGGAAATAATCACAATCCTATAGGTATACATACATATATCACGTCTTTATCCCTTACGGGGTAGACAGAGCCTAAGGTAACAAGACCTTGAGAC
Source organism: Pandemis corylana (assembly GCA_949127965.1). Classification (NCBI taxonomy): domain Eukaryota; kingdom Metazoa; phylum Arthropoda; class Insecta; order Lepidoptera; family Tortricidae; genus Pandemis; species Pandemis corylana. The sequence goes on along the minus strand of OX421858.1, from coordinate 12,014,288 downwards.
CACGTTTAGCATGATTAAGGGCGTATAGCTGGAAAGGGAAATCAAAATAGTGATCGGTTGCTAGCCGCATCGCCTATAACATGATTCCTAAGACTTTCGCCCATTCCATCGATGGGTTGTTACCATCTGCGCGGGAAGAGAAGCAACTAGTAAATTCCACGTTTTGATTTACTCCTACACCAGCATGGAAGTAATATATAAGTATAACTACGTAAATATAATGTGAAGCGGAAGAGGATAGGGTTTGCGTCAAATCTATGTGTCGCACAGATGTAGCACGTGCGTATAGGTGGACGTGTGGTTTGAAAATTATAATGTTTTACGCTTGCGAAACTATGCTGCCTCAGATGAATCCGGCAGAAAGCCTGTGCCCAACACTGGTGTCATAATATAGACTGGAGATTATGATGAGAATATGATGACATACCTACAAATTTATACGATACTCGAGTCTAACTTTCAATTGGCCAGTTTTGATCAAACACAATTGTCTCTGAGATCGAATCTTGTAACTAGGTACGTTTCAAAAGCGCGCTAAGTCTTTTATAAGTTCACTAGCTTTTCCCCGCGACTTCGTCCGCGCACATAACGTCAGAGTGACGACACAACCCATACATCCACTCATGTCTCCAAGTATAAGGTTTTTATTGCCTATCCCGTGGGAAATTTGGAAAATCCCTTCTTAGAGCACCTACATGATCCTCTAGGAATATTATCTACTAATTATAGTCTTAATTATTTACCTCGCGTTTTTATCCCGTGGTAAATTTGAAAAATTCCTTTGTAGTTGCACCTTTATACTAATCAAGGAATAATGTGTAGGCATGCTAAATTTAATGTCTGTAGCTTTATTAGTACATCATTTTGGAATATTCCAATCCCGTCGGAAAATCGGGATAAAAAGTATCCTATGTCCGTCTCCTGGTTCTAAGCTACCTCCCTTCCAATTTTCAGCCAAATCGGTTAAGCCGTTCTCGAGTTATAAATAGTGTAACTAACCGACTTTCTTTTATATATATATAGACCTAGCGTAGGTACACTTTCCATAGGGATCAAGCAGAGACTTGGACAGCCCAACCAATCAGCTTACTCCAAATCCACGTTCCACCTCTCCCCTTGTAATCTGTCAATATGACGTGATTTTAAACGAATGAGATTGGTCAATATTATCACTCATCCTTATCCTAAAAGCTAGGTAAGTTTCACAGAAAACCACGGCTTAAACTATACACTATTAAAAGCTATATAAGTGCATTAAAACCGATTCCCGGACAAAACTGAGAGCTAGTTATGGTATGAGATTCCAAATTCTTTTGTGTTCGCCGCCTGGCGAACAGTAGCGGCATACATTGAATACAATACGACACTTATTTATAGTCAAAATGTCGACGCCATACCGTCCCCTGCCGGTGGTGTAAAGGAGGCTCCAGTCTACACGAACGAAATATCGTTGCAAAAAAGGTTAAATGTCGAGTCGAGGTATGCTCGAAACGTTACGGGCCTTCTCTATGGCTACTCGTTCGATATTCAAAGTTCGTATCGTACTAGCCCCCTCACGCTCAAATTAATAACTATTAGTGTAAGCGGAACGGCATATTTTGGCTCACTGTCAAATAATTATTCCTAAATATACCTGGACTGTTTGTACAGGTGCTCGACTATCGAAGATCATTGCAAAATGTTTGCTGCATTGAAAATAGGCAAGTTATTAGAGATTAAAATAGAATAGACTGTTAGGACACTTCTTTACTGCAAATTATACGCTTCTGTTTTCAATTTTCCCAAACTTAAATTTCTCATTTTCCACCAAGAAGCCTAACATCCACGTGAAATTTTGTTAACAAATACACTCATCCTGAAAGGGAATGAAACTCAGCATTATTATGCTATACCGGTATTAATTACTGATACTGCAAGCAGCAGGTTATTTTCCGGTTTAGGTACCTACTGAAATTATTGCGATCATGAATCCCTCTCATATAGAACTGTAACAAGTAAGCATCTTACAACGGATTACAACTTATGAGGATATGAAAAACTCCAAAATACCGTTTCGTGTAGTCGACTGACAAAATAAAAATGACATGACAAACAAAAAATAACAAACCTTGAGTCATTTCTCCAGCTAATATAAACGCCTCTTAACATCGTAGCAGGCCGCTCTCCTTTTGCGGGTCTGAAGATCAGAAGACAGCGCCCTATCTTTTTTTCAAAGGGTCTCCCTAACGGTGCCAGCAAGGTCAGTGCTAATGATTTGCTTTTGTTTCCTTTCGAATGAATAAAGGGTCGTGTTTTGTTTCTCTTCGTTGAGTCATTTGAATCATTTACCGTAAGGAGTGATCCAGTTTGATGGTTCAGTTTATTTTTTAGTGACTATTGGGACTTGAAATTGATATTAAGATTGATATTATCAATGAGTTCACCTGTAATTTTAATGTTCATGTGCTTTTTATTACCTTGTTTTAAATACCCTTTAGTTTACAAACTAGCTTCGTTTGATAACCATTACACTCAAACAACAAACATAATACCTAAATGTATAGAATTTTATTGAGAGCAAGTAGGTACATGAGGAGCGAGGAGGGACCAAAGGTGACAGAAAGCAAATAATATGTCTTATCTCCTTTCGTCTTACTTTCTAAGGCTTTATTATGATGTCTTAGTGACTCAGTTCAGGTTTTAGCTGTCATTTTTAGTATGGATCTGACAGCTAGCGAATCTAAACTAAGTCGGAATTGAATGGCATTAAGACGTCATGGTAGGGCCCCTGGGCTTTCTATAAAATTGTACGCTTTAATGATGAGTCTCAAGGGAATTCAGCTGGAATTACCATTTAGATAAAAAACTGTCTTCATTTTCTTATTCAAGTTAGTAAAGAACAGTTAGTTCCGATTTCGATAAAGACGTCTACAAATGAAACGTGGAACCTAAAAACAGCACACAAAATCAATCAGCTTTATTTCACGGTCATAAAGTACAAAACATATCTCATTAAACAAGTTAACTTGTAAAAACTGACCGAGTAAGCGTTGACAGTTTTTCAATTACGAGAGAGCCTTAAGCAGTTTTAAAATTGATCACCAAAGTAATTGGTTCAAAGAAATTCGTCACTACTTTGACAAACGGCTACCTATTCCACTCTAGATGAGTAGTTGGCGTGTAACATTCCAATCTTAATGAAGTTACCACTGGCCATAGAAATAACGTCTATATAAGAAAATACGTCTGAAGATTTAATAGGAATTTGATGAAGTAATACATTTAAAAAAAAAAACAATATCTGACAGAAATAAATTCAACAGATTTTGATCGGTCTTTTTTCTTTCTCTCTATCACGCGAGCTGCCTTCTACATTATACTGTTCAGTCCGTGTTCGCCATTCCAGCATTTTCCTTCTTCGTCTTCCATTACACCATAGATGTGTGGTGTATTTGGCTCACCCATTTCCACTTTCTTTAGCCTTTATGTATTTTGATCATTAGCGTTTTCCTTGTCAGATAACCTTCTGATTTCAAACTGTCACTCCTAGGCTATTAAAATCTACCTCAAAGACCAAGGTATAGAACATTCCTCCTTTTCTTTTCTGTACTCTCTGTACTGTTTCTGTACTCTCTGTACTAGCTCATTGCTTCTTTAAAATGCTCAGTCGCTATTTACTAAATTCTTAAGTGGACACCAGAATCTACTACGTCCTATTTACAATTCCAATATTTACCCATCAAATCACCAACAAAACTATGTAATTAATTAACCAGTCAAAGAAAATAATACATGCAAACGGAATAACGACAAGCATAAATCAAGGATGCGACACATGAATAGAGTTGGGCCCACTCGTTAATAAATTAATCGATCGTGATACAATTATTATTGTAATGACCCGCTCCTGGTTGTGGAGAGGCTCGTATCGTAATTGAATCTGCGCCGCTGAATAGCTGGGAAAGGTAAATTAAACGAAGTTATAACGATAGTTTTATAACGTTAGTCGTAACTAAAACTGCATGAAACTTTTAAAATTTTAGCTACCGTGGGTTAATTTGTTGTAACTTCAGATAGCCCAATAAATTTGAGTTAATTTGGGTTACCTACATTCAGTAAAATTCATTAAGCTATCTTTGAAATCTATCAGCTTTATATCTTTATCCTTATAACAACGAAGTAGATGGGTAACTACTATTATAGTCTGTTCGACTCATTGTTCCTTTGAAATTACATGCAATTTACAATTAATTAAAGTTAGTTAGTTTCGTTATTGATATTATAATTTAACGTAAGTTGCTTAACTTCTAACCAGTAAAATTTATCCACAACACTAAAAATATAGCAAAGCTAAAGTAATGTTCGCCAAGCTAGCTATCGTAGCACGTTTTATGGTTTTTTGATCCGAATCTAAAATTGCTTCTTACGGACTTGAGATTACTCGATGGCGTTTTGGAAAAAAGTAGTTTATGAACTTGATGGATTTTTTAATATTCAGTCAATTTTACGTTTTTATCGCTTTGCATCCATGCTTACGCACGTTCCATTATAATTTACTCTTAACTAGATTTCTGTTTGTGTTTAATCTAAGCTTGTACAAAGATAACTCCAGGAAGGCCGAAAACATTGGACCTGAAAAGGTGTATTTTTACACAGTGTTTTTATTTGATAACGATATCAAGGTTACACGGCGGATTTTTGAAATTAATAACGCGAAAAGATTGCCAGAGAAATCTCCTTTATCCTTGAAGTCGGTAAAAAAACTCCATATAAGACGGATAAGACCCGTCAACTCTCCCAGAGTAACAAATAAAAAATCACAAAAAACACTACCGTCCGTCTCATAAAACCCGTATTTTCAAATTACCAAACCTAAGTACCACGCCGATTATTACGTAATAAATAAAAAAAAGTGATCCATCCGGTCCGATCTATCATCTACTAGATTTATTATTAAATCGGAGGCGATCTAATGAAATCGATACTGCAGTAATGTGGAGCAAATAACCACTTCGGCGGATGGTCCTGAGATTACTATAATCAAGGAGCGGACCGGCTACTGGACGGAGCCTATCAAAATTCCGCCTTATCTTGGCTTTATACGCTATGTTCATTTTTATAGCCCGCTCTAACTGGGCTAGCTTACGTAAGATCTCCTGCTTCCATGAATTGTGATCTGATTTCGGTATGTTGTCAAGGCACTTTTCCTGAATTGAAATTTTTCTTCAAATTAAATGTTTCGTTCACATTTGAAGGTTTTTTGGTGTTCCCGCAAAGATTGCATTAGACTCTTAAACATGAAATAAATTTGTCGATCACAATTATGAGTAATAATCCAATTTGTTTCAAGAAATAAAAATGTGATGAGAAAGTGAAATTCATTTCACTAATAAATACCTATGTAAATAGTCTTATTTCTGAACTTTTCTATGAATCTTACGAAATCCGTGCTCACTCTTCGTGATAAAAAAGTGTACTTATTGCAAAATAAATGTTCGTTTTTCTTTTATTTTCAGACTATCTTGCACCAGCTGCGCTCTGCAGAACTTTACGAGTATGTTCCGTGGGTAATTTCAAAAACTCTTTCTTAGAACGTCTAGTTACACTTCAAAGGAACCTATGGACCTAAAGATTCAAATTTCAGCTTTGCTGGACTTAGCACTCGTACTGATTGTGCGTTGGATCAGTTAGTCAGGACAATACGATGTTTCATCATCATCATCACATAGTCTATACGTCCCACTGCTGGGCCCAGGCCTCAGAATGAGAAGGCTTGGGCTAAACGACGTTTAAAGTATGTAAATTATATTGCCGCAGCTTCCCAATATTCCGTACACTGAAGTTATGGATAGACAAACCATAAATATTTTGAACAAGGGTATACAATAATTGATATTCAAGTTATCACGTCTCGTAAAAATTAGAAACACGTTTGGAAAAAACGTAATTTCTGTGTCGTCTGTAGTTATTTTAAACCGAATTATAATTTCATTTCATGCAGTACTTGTTTTCTGAATTGATTTGTTACGGTGATATACTTATAGTAAACCATAGTTTTCTGTGCGACTTATTAATTTATATGAACAGTTGTGAAACGGACGGGTGTAAAATGATTGTCAGCAGTTTCTTAGTATTAGTAAGTTTGGAAAGACGCTTAGGCAACCTTTCACCAAAAACCTAATTTACGACTACACGTGTAGGAAGTTCCTTTTTACTTATAATAGAAGTAAGATCATCATCAACAGGCAGAAGACGTCTACAGCTGACGTCAAGACGTGTATCAACGCGTCATCCAGTTTGTGGTCGCCTCTCGAGACCCTTACTCCAACAGAAATCTGTTCTACAAGCAACGTAGCTGACCCCCTGCCAATTCAACCTGCATTGCGAATAATAATTGATCAAAAATTATTACAGGTTGCAACGATATTTGCATCAGTGTCCACCAATGACAGTAGCGAATGGTTACCCCAAGAAATAGCATATCTCTATAAATTGGAAAAGTTTAATCATGGACAAACGGATCCCTCTGGCGTCCAGGGACCAAGGATGAGAGATAACGAACGTGAATTTTACCTCAAAGAACCTGTTAGTATAGAGCCTTGGGTTCCTCTTCAAGGTCCTGAAGATCGTAAGTACATAAATTGTCAGATATCTAACATAAATTACGCAAAATGGTTTGTATAATGGCACTACGCTACTGTATCACCAGTCCCTTTTTTACAAGTTTTAAATTAACTTGCAATGTATGTATGTAAATATTATGATTGTCCGGATGGAATCTTGCGACTCAATTTTGAAGCAGATATCTTCATCTGATTGAACTGAAATTGCATATTTATTTTGTGTAAGTGTGTAATCTGGTAGTAGAATTCTGGCAGCCCAGCCAGGATAGTCTCCGCAGGAGGGAACTCTTCAACGGTTGGTCCGATTGACTTGAAATTTGGTTCACTTAAAATAAATGTAGGACGGATAACAGTGCAAGTACAGTCAACAAAAGTACAGTCTGCAAAAAACATGAATCTAAAATAACATTTTTAGGTTAGGTTATTCTTGACTCTGACTTGTGGTCTCAAACTGGGAGACACAGCGTTGGCAGGCCTAGTAGGTGGACTGACGGTATCGTGAGCGTTGTGGAAAACCAGTAGATGCAGTTAGCAAGTTGTAGGTTTTTGTTCAACAGTGTATGTCTTTCGGCGTTTGACTTTACTTTATGTTTTCAGTGCCCAGATGCGAATATGGGAACTCCGTGTACCATGAGTGTATTACGTGTGTTTGCACCGATGAACTAGTGTGGGTTTGCCAAATTGTTTGCTTGCATGAGGTCAATCAACGTAAATCTCGTTACCGTAACGATTTGGAGTGAATGTGAATGTGTAATTTCTTTTGTAATGTAAAAAAATATCATTTATGTTAGACTTAGATTTACAGTACAAGAAATGTTCTTTATTGTACGCCAAAAATCAGTAATCTTCTGGCGTTTTGGATATCTTATCTTCGGATGACCATTTGAGGACTTGGTTGCCATCTTGCCACCCTATTTCATTATGTTAAATCTTTGTTTTGTCTACACGTCAAAGACTAAACCTGGTGCATTTAGCAATTTTTGGATTGTCAATATCTACTTCATCAAAGTCACCTCTCATTTTTATTTAAGTGATTCACGAATCAGTTCCTATTTATAATTTATTTTAGCTAAATAAGTGGTAAAATATAAACATTTCATTTAGAAATGTGTTTTTTGTTATCACTCCCTCATTCCCTTTAGACCTTTAGTCCTTAAGCTCTCTCTACCCCTTAAGGGATAAAGACATGATTTATGTGTGTGTGTGTGTGTGTGTGTGTGATCCTCATTCAGTAAGCGCACATAAAGAGCACGAACATTTTTCTTATGGGAACACAGTCATTTTTCAATTATGTTACACAAACCGCGGCCCACGAATTCTTCGCGCTCATTAAAACCAGTAGTTAGATAGTCACGTTCCAAATAATACCAACGTACTTAGTCAACAGATAAATATTGTCAGAAAAACTATAGCGCAGGTCAATGCTACGCATACAGTATGCTGTGAATTAGACAGACAGCGACGCAGGAAGTGGCTTCTTAAGCTGTCAGTGGGCCGGCGATTAGCGGTCAGCCATCACTGATCAGTCAGTGATCGCTTGATCACTGATGGCTGAGTGTCGGTGTCGGTAAAAAGTTCGTCACAGAATCTGAAATTGCAGAATGGTCAATGGATAAATATGGATTCTGAAAATAAACTCATGATAAGCGTATAAAGGCTACGTTAAAAGACCAGCGTGCTCAATGATATACTAGTACATTCGTTTGTCGCTTAGTATTGCTTGCGTTTGTTGCTATTGATTTTTGTCGCAACAACCGACTCGAACGCATTTGCAGTCTCAAATAATATGAGATTACTTTGTTGACGTGTGCCATCAATTGTGCGAGTTTGAGACGTTTTTTGTGTCAAAAACCAACACCAGAGAGAGGCTCAATAAGCTGATAGGAAGTTCGGTGATCACTGATCAGTCAGTGATTGCTTAGTCACTAATGCCTGGGAGTTAATGGCTGTAAACAGATTATCATAGACAAAATGGACTTAGAATTATTTGATAAAAGAAATTATTCCGAAACTGAAGCCGTTGGAAGGCATAAGGGCTTTTATAAAAATATTACAAGAACGAGATAAACTAATGGATCAAAATTGTTTCAAATTACGTATTTATCTAGTCACCTGTGCATTAAGTGTGAGAAGATAAAAACATCTAATATTAGATCAGTGCGCGTCAAAAACTTTTTTAGCTTCCTTTTTCACGTACTATGCAAAGTCGTATCTACTTATTCTTTTCTTACTCTATGACCAACCAGTAGGCGCAGCAACCGTGTATTTAAGTAAGGCACGATAATTGAAGATATGCCCCGTATCATACCGGACCGCTTCCCGTATGACGTGTGATTACTTGCACCCAACTAGACGAGATTGGAGAACAAGTGTGTTGGGTATATCTTGCATGAAACCATCCATTAGGGAAATATGAATGAATACAAAAAGCGTGTTGGGTACATGTTGTGTAGAACCGTTCATTAAAGCAGTATGGAGCACGTAGCACGCTTTGAATTAAGTAGTGATTTCAGGAAATACGGGTTGAAAAAATTTAAACATATTTCGATTTTTTTTATTGTTTCGTTATGTATGAGAATGGTCATCCATAGTATACAATTTTGTCATTTGCCTTATACATCTGTGGTAGGAACTATATTGTAGAAATTTTTGTTCTTTTCATAGTTTAAAGAAGACAACATGAAAAGTAACTAGCAAGAATGTACTTATTCAATAGTGCTGATTTACACAGGATAAAACTGAAAAATTCAATCAATGTTCTACCATTACATTAGTTTCAGGAGGTCCATTTGATATCTCTGTCACTTTAGTAATTGGCTATTTAACTTTTAACTCGGGTTGCGAGTCGGGTTACCTCCGCGTGTGGTCAAGAGCTGCGGTTCAATTTTGGATCCGTCCGAGGGGAAGAGCAGTGCTTGGTCCGGTGCACCCTGGGCATAGGTTAATGATTTCCTAGCATATTCTGAGGGATATCGTTATACGTTGGCTAAGAGCCCGACAGTGGAGGAGGGTCTTTTGACCGTGTTCTACCGTACAACGCTACCGACATTTTTGTCATAAGAATTTTGAATAATGTATTTATCACTTTGACATTGGCGAAATCATCGCATCGTTCGATGGGGCAGTATTAAAAATGAAGAAGAACTTTTAACACTCATTATTCTCATTAAATATAACCGAAAAAATAGGACACGTACAATGTATGACACCTTCACAATTTTCTTCTATTTTATTTTCTTCTAGCGACTTGTTTCACAAAAAGCCCTACCTTAAGTACTCAATTAAATAATCCGCATGATTGCTTTAACATTCAAAATCTATAAAACGCCTGCTTCATTTTGAGATGCAACGAAAGATAACAAGATGTATAGCTACATAAATTCCATAAATCCACAAGGCGACTTGAGCCATTAAGGATGTAATATTTCGTGTGAATTGTGAAGTAATCAAGAAAACGTTGTTTTTTACGACTTGCTCCTGCACGTCTAGCACGAGAGCGCACAAGAGTCGCGTCGCGCGCGACATAGATTGCCCGTCCTTTTCTTACTGTACCAACAAGAAAGAGACGGGTAGTCCAACTCGCGCGACGCAACTTTCGTGCGCTCTCGTGCTAGCGGGGCTGGTTCATAACGTACGACAGTAGTGACCACACGTTTTAAGGAAGTTAATTTATAGTCGTAAGAACAGCATGATAAAAGGTGTCTCAGAATTATAGAAATCGGCGAAACTCTTGGAAATCTTGCTATCTTGCGATTGGCACCCCATCGGTATTTTGATTCCCGTTGCCTATACGCCCACAATCATGCTAAACGTGGCCTTTAGGCTGTCTACCCCGTAAGAGATAAAGACGTGACTTACGTATGTATACATTTTGTTATCATAATTTTGGCTTCATAAAAGACACCCCTTAGGACACCGTCCACTTTGGACATCAACCAAATATAAGTATACGCACCAGCAGTTCCAACTGGACTAACCCCATTCGATCGTATATCAATCGTTTATCCTTATCTGTCACATTGACATTTACCTTTCACAGACAAGGACAAACGATTGCTAAGTTAGCAGAAGTCTATTGGGACCGAGCGCGACGACAGCGCCACGTGATAGGCGGCCATTATGGACAATATTGTCACCGCTGTCAAACAAGAAGTAAGTAAATATTGTGAAAAATATTAATGAAATCTTGTGTTATTTTACTATATTACACAATTTTGGACAATGTTAGTCAGTAACATTATTGCCAATAATATTAAAATTGTTGTTTTCAGTGAAATTTTAGAGGTTAGGTAACTTACTTTTTTTTTCTTACGGCAAATATCCACTTATTTCTTTGGTCTCGTTTCCACCATGGTCTTGGAAATTGGTAAAATTTACAGTCGCTATTCTTCTTGGTGTTATTACAATTCACAACAACACATCTTACCAGGACCATATTTTTATCTCAAAAACGATTAGAAAATGTTTACTGCAATATGGATTTGACAGCTCAAGTCAGCGACAAAAATGTCAATTTTAGCCGTAGCGAGCGCTGTGATCGTTTAGGCTACCCCCTCCACACGCTTTGCACTCTGCCAATATACGTTTATGAATAAGGGGGTAAGTGTTGCCTGTAAAAACAACAATTCAAGTTAAATGTAAGCATATAACACATTCATAAATGATTCTGTAATATATGAAGTCAGTAGCGATTTTCTTGTAAGGCTACCATAAGCATAGATGTAATTTTCTTATAACGCATTTTGAATATTCATTCACAACTTCAGCCACACTTGTCCAAGCATCATTTTGCGCCTTATATTTCGTTTTTGTCGTGAATGGTAACGTAAACAAAAGTCCAAGAACCGCTTGAGGGCACGCAGCAAAATGTAACGATTCCAAGCCGATGCTCCGACAAAAAACGTATTATTTCATACGGTAGCCCACGTTGCCTGGAGGAGGCGACTACTGCACCTTCGGACAGTCGCGATGTCAAGTGTTAAAGATACTCTGTAACATTTGTGGAACAGAGAGAGGCAAACGTAAGAGGCGTAAGCGATCACCGCCACCCATAAGAATCGGCTACCCTAGAAGAATTCCGGACCGTTACATATTATACCTCTATACATACATAAATCACGTCTTTAACCCTTACGGGGTAGACAGAGCCTAAGGTAACAAGACTTAAAGTTCCGGTCCGTTGCCGGCCTTTAATGGAACACACACGTGCATATAAATCACGTCTTTATTCCTTACGGGGTAGACAGAGCCTTTTTTTTTAACGTGTGGAATATGCGCCTTATGCATTCCCGCGCTCGGGGCAGCAACGGGGGTATGACGGGCTCTCCAGCTCGCCGCTGCCTTCCCTATGGAAGGAGGGGAGAGGCCTACCGACGGGGTAGACAGAGCCTAAGGTAACAAGACCTAAGGTATATTTTTTCATGAATACTTTTCCTTTTTTAAAGTAATATAAATTGTAATTTTTCTACTTTGACGTATAATATCGAGCTGTCAATTTTCCATTTGTAACGAGTGACAGTAAATCATTTAAAATTTGCTGTCTGATTTGTAACCTTTTTGTCGTTGTTTGCGGCAATATACATACACTCATACATATACATACATACCGTTACGCCTCTTTCCCACAAGGGTAGACAGATACTACTTTGTTCCACTTGCTATGATCCTGACATACTTCTTTCCTGGCATTATTTCTTTATATACACTCATTTATCTTTAAATCCCTTGAACATAAAATCCACCCCATTCGTATTCTCCGTCCAACAGTACCGCAATGTACTGATTACTACCAGTTTTTATGCGCCGACGTCGCCTGACACGTGGGAGGATGAAATTATGGTAATCACAATTGGTTTCATTGCAGTCGCTCGTTGCAGGGTGCCCGCGGGAGGGTCTTTATAATGCTTTGATTCGCTTATAACTGGCTTGACTGAAATTGTTTTCATTTGGGATGCTTCATCAATACATTTATAAGCCGATCGCTTAAATAATCGCCCGCGCGGTGCAGCGCGGAGTGGGACGACCGCGGGGGCCGAGAGAGGTGCGGGCGGCAGGCGCAGCGCACTACCCGCCCGCACCGCTGTCAGTCCCCTTTGTCGCCTACCCCGCGCCCCTGTACCCGCGCGAGCGAGGATTCATTTGACCGGTCGGTCTATATTCTCTGTTTGCGGTAAGCTCAAAACCACCGAACGGATTTTTCATAAAGGTTGAATCAAATATTCCGGTGCATCTTTTTTGGAATACTGGTACCTACTTACTACTAAGGGCATTTAAATTTCTTTAGTGATTAAAGTAAAATAGCCAGGACCATCGTGCCTTATCTATACGTACAGGTAACTATTTATTTTGTTAATAAAAGAACAATGAAAGTCCAGTCCAGAAAAGTAAACCGAGGAATTAATGCAACGTTTGCAAGCGTTTCAAAACGTATTTTACTGTAAATTAATAGATATTAAACCGAAATCGAAATAGTACATTACTGTAGCGGCCGCTAAGTAGGGGATTGCCATCTAGAGATACGAGGCCGACAATCCCTGTTCGTGGCCAAGGTTTGTATAGTGCCTTTGCTCAAACATGCAATAAAATAAAAATATAAAAAAATCCAAGAAATCGTATTAAAAATAATATTTTCGTCTTAAGGCAATTAATAATAAACCCGATTTTAATTATACTTTACACGTACCAACTTTTTTTTTACTTAATCATTGTTGTTAAAACTGGCCACCAACAAATAAACAGTCATAAAAGAAAAATAAAAATAAATTAAGTTTTGCATTGAAACAAAAGACGGTGTATTGCCGGCCTTGGCCAGCAATCGTGTATGGAATCCCATTAAAGACCTCTTGTCAAGTCGCACCGACACGTGGCACTTCACGGCTTATTATAAGGAACACAACGTAAATGTTTCATTGCACCTTTGAGAAAAATATCTTGCACAACCTACGGAATACTCCAAATCTGAAGTTAAAGTCGTGCGTCTCTTTTTTTCGTAATAATCACCGTCCACATTCATCAACATCTGTTCTATTTATCTCGCTAACATCACGCACGCGTTTTACTTTATACATACATACATATATCACGTCTTTATCCATTGCGGAGTAGACACAGTGTTAGGTAGCAAGACCCAAAACGCCACGTTTAGCATGATTGTGGGCGTATAGGTGGAAAGGGGAATCAAAATAGCCAACATGATTCCTACAACTTTCACCTATTCTCTCGACGGGCTTTTACCATCGGCGCGGGAAGAGAATAAACTAGTACATTCTGTGTTTTTCTTTGCTCGCAGACCAGAATGTAAGGATTTCATCATCATGCACAATAACAGTAATAAACCCATGCCAACAAAAAAAGCACTGGTTAGCCATAAGTGAGCCAACATGGGACTTATCGTTATAATTGTCCAAAGAAATGGAGTGCCATTACGTGCGCTAAAAAAATAATAACAAGTGTGTGTACAGAAATAACATTTTGTGACAAAGGTGGGAATTATTTATCATTATTTTAACTGTCGTACTGTTTCCAGCACCCGAATAGGAATTATATAATTAAACATAATCACGCCATGGGATTGCACAAAATGTTTTGTGTCTTTATTAAGGCCTTAAATATTTAGCTTGTCATAACTGTGCTTGTTGATAATTTCGTCGGTACTCATTACAATGGGTATTATGTTTATTTACAAATAAGTACATATTTTGTGGTGAACTCGTGCCTTAATAATAATTAAATAGAAGTCTAAGATAACGGCGATTATGACGTACTAGCTGTTGCCCGCAACTTCGTTTGTATAGAATTCGTTTATCGCTATCCCCTGGAATTACACAATTTTCCGGGATAAAAAGTAGTCTATGTGTTATTCCAGACTATAATCTATCTATATTCCAAATTTCGTCTAGATCTGTCCAGCCGTTCTGGCGTGAAAGAGTAACAAACATCCAAACATACTCACAAACTTTCACATTTATAATATTAGTAGGATAGTATTTTGTTGTTTAATTTATTTCCGCTGGAATTATGGCTAAAATTTTGATGAATTTGATGTGATCGCACTGAATAAATAATCATTATATAGCTCGTTATAAATTGCGATCAGAATTCCTTTTTTTTTCTGACACACTTGGACAGCTCTGTTGAAAAACCTCAACAAAAATGACGATGCGCCCCGAATAGCTTACTAGGAACTCATCGCGTTCTTATCAGTTATGCTCGGCAAACTGTAATTTTGGCGACACCGAACAGCAAATTAAACGTTAGGTTCTGCAAACGGTTGGTAATATCGCTCGCGTGTGAGTGCTGAATAGAGGCCCAGGTCATTCTATCTTGTGAGAGGCCTATCAACATTTAAACTTCTACGCGGATGAGAGAAAATATTATTAATCAATGTTTTATACCAAAATACTACTTAATATCAAGTCTTCATTCCGTTGCACTCGTATATTTTAGTTATTTTTATATGTCATTTGCATTTAATAAAAAAAAACAACTGTAGATAAATATAAATGTACAATATCGTCATCATCACCATTATCATATCAGCCATTGGACGTCCACTGTTGGACATAGCCTCCCCCATAGACCTCCAGTTGCCTCGGTTGGAAGCGGCTTGCATCCACCACAAACCCGCGATTTTAACTAGGTCATCCGTCCACCTCATTGATGGACGTCCTACGCTGCGCTTGCTGATCCGCGGTCTCCACTCGAGATCTTTTCGGCCCCAACGACCATCTGTTCTCCGTGCTATATGGCCTGCCCATTGCCACTTCAACGAGCTAGTTCGCTTGGCTATGTCTGTGACCCTTGTTCTGCTACGTATCTCCTAATGTACAATATAAAATTAATTTGTAAGAAGTGCCTCATCTTTATATTGTGTTCTATGCGCAGACGCAGCTCCACTGTCACGTAACGTCTTAATGACAGATCCTCAATAATTATAACATAAGCTGATACCCGCGGGTTGTTCGCTGCATCCTCCATCCATAACATGTTTTACATCCCGTGATTTGTACTATTAACTAAAATCTTCAAGCAGCTAGCAATATTCAAGTAGCCTATGCAAAAGATTTTCTGCTTTTTTTACACCATGTTTAACACAAAAACAGTTGCATCAATTTTATGATCGTTGATTTGTTGCCTTTGTACCCTGAAAATAATGTTTTTTTTTCAAAATAGACAGAGCGTAAGGTAACAAGACCTAAAGACCACGTTTAGCATGATTGCGGGCGTAAGAATGGAAAGGGGAGTCAAAACAGTGATGAGTTGCTAGCCATATCGCCTATAACATGATTCCTAAGGGTTTGCCCATTCACTCGATGGGCTTTTACCATCTGCGCGGGAAGAGAAGCAACTGCTACATTCTATTTTCAGCATAGAAGCACGACGAACGATATAGTCGTCGAATAAAACATGTTTTAGGATGCACAAGCTCCGATAGAGTTACTAGACGTACCAATGGGAATTAAGGCTTTGCCAACCCCTTTAGAAAGATGAAGGTATTTATGGCAAATCTTAGACAGCTTTAATGACGTCACGTAACCTCATAACCATGGCTTCTCAATAATTATACTCTTGCTGGTACCGGTTGCGGCATCCTCTTTTATAACGTGTTCTTATAGCCAGTGATTTGTGCTATGAAATTTATAATGGTACAGTAGTTCCAATTCACCAATAAATGCTGTCGGCCTAATTCTTGAGGTTGTCATCGCTTTTAAGCTGTCCTGTAGTTATGTAACGGGGTATGTTACCTCCGCGTGTGGCCAAGAACTGCGGTGTTTGGATCCGTCCGGGGGCAAGAGCAGTGCTTGGCCCGGTGCAGCCTGGGCATCGGTTAATTATTTTATGGCGGTCTCCGAGGGATATCATTAGCCGTTGGCTAAGAGAACGACAGTGGGTCTTTTGACCGTGTTCTACCGTACAACGTTGCCGACATTTTGTCACACGATTTTGGAATATATTTTTAATTGATGGGGCTATATTATCCTAAAAATAGATAGATAGATAGTTTTGTAAGCCTCAACGCAAAAAAGGGCTGGTATAAGTTTGACGTCGATGTCTGTGTGTGTCTGTGCACTGGGAAAAAAGTTAGGTAATTACAAACCTAATCTAGTAGGGGATGGACCGATTTCGTCATCTGTTTGAATGGTGTCTGTACGAGACAATTACAAATTCCTTTCTCAACTTTAATTTCTGAGGGGTAAAACCGTATGACGCGATTGTGGAATAGCACATACTTTTTATCCCGAAAAATTACGTGATTCCCGCGGGATAGCGATAAACAAATTATTTGCAGACGAAGTCGCGGGCAACAGCTGGTTCATTCATAAACTATGAATCTTAATAGAAAAATGTTATTTTAAAGCATGCTGACTTCTTTCGAAATTTCATGATCCAAGAAGTTTTTCAAGTAAATTACTAACCAGCCCGCCATGTAAATATTTTTGGCTGTGCTCGATCTCATACATACAAATCGTTGGATTATTCATAATGTTCACTCGAAATTTGGGTGCATTATGGTAATTACGTAATAATGCGCTGACGAATTGGTGCAGGCTTGTACAGGGAAAATTACCTAAAATACCGTCAGCCATAGAATACCAAGGAGATACCTACACTATGTACATTCATCTTATGTATGTACATAAATCACGTCTTTTTATCCCCTGGTGCCCGCGACTTCATCGGCAAAAAAATAGTTTTTCGCTATCCCTCGGGAACTATGCAATTTTCCGGGATAAAAATAGCCTATGTGTTAATCTAGGGTATCAGCTATCTCCGTTTCAAATTTTATCCAAATACATTTAGTAGTTTTTACGTGAAAGAGTAACAAACATCCATCCATATTTTATCCATTACTTACAAACTTTCACGTTCATATTATTACTAGCTTTTGCCCGCGACTTCGTCTGCGTGGAATTAGTGTTGTGGGTGTCTTCTGCCCCGTATATTTTGAGCTTTTTTTGACAAACAATTTTTATCTTACATTAAAAAAAAAAAATTAAAAAAAACGTAGCCTATGTTAGTTCTAATACCTCCAAGAACATGTGTACAAAATTTCATGATGATCGGTTGAGTAGTTTTCGCGTGAAACCGTAACAAACAAACTCACATTCGCGTTTATTATATTAGTAGGATAGTAGGATGGGGTGGTGGCAAAGGGTAACTAGGACCAAAGGCCACGCTTAGCATGATTGTGGGCTTAAAGGTGGAAAGGGGAATCATAATAGTGTTGGCACACACACACTCTGACTTCTGAGGAACTGCTAAGCTTAAGTGTGACCTAGGGCTCAAACCCCCAACCGAAAGTCTCTCAGAGGTTTGAGAGGTCATAGGTCAAACAAATTGGCTACCACGATTCTTAAATTCCCTCGTTCATAAAAAGATGACACATCTTAGCAATATGTATGCTGTATGCGTCTGCAATAGGCAGAGCTATGGGGCATAAATAAATATACATATAACTAGCTTTTGCCCGTGACTTCGTCCGCGCAGAAATGTCAGAGTGACGTGACGATATATCCCATACATCCACTCATGTCTCCAAGTATAAGGTTTTCATTTCCTATCCCGTGGGAAATTCGGAAAATCCCTTCTTAGAGCACCTACGTGATCCTCTAGGAATATTATCTACTAATTATAGTCTTAATTATTTACTTCGTGTTTTATCCCGCGGGAAATTTGAAAAAATCCTTTGTAGTGCACCTTTATACTAATGAAGGAATAATATGTATGCCAAATGTAATGTAGCTTTATTGGTATAACATTTCGGGATTTTCCAATCCCGCGGAAAAATCGGGATAAAAAGTATCCTATATCCGTCTTCTGGTGCTAAGCTACCTCCGAGCACCAATTTTCAGCCTAATCGGTTCAGCCGTTCTCGAGTTATCAATAGTGTAACTAATACGACTTTCTTTTATGAATATAGATAAGATGTTAAAGACCTGAAGGTACCTGAAGGTACCTGGTGAAGAAGCGTGCGCCGGCCGGGCCCAATGGATCGCGTTAGTTGCTTCTTATTCTTGAGGACACTTGTTGATGCGGATGTGTGTGTGTGAATTAGCTGCAATTATAGCCAAAATAACTCCGGAGCAACGAGAGCGCCTGCTACCACGAACGAGGTACAGAATTAAAACTGTCTACTGTCACCTTTGACACCTAAGAAGAGTATTTTACGTCAAAGACTTGATAGGAGTATTCCTAGCAAGGTTGAAAATCGAACATATGTTTTGTCTTTGTAACGCAAAGGCAAATGTCGAAGAGACGGAACATGATGAACGACCATCAAAAATGAAACTTAAAGTGAGTGCAAGTTGTTCGTTACAAACAAGTGCAATTCACGAAACCCAAGAGAAATGGAATTCAATAAAACGCTCGATAAAAAAAATCCAATCTAATTCAACTAATTGGCGTTTAAATTAATAATGATTGAGACAAAAAACCTCCACGAATCACATTTCAAACTCCAATTAAACCATAAAAGGGGCCTTATCATGAAGCCATTAGCCGACAACGAACACGTAGGGAGGTTTATGAGTTTTACTACACAAAATCGTTGCCGGCCATTTTGGAACAATCTGCTTTCGATTTACAACCAATTAGCTCAATAAATACGGGGGCTCGCTTGTAACGTGGGCCGAGGTGGTGGGGCCACAAAAACTGAGGTTTTTGACGCTTGTGCTAATAAGCTGAAAATTTGCCCGCAGTAAGCCACCAAAAATAATAAGTTCGCCTTTGTACATTTACCTTAATGTTGGTTTATTTTTGTTTTGTACAACAAAGTGTTTGAATACATACAAGAGTTATTAAAATATCAATCTCAAAAGGACAACTACCTCTTCTATCTTGCACAATTTAATTCTTAATAATTGTGTGTTACGATATTTAATAGTTTATTTTATGAATTGTTTGGTGTATTTAGAGATTTACTCTCTATTGCGGCTTTCACTATCTGGAATTTTTACTCACTCTTTGTCGGTTCCTCGTCGATCCCGTATAGAGATAAGTTTGCCTTTGTGTATATATTTAATGTTTATTTTAATATGATTTGTGTCTGTTTCCTTATGTTTGTACAATAAAGCATTTATTTACTTGCAACTTAAATTTTAATTTCTGGAAGTGCTCTTAAAACCGACTCGCCATACAGCGACATTAAAATCAATTTCGGAATGTTGTCATAATAATGATGATGCGATCATCTATCAAAATAGGTATTATTACAAAAACTAATGCTGGAATTAAATTTTCGGGTCGTTGGCACAATGATTTGGAGCTGTAATTTTCAGCTACGTTTCACGTATCTCGAAATCAACTCATTTTATCCATAGGAGTGTCTCAATTAGGTATGTAGACATACACGTACACACACGCAGGCATACGTTCGTACACACATTATCAAATACTTTAGCTAGTACCCAATTTTGTGTGTACATTTCTTTGCAAGTTTGCCGGTTAAGCCGAGTACTCTACAAGCCTACCGCACATAGACAGGGCGAAGGGTAACAAGACCCAAAGACCATACTTAGCATAATTGTGGGCGCATAGGTGGAAGTGGAGAGGGGAATCAAAATGGTGATGTGTTGCTAGCCGCATTGCCTATGACAATACATGATCCCTAAGATTTTCGCCCATTCCCTTAATACCGCGCGGGAAGAGAAGCTGCTAGAACATTCTATGATTTTTTCTTTGCTTCCAGACAAGCATGGAAGTCAACTCGGGAATGGATAAAACCGCAGTTCTCGCGGCCCCAATTTTATGAATACGACCACTAAAACTAATCAAATGTGAAGCAAACGTGCATATAGCCCGTTTATGAGAAACCCGATTCGAGACAAAGGAACGGTGTCTAATTGAACATAAAATAATTATTGATGAATGATGAACGGTAGCTTGCGGCTATAGCCATAAAATGTAAAAGTTTTCCTCGATTATCTTATTTATGTAACAGGGTTAGTTGGAACGAGATTTGGATTTACTAATTGATCCACGTATTCGGGGACATTTTTTTCCTAACCGTTTTTTTGTGAGCATTAATTTAAAAAATGAGTTTTCCAAGTTTTCGAGTCTTTCCCGCAGGAACTATGCAATTTTCCGAGATAAAAAATAGCCTATGTATTAATCTAGGGTATCAGCTATATTCGTTCCAAATTTTATCCAAATCCATTCAGTAGTTTTTACGTGAAAAAGTAACAAACATCCATCCATCCATACTTACGAACTTTCGCGTTTATAATATTACTAGGATTCTAACAGTATATAAATAAAATGAGGAAAAATAAAAACACAAATGCAATGGAATGCAATAGATATGGTTACCGTTTTGCTATTTCACGAGAGCAATACAATTTTCCGTTACATAAAGAATATCCGACGTATTAATTAATTTATTTTCATTCAAAATCTCACGTCGTTACGTGACCGTAGAACTGCGTCTGCGCATAGAGCACTGTATAGTTGAAATTTTATAAGCTGGTCACTTTCCAAACAAAGCCATTGTACAATCGAGGGTATAAATATCGATACAGGAAACATGTCAACTAACCATCTTGTTGCACATTTTTTTTATTAAAACCGACAAACGGGCATGCGGTGCACCTGATGGTAAGTGATCACCGCCGCCCATGGACAACTACAGCACCAATGGGACTGCTAGCGCGTTGCCGGCCTTGCAAGAAATGGTACACTCGCCTCTTAAAGGTAGCCATGTCATAGCCAGTTATAGTGTCATTTTTAAACTTAACCAGTATTACTTTTACCTATTTCCAAAAATAAAATTTCTAAATGTCAGTGAAAATTAGAACACATAGAAAAATCCGAAAAGTAAAGCTATGGCCGGGAATCGAACCCGGATCCTCGTCATTCCGTGACGCGTGCTATACCCCTACACCACCCATAGCAGGTATATTTCCAAAAATGTAACAGGAAGTTAATAAACCATCGAGCCACAAACCGTCCTCAACGACCTAAAATAGAACCGAAAAGACGTACCTTATTCCGCCCAAGACATTATTCGGCCTCAGGCAATATTGTTATTACTTTTAGTAATCGGAAACTACCTTAATTTTTACTCATTGAATTCGTGCATGCAAATCACCCTTCGCTCCAATCGATCTCTCACCATATTATCTATGAAACACGGTTGGTATTGCTTTCTGTTTATTCCTGAGGTACAATATCCGGTCACTTGATAGTGGCTTAAGGCAATAATTTGTTAATGTTCCCGTAGCTACATTTTGATAGCTCAAATTAGACAAAAGGCGATCGTCGGTTTCTCCGAAGAGTGAAGTCTTCATTTTGTTAGAGTTATGACGCAATTGAGTTGTTCTATGGACGATATGTTTTGGTCAATCAATCAATTCATTGTGCTTAGATGGGTAGTTTCCAAAAGGCTCACTGGTTAGATATTTTGACTATATACTCGTAGGTAACTTCACCAGGTAGGTAGGTGGTGTAATCTATAATGTTACAAGGCATTTTCATAACGTTGTTTTTTACTGGACTTGCAATGATTAAACGTTATGTTTGAACGAAAACTGAGCTACCAATGTCGTATGTGACGGCCTTTACCTTTAATGAAGCTCCCACACTAAGCACACGTCACTATTCTAAACACACTTCAAGTACGCAGTGTGGGAACGCGGTAGTATTTTAATTTAATTTAAATGGAATACAAATTAAATATCTGCTATTTCTGTCTGTTCCTGCAAAATAAAAGCAGTTATAACAAATTTTATTTACAAAGAGAAGGAACACCTTTTTTTTAAAAAATAAAAATAACTGCACTTCTGTTATAGAATAGTGTACCCGTATACATACTGCTAAGCGCTAAGTACAAAATTGATGACAACTTTTTATTGAGGTGCGAGTAGGGTTAGCTCCGCGTGTGGTCAAGAGCTCTGCTGCGGTTCGTTTTCGGATCCGTCTGGGGGGAAGAGCAACGCTTGGTCCGGTGCACCCTGGGCATCGGCTAATGATTTCCTGGTAGTTTCTGAAGGATATCATTGACCGTTGGCGAAGAGCCCGACAGGGGGGGAGGGTCTTTTTACCGTACCTGCTATTACCATACAACGTTGCCGATATTTTGTTACTTTGACATTGGCGAAGTTATTGTCGCTATAACGACACACATAAGAAGAAGAAGAAGAACTTTTTACTATCAAAAATACTGGCTAAAGTAAGATTTCACTGGACATAGCTACTGTTGCAGTTGTACTAAACAAATACTGAGCTTACTGTTTAGGAATTCTTTGACACAAACAAAAAGTCTAAAACGCGTTCTCGCAACGTACTTATTCTAAAGAATTATTAATCCAATACGTACTTCGTCCAACGCGTATTTCGTCCAGCATGCATTTCGTCCAAAACATACTTGTCCAACTCGCATTTTGTCCAACATGCATTTTGTCTAACCTCAAACAAAATCCAAATACTCAACCGTAGAGCACAACCGCGGGTTTTTTTGATAAATTAACATCGTGCTGTATTAATTACTTCAACGATCATTGATAGTTATTTTACGAGATTGTTGTGATACGTCGAATTAGAAATCGATTCAGCATTCGGTGTTTCAAAGACAATCGGCTATTCCGCTTGATCTTCGAGAACGCGTTGATAATTAAAAGAAAAAACGTAATTAATAAACGGGGTTTGATTAGAATGGCCGTAAATTTTGCTTCTGTTTTAGCTGATATCGAAAGTTCCATTAGCAATCTTAATTTTAATAAGAAAGATGATAAATGAAATAAACGCCGGTGCCGGTTTGCGGGTGGTAGGGCCTTGTGCAAGGTCCGTCCAGATCGCTACCACCATCTTATTCGCTAATCCTGCCGCTAAGTAGCAGTACTTGCACTGCTGTGTTCCGGCGTGGAGAGTAAGACAGCCGGGGAAATTACGGGCACAAGAGGCATTTCATCTTAGTCCTCTAGGTTGGCAACGCATCTGCAATCCCTCCGGGGTTGCGGGTGTCTATGGGCAGTGGTGATCACTTACCATCAGGTGACCCAGTTGCTCGTTTACCTTCCTATTCATATAAAAAAAAAACGGATTTAGTGGTTATATTTTGCGCGCGACAATTATGCGGATACAAAAATGGTGCAACAAGGTAAAATAAACACGATTTTTTATATAAAATTGCATGTACACTCTCGTACCGCCACGCAAGTGCGGTCATCAGAAAACAACAATAAATTAAGAGGCCAAAGATGTTCCGGATAACCAAGTATCCATCGTCTCAATTAAAAAAGTCTGAAATACCATGTTGCAAACTGAACAATTTCCCGGAGGGATTGCAGATTCGTTGCCAACCTAGAGAACTAAGATGAAACGCCTCTCATATGCGAATCTCACGCAACCGAAACTATGTAGTTATATAATTCCTATAACAGAGCGTACCCGTTGACAGTGTACTCTCGTAAACAACGTTAGCTATTATTTAACCAACAGCTTCGAACCAACCTCCATATGGACGGGCGTGGTGGCCGCAGTATAACGTTGGATCTCACCTGCCAGTCTATTGGTGTGTAGTACAAGGATGTTAGAAACAGCGTTAGACGGGTTGAATCAAAATGCAAAGAAAGTTTTAAATTACATAGATTTTTTGTTGATCAAAAGAGTTAAGATTGTCTAAACCCGTCAGTTGGTGAGCAATCTTAAACAATCATCATTACACATAAACGGATAACTCACGTATAAAAAGTCGAGTCGAGTCGAGTCGGGTGTTCGTTTCGCTGCCGCCGGGGCGAGCGCTCTAGGAAGAAGGACTACGAAATAGTCCGAAACATGTCGACCATCACTCGACTTTTTATACGTGAGTTATCCGTTTATGTGTAATGATGATTAAGTCTCACGGTAGTTTCATGTTGAAAATCTTAAGCAATACCTTATATCTAATAATGTTACAACAAATTTCTCGTAATGTCTGGGAGCAAAGAAAAAACATAGAATTGACCAGTTGCCCATCGAGGGAATGGGCATAGGAATCATGACTTTTACAGGCGATGCGGCTAGCAACCCATCATTATTTTGATTCCCCTTACTACCTATACGTCCACAATCATGCTTAACGTGGCTTTTAGGTCTTGTTACCTTAGGCTCTGTCTAGCCCGTACGGGATAAAGATGTGATTTGTGTGTGTGTGTGTCACAACAATCTCTCTCTTCTCCTACCCGTGTTTGGCTAGAGTGACTAGTTTCTAACGCTGAGAGCGTCGTTGATGCGCTCTCGGGTGACTGACGTAGCCGATTTTTGGATATGCGGCTACATCCACCGCAAGTCAGTACCCCTCTGACGCTATTATTATAGTGTTTGGCCACAGGTGGTCTGCACGCAAGCACGCACACACACACACACACACACACACACACACACACACACACACACACACACACACAAATCACGTCTGGCCTGTCAGATATTGTTATATCCAATACTATGTTGTAGCCTCGACGAGCTGTAGGTTGTATCTATCAAGAAATGTAAAAAATACGAGTACAAATTGCATTCCTCATTAGTTCCTGCAGTTTGACAATCGTGACAGTAATTGTAGTTTGCTTCCGCAACAAACGTTCCAAATGCACATTTAAAATACTATTAGAACGCTTTGTCAAAAAGGTGTTGCCAATTTGGCAATAGTTATTGAAACCTTGCCACGTTTGACACGTTTATTGTGTCGACAACTTACACCAGAGACTGCTTCTAGCAATGTCGAAAACGCCACATTTCTTAAATTACACCACAGCACACCCTCAGGCCGACAACACCTGAACTGATCTATAGCCGCAACGGTACTGCGGGCCAAATTGTTACTTGCAATAATGTATTACTTAAATAATACCATGCATATAGAGCAATGTTTGGTTTAGTTTCTAGCATTTCAAACGGAATGGCACGCGAGATAATAATGTATTGTTGGGCGGCGGATTGATTGTTAGAAATTACTGAGTTGGCTGCTAAGTGCTGTTTACGCGGAAAAGTTTTAGTATAGTTTCCAACCATACACACATAGAGGAACTCCACGTCCCCAATAGAGTTTTTTGGTTACTGTAACGTGCAATAGTTACGGTTACGGCTCGCAGATTAGTAGGTTTTGGGAATCAACTCATACATACATAAATCACGTCTTTATACCTTACGGGGTAGACAGAGCCAAGGATAACAAGACCCAAAGACCACGCTTTGCATAATTGTGGGCGCGTAGGTGGAAGTGAGGGAAATCAAAGTAGTGATGGGTTGCTAGCCGCATCGGTTATAACATGATTCCTAAGACTTTAGCCCATTCCCTCGATGGACTTTTACCAACTGCGCGGGAAGAGAAGCCACTGGTGGTGTTTTTTCTTTACTCCCACAGCATGGAAGACCACCACTAAATAAAAATTAGGGTTGTAATTTTTTTCTACACAGCGCGTTGGGCAGACTTGATACAACAACGTTGCTTTAGGGTAAATCATCACTATTACTATCACTACATAGTGTAAAACAAAGTCGCTTTCTCTGTCCCTATGTCCCTATGTATGCTTATATCTTCAAAACTACACAACGGATTTGGATGCGGTTTTTTTCAATAGATAGAGTGATTCAAGAGAAAGGTTTTTATGTATAATTCTACGCAGACGAAGTCGCGGGCAGAAGCTAGTATAATATAAAAGCTAAACATCATATTTTAGTATAGTAAAATTTGAAGAGAAAAACAGCTAAGTAGAATTTCTAAACAACTCTGAAAATTAGAACACATAGAAAAATCCGAAAAGTAAAGCTATGGCCGGGAATCGAAACCGGATCCTCGTCACTCCGTGAAGCGTGCTATACCCCTACACCACCCAGGTGGGTAAGCCTTTGAATTTTTCTATCTGTTACTAGCTGTCACGTGATCTTGTTACTATGCGATTTTTTGTCGCCAAGCGTCATCTGTTTGAATGATGTGTCTGTACGACACAATTAACTTACAACTAAATGGATAATGTGAGGTTAAATCAAAAAGGCCACACTCCCGTTGAATATTTTCTATTCATGCAGTCAACGCTTTAGAAACTGACAAATAACGAAAAAGTAACTGAAATCACAATCAAAACCATTACTAACGCTCCGGACACGTGTTTCATCTCTCTCTGAGGCATCTTCAGCGGATGTTGACACTCAGTCTTCGGAACACGGTACGTAAAGTCAATGTTCGACGACATAGCCGCCACCCCACCCATTTGTTGTCAACATACCATTGGCCCGCACGAGGCGGTTTGCTTCATCTTTCCTAATGCGAACTGCTAGGGAATGGAATTCGCTCCCATCGTCTGTATTTCCGGACGGATACAACCTAGGGCTCTTCAAGGCTAGAGTGAATAGGCTATTACTGAACCAGTGAGTTACACCTTTGGCCTCATCTGCACCTTCCACCAAGTGAGATAGAGGTCAATCACTGGTCAGTTCGTAATAAAAAAAAAAACCCCACCTGCTCAGTCACCCTGTGGGCGGTCTCCCTTCTGAAATGGTACACGACATATTCTGCGCAGAAGAAGTCGCGAGCATTCTAGTTCCTCTTCTTAAACTTAAGTTTAAGCTCTTGTCGGAGGAGCAATGTTCATGTGGTATCTTAACGTATTCCTCGGCAGCTTATAATATTACTGTATTATTTAGTATTAGATAAAAGTATTATTTGTCTTCAGAGGTTTATTTTGCAGGTTGTTAGTAGTATACAAAGTATAGTATAGTATACGTATACAAAGATGCGTCTTAATCTAGTTAGAAAAGGAAGAGGGTCACGATCGGCAGTGTTACCAACATAATAGTTTATGATAGTTTTTTTTTTAATTCCGTTCCATTACAATTACAGTGTAAGTCAAGATATTTTGCTTAAAAGTTTTTGCGAGTTTATTTTTAACATAGTTAAGGGTACTATCAAATGAATCAATAATTTTTATTTCTTGATTTTTATGTTTTACTTTTACGGTTTTACCGTTAGAAATTAAATCTCCAAATGTCAGTGAAAATTAGGACACATAGAAAAGTCCGAAAAGTAAAGCTATGGCCGGCAATCGAACCCGGATCCTCGTCAGTGCTCCCCTACACCACCCATAGCTGGCCTGCTATGCTATGTTACCTGGCCATAGCTTTACTTTTCGGATTTTTCTATGTGTTCTAATTTTCCCTGACACTAACATTTTTTTTATAGTTAAGGGTATATATAGATCCTCGTTTTTTTGTATTCCAATTGCAAACACTAGTAAAGTTCAGCACCACCAATTAGTAGCAAAAACTAGTTATAAAATTGAATAACAAAATCGATACGAACCCATTATTTTCACAGATAGCATCTAGCGAAACATTCCGAAATAATTTGAGCGACGCGTGCGCCGTCTATCGGCTTTCATCTGGTTGTAATAACTATTCATTCTGGATAATAAAAATTTCGTATCTCTATGAATTGCCGACGAACCGTAATAGCTGGGAGCTGTTTTCTATTGCTATTTATTACTGCCTTCTTATTTTTATAAATCGGTCCAGGTGTTTTTTTGTTTGAACCGTGTGCTTATTACTTCGTACATATGTGGATTGTGGACCTATATGCATTTATTTTTAACTGATTTCAAAAGGAGGAGGTTTTCAATTCGGTTGTTTGTTTTTAATGTTAAAGGCACCGACTTCAAATGTAAAATAGGCTACTTTTAAAGGCGGTTCCATTTTTTGCTTCTGATCTTCCGGTAAGTTCCTTTGACTTGAAATGTTTAAAATTTTAGGTAGTTGCTAAGAGATAAATTAAAAATGATATTTGTTTCAATCCACTTTATTGTGAGCAGACCGAACAGATTGTCATCACACAACACTTATTTAAAAAGTAAAATACTTATTTTAAACGTAAACGACTTATTTTTACGTATTACAGGTAACCGATTAAGACTCACAATTTGATATGTGGGTAGTTCAAGGAGTTACCTTAGGCTACTTTAGGGTATCCTAAGTACCAGTATACAACACAGGGTATGGTTAAGCGTGGTTTGGCTGATCTACGTTCGTTTTATGATTAATTGTATAGAATATCTTAGCTGCAGCCCGGTCGGGCAAATCCGCGGGCAACCGATGCGGGATCGGCTCGGGTAGGTCGGCCGAAGCAGCCGGGACTAAACCGCCGGTGACACAACCAGCCGTGATCAAACACCTCCTGGAATACACCGGGGCATTGGGTTGTAGCAAGCGGTTATGCAGGCGAGCATAGTGACTCTAAATTCCACTTCCGTTGTGCAAAAGCAAAGGTGGGTAGGCTTAGAAAGTTGAAAAGTGGTAAGTGGAATGGCTCTAGATGTTCCAGCAGCGCGCTACACACAAGGGACTTCGTCCCGGGTATCTTCCAGAAGCATTCCGCTCGGGGCGGAGTAAGAAATTTAGTGAATAGTTTAAATGAAGTTATTATTGAGAAGGTAAAAGTAAATAAGTAGGTAGGTTACGGTTACGGTTACCCAGTGGTAACAGATCACAAGAATGAAAATATGCACTGTCAGGGCGCAGATTAATGGTTAATTTAATTTGGTAAAATTATAGAAAAACATCCAATTCCTCAGGAATTGGCTAGGCCAAGCTCAGGAGAATAAAAGAAGATGAAAATTCGGCACTAGGAAACGATCTGGGCCCGAAATTGCCCACAAGACACTTTGGGCAATCTACCCCCGAAGTAGCAAGGATATGCAAAGCGAACTTACTTGTCAGAGGCGGAATCAGGGTATCTGCGGGACGTGGACGCTGGGACCGCTTCTGCGACAGCTCGGCGGAACGCGGCGCAGGTGGAAGATGTTTTAATGCTGAAATATGGTAACCAAGATTAATTGAATGTTCCAACCAGATCCCTAACCTCGAACGCGTAATACGCTGTACTTACAATTTGGGGGTAGGCTTCAGTCTTGCCACGCAGCAGGCCAGATCGGAGCAAAGATTATCAATTAAATGGTATAAATTCTAGGCCAGCGCGGAACGTGGCGCTGTAATAAAAAACCAGAGAATAGTATCACGAAATACTTTACGAACACTAGCAAGCCAAAGGTACAATTTGCAAGAACTCACCTGAGTAGAACGAGGATTTAAATTAGCACTGAGGGTAACAATTACGAGGAGACTTTCCGCTGGAGATTATTAATATAAAAGTGCTCGTCATCTTCGGACAGACAAATTTATCCCCTCGATCGAATGAGAATCGATACATTCACAAACTGAATGAATGTAATCATGAAGGTGTTGCCGTAATCGAAGGTAGTTCCTAACCTCGAAAGGTGGGTAAATCTAATTATGACAGGAGTAGTTGCAACAAGGGTAATCTGACATGATTAGTCGGAGATAAAATATTCCGGATCTCTGAAACGATAACATAACAACCAGGAAAAAATGTGGGATGAATAAACAACAACTTTGAGGCTAATATTCACACAAACAACCATTCAGCTGTCGTTATTTCCGGGGTAAAATTTAGAAACTGGTAACACTTACGCTAGAGCGCTACCACAGAATATGCATCGATGGAACTCGAATGAACTTGATGAATGGACATGATGAATGGGCTGTCTGTCGTAAAGAATCTGAAAGGAAAACCATAAACAACCTGCTGCATACTATACGATTATGAATGAACAAACAGGCTCGGCAACATAATGAGGAGCGTTTAATTTTTGACGTTTCAAACGATGACAAGACAAGAGGTGTTAACCTACATTCGCTTGACAGATGATGGTTAGATTTCTTGTAAACAATGTCTCCAGGGAGTGAAAACTGTGAATTTAAATGTGAAAGTATGCTAATTATCAGCTTCCGCCACCAATTTCCTTCCGAGGAGCACTGGAGACACGCAACTGTGGCTTGTAATGATGATGAAAGCTGAAGGAATGTGAACAATCGTAAGTTGGTAAAATATAACCATTACACACCCCCTCAACCAGGAGAATTTTACTACGGAAGCAAGCTGAAGGAGTAAAATTCAAGCTCGCCCCCGAGCTGCACCCCGGCCCAGGTAACGCATCATCGGAAACCGCAACCAGAATCTCTCACTTCAAAAAACTCTATGCTCTGCGTCGAATTAAGAAATGCCACAAATGAGTTAGCTTACCCAGAACCTATAGGTAGTACTGTATTTTTATATGACACATGCAATCCCTGTACTGGATCGCGTAATAGCCGCGCTCGCTTCAAACTCGCAGCCCACACGTGAAACCTGACACGCCAAACGCGTGATAAGCTAGCGGGGAAGTTTGTAGCTAACGCGAGCGGTAGTCATGAGCGACGCAAAACGCGTGATAAGCTAGCGGGGAAGTTTGTAGCTAACGCGAGCGGTAGTCATGAGCGACGCAAAACACGTGATAAGCTAGCGGGGAAGTTTGTAGCTAACGCGAGCGGTAGTCATGAGCGACGCAAAACGTGTGATAAGCTAGCGGGGAAGTTTGTAGCTAACGCGAGCGGTAGTCATGAGCGACGCAAAACGCGTGATAAGCTAGCGGGGAAGTTTGTAGCTAACGCGAGCGGTAGTCATGAGCGACGCAAAACGCGTGATAAGCTAGCGGGGAAGTTTGCAGCTAATGCGAGCGGTAGTCATGAGCGACGCAAAACGCGTGATAAGCTAGCGGGGAAGTTTGCAGCTAACGCGAGCGGTAGTCATGAGCGACGCAGTGCAACGCAAGAAAATTACGACAGGACGCACTAGAACCCAAGAAAACGCTAGCGACAAAAGCTACGAGTCCCCAATCTTGACCTGCAACAGTGACAGTAAGTGACCAGGTTGCAGATGTAAAACGAAAATGAGAATTTATATTAGAAGCCGGAGCAACTATCTGAATCCCTAAGGAACCGTCGTAGGTGTTCTGAGTCACCATCCGCTCAGTAACGGGAACGTGTAGGCTTATTCTGATGTCACGACCCGCATCAGTGTTAGGCTTATTTTTGCCTAAACCTCCGACGGAATCCAAGAAGACCCAAGCAGAAACCAAACTACCCTAAAGCAAAAAGGAAAAAAAATATTTCAACGTATGAAAAGTGATACGGTAAGGCTCCTGTTCCTGTGGGTAAACAGGGGGAAAATTATCCACACGTGGAATAAATGTTGATGCCCGTGGGGTCAACGAATAAAGTCGTAAGTCCGGAGCTGGGCCACTAACGAGAAACGTGGTTATCCAGGACCAAACCTACTACAGCTTAAAACTAAGGAAACAAACGTATGCCAGTCTTTACTATTTAAAAAAAACACTAGAGGGCTGGGGTAGATAGCCTCTAGAGTGGAATTGGCAGTCTTCGCCTGTCTGGGGAAGATGCAATGAATCATAGGTTCAGGACTGGGCCACTAGCGTTAAACGTGGTTGTCCAGTCCCAACCCTACTACGGGTAAGAGCTGGTGTATATACCAGTTATGTATATAAAAAAAAACGTATTTGAGACCAAAGGGTCCTAAGGTAGCAAAGTGAAATAGTATGCAACAACCAGAGCAACCTTACAAACTAAAACTTAAAATTAACAGAGTGGAATTCGGAGAATTTGCAGTAAACCATTGGATACACGTTAACGCTAATGACTTAAATTTAGATCGAGGTATCGTCCAGGTATCTGAGTCACTACCCGCTCAGTATCGGAACGTGTAGGCTTTAGGTAGATGTCACGAACCGCATTAGTGAAAAAAGGCTTATTTAGACCTAAGACGTAACCTGAAAAGAAAACCGAAACGTGACAAGGAAGAGAAAAAAAAAGAAAGAAAAGATTTCCAACTATTCCCCAGTCAGTTGTACCGTTCCAGGTGTAACTGTACCTTTGACGGAGTCTGAACAGGGAAAGAGTTTGGAAGTGATGTAGAAGAGTAGAGTTGCGTCCCATCTCGCAGCTATTGTAGAGTCACCACCCGCTCTAGGAAAGGAAAGTGTAGGCTTCCTTAAGGTGTCACGATCCGCACCGGTGTAGGCTTATTCTAGCTGGATGGGGTCCAGGTAGAAGAAATAAGCTAGAAGGAAGTTCTAGAAGTAAAAAAAACGTGCCCGCAAATTTCGCGAGTACCAAACTCGTACAATCTATCCATTCAGAAATCATTCCATGTGTAAGCCAACTCCCAGGACAGTTCTTATCGATCCATTAAAATTCCTTACGGTCCGGGGGTTTTTTAAAGAAATTATTATGGTATTAGTTGTGAAGTAAAATAGTAAAAGCATATGTATTTGTCGTTAAGTCGCATTGGGTGAGACTGGCTTAAAATCTTTAACATGCCATCTTCCCAGCTGCTTTCCATTGTCATCTTCCAATTCGTAAACTAGGCGGGACAGCTTCCTAATTACACGGCACTTTTCGTATTTAGGAGCCAGCTTCGCGGCAAAATACCTTCCAGCGTTACTTTGCTTAAAAGTTCGCTTCCACACTTCGTCACCCACATTGAATTCGATGTCACGGCGCTTATTGTTGTAATGTTTGACGTTACGATCATGTGCTTTCTGCAATGACTCTTTCACGGTCGGATAGATGTCTTTTAGCACCGTAAGTTTATCGAGGTAGTCTCGTCGTGAGGAAAAGACAATCTCATCCACCGCTTCAGGGTCATTGTAGATCGTACCATCTGGAACCGCTTCGCGGCCGTGGACGAGCAGAAATGGAGTGAAGGAAGTAGCCTCATTTACGGAAGTATTTAGCGCAAACTGAATCCTGGAGATATTTACATCCCACGTGCGGTGGTCAGAGTCTACGAAGGACGAGATTGCAGTGACAATGGTCTTGTTAAAACGCTCCACGACGCCGTTGACTTGAGGGCAGTATACTGGGGCGAAATGTAGTTGAGGAATATTGTAGTCAGCGAATAACTTTTGTACGTCACCGCCTGTAAAATATGAAGCATTATCCGCAATGATAGTTTGCGGTATACCGTGTATCATAAACACATGGTTTTCCAGCCTCTGGGATATCACCTTTCCGGTTGCACGTCGCATGGGGAACAGCATACAGTACTTCGTAAAACAGCAAACGACCACCAGTAGGTACGTATTCAACTGTCTTGAAGGTGGCAATGGTCCCACGAGGTCCAAGCTAAGGCACTGAAACGGGCGGCAGCAGGCATTAGCGCTTCCCATGAAACCTGGTGTCGGTTGTTGGCTGTGCTTGTATGCTGCGCACGTGCTGCATCTTGCGACGTACCGAACCACGTCTTGGTACATGCCTGGCCAGAAGTAGCGGAGTTTTAGCCGTTTGTATGTTTTTGCTGTACCGAGATGTGCGGCCGTAGGAACCGAATGGTTAGCGTGCATGATCTCGTCGCGGAATTCCATCGGGATAACCTCCTTCCACTCGAATTCGGTTATCAACTTATTTTTAGTCTTAGTATACCGGTACAGACGACACTCTTTTAATTGGAAATTGGGCACAGACCCTGGATGGGCCTCACATTTTCTGTATAGGTTTAAATACCATGTATCAGTAATAGCATTAGTATTGATTAAATGTACAGGAAAAGCTCGTGATAAGGCATCCGGAACAATATTTTCCGTGCCGCGACGATGCTCAACCACGAAGTTATAAGGAGATAAGCGGCATCCCCATCGCTCGAGGCGTCCTGTTGGATTTTTCAGGTTGAGGAACCATTTTAGACTTGAGTGATCCGTTATAATTTTGAATTGACGGTCCCCTTCGAGGTATGGTCTAAAATGTTCAACAACATTAACGACAGCGAGGGCCTCCCTCTCCGTGGCGGAGTAGTTTCTCTCTTGTGGCGAGAGTGAGCGACTGTAGTACGCCAACGGATGCTCTTCACCATCAACGTCCTGAGTTAATGTTCCGCCAATGCCGTAGTCCGACGCGTCGCAGTGCACTGCAAATGGTCTGGAGAAGTCTGGACAGGCAAGAACAGGTGCGGTCGTCATGGCCACCTTCAGTTCGTTGAAAGCTCGATCTGCCTCCGGTGTCCAACGGAAAGGTGGAGCGCCCTTCCGTGTAGAAGTTAATTGGTTAAGGGGGCCTGCGATGTTGCTGAAGTTTCTTATAAAACGGCGGTAATAAGACGCGGTGCCGAGAAAACGTTTGACATCTTTCCGTGATGTCGGTACAGGGAAGTCAATAATTGCTTTGACCTTGTCGGGGTCCGTGCGTAAACCGTATTCGTCCACGACAAAGCCTAAGTATTTGAGTTGTCTACGAAAGAAGTTACATTTTGATAAATTAATAGTAAGGTTAGCATAGCGTAGGCGTTCCAGTACGGTACGCAGTAAAACCAGGTGCTCGCTGAAAGTCTCGGAAACGACTATGATGTCATCTAGGTAAATAAAAATGCGTCCATTGTACTCTGGGCCAAACAGGAGATCCATTAGGCGTTGCTGTGTTGCTGGCGCTGAAGTAAGGCCAAAGCACATGACCTTGAAATGGAATAAGCCACGAGCCGGAACAGTAAAGGCAGTTTTCTCCTTGGAAGCCTGTGAATCAAGGCCTATTTGCCAGAATGCAGATTTTAAGTCTAATGACGACAGGAATTTAGCATTTCCGAGTTGATCGAGTATTTGGTTAATTAATGGCAGAGGGTAAGCGTCATGCTTCGAAACCTCGTTCAACTTCCTGCTGTCTAAGCAAAACCGTAAGGTACCATCCGCCTTCGGCGCCATAGTCACTGGATTATTCCATGGGCTACTGCTTGGTTCGACGACGTCCAGCTCCAGCATTTCATCGAGCTGCTTGTTCAACTCAGCAAGCTTCGATTGTGAGAGCATGTAAAAACGCTGTTTTATTGGCTTCGCGTCCCCAGTGTCGATGGTATGCGTTAGCAAATGAGTACGTCCTAAACCTTTCCTTTCAGAGGAAATGGTTTCGAAATCCTTGAGGATATTCTCCGCTTGAAGCTGATCCTCATACGATAAAGTATCTAAACCTTGCAAAAACCTGACCTCCGAAGTAAGTGTGTCAACAAAATCTTCATCCGACAAAGAACAGTCTCCACTTAGTAAAGACAATACGTCAGGAGCTATATTAAATGCTTTCCAAAAGTTAATTCCAAATAACAGCTTAGTAGGT
Source organism: Pandemis corylana (assembly GCA_949127965.1). Taxonomy (NCBI): domain Eukaryota; kingdom Metazoa; phylum Arthropoda; class Insecta; order Lepidoptera; family Tortricidae; genus Pandemis; species Pandemis corylana. The sequence continues at coordinate 11,978,715 of OX421858.1, read as the reverse complement.
ACGTCTGGTATCACATAAAATTTCACTATTGCTGTTTTATCGCCGACGGTGATGGGTAAAAACACATAGCCTAGTATGGGTGAAGACGAACCGTTCGCTGTCACTATACGACTTAATTCGGTAGATTTATGAATGGTAACTAAAGTTTCAAAATACTTCCGCGTATCTCCACCGATGATCGACAATTCCGAACCAGAATCCAAGAGGCCGGTAAAATTTAAATCGTAAATTTTAACTTTAAGGTAAGGGCGCAGGTCGTGGCCGTCGATCAAACTGTTCAATTTTAACGCAGTACCATCACCACTGAAGTATGACTTTACTGTGCACAACCAGGATTGCCAGTCCGCCCGGACCGTATCAATCGATGGCCGAGTAGTACTGACAGGGCCGGCCGGGGATCGCACAATGTCAATGGTACTGTTTAAGTGAAATTTTATATTTTTAGTAACGGGGCCGCTGCTCGATGTTACCGTCGATGGTGAGGGAATGATAATCGGTCGAGGATGCGGAACCTCATTGGTATCTGAAACTGATTCATGACAAATCTTACGAGTATTGCCTGAGGCTGAAGGTGAGTTAAGCTTAGGTTGAAGAATCCTGTTATTGTAATTCGTATTATTGTCAGAAACTACTTCCGAATGTGAAGGGGTACCTTGTAGCGGATAAACTTTATTACTTGGGGAAGGTGTAACATTTTCATTTTTGTAAACCGCGCTAGTCTGGCTCATATAAGTCGGTCGGTAAGTAGTTTGAGAGGTAGGTTGGTGCTTAGGCTGGTAAGTAGGTTGGTAATGAGTTAAGTAGGTAGGATGGTAACGTGTTAAGTAGGTAGGTTGGTAAGTTGAATGGTAGCTTGGTATAGGTTGGTAGTGTGGTAAATAGGTAGGTTGGTAATAATATGGGTAGGTTGGTGAAATAGTGGGTTGGTAAGGGTAGGTGTTCGGTTGGTAACGGGGAATATTGGGAAAATTTGGAGGGAAGTTCGTTCTGCAAGGTAAAGGGTGGTGGTGCAAAGCGTTAGTAAGCTGGAGTGGGGTGGGAAAACAGGGATAAGGAGCGGGGGGAAGAATGAACCGGGCGTTAGTATGGATAGGAGTTTGATAAAAGGACGGGACATTTGTAGGGGCTGGGGTAGTCGGTAATCCGTTTACTAGCGGTGGTATAGTTATAAAAGATTTAAATGGGGTATGAGAAATTGAATCCGGTAATGTATGGTTTTGATTTAAAGTTGGGTACGCATTAATCGAATGCTTATTTAAGGGTAAAAGTAGTCTGCTATTAAATTCAATGTTATGTTTAGATAAAGCCGGGTCAGCCATACTCTGACGCGGGCCTACTCGTTTTTTGGAGCATTTTGAAGAGGTATACATTTCCGGCAAGTTTTAGCGGTGACGTTCTCCTCACCACAGCGGTAACACACGAGCCTATGGGCCGCCTTGCATTCCTTGAGAGAATGGCCGTTCACCCGACAACGGACGCAGAAATTTGCTGTAGATCCAACTGCGGAAACTTCTTTAGATGAAGTCCCTGGTTTATAAACCAGATCTTGGGCTAGTGACTTGCTCACATCCCTATTGGGTTCCGTGAACCGTTTCGCGCGCTGGGAAGCAGCCTCCAGTTGCCGACAGTGGTCCTTAAGATCACTTATTGAATTTACCGGAAATAGAGCTAACTGTTTAGAATAAAACGGCCGTATATTTTGCAAAATTATATTTAATTTCTCGGATTCGGTTAGGGGAGATTCCAACCGCGAGAAGTAAGTTAGCATCACGCTTACATAGTTAACAATGGACTCGTCCAATCCTTGCGTCCTGGAACGTATTTCCGTAAGGAGCCGTTCGTTGTAATCCACTGGTAAGTAGTCGCGTATCAACATGGATCTTAGATCCGCCCAGCAGTGGACCTGATCACAGACCCCGTCAAACCACGACGACGCCTGGTCTGTGAACAGCTCACACGCTGAACGGAACAGCAAACTATCCGGGATATCGCGTGACGCTCGCACTTGCTCCAGCCTCCGCAAAAACGCTTTAACGCACGTTTTCCCGTTATATTTTAACTCCATCTTTTGGACGGCATTGTATCGCGTTACTGGATTAGTTGGAACAGCTGTTTGCGGCGATGAAGTAGACGCGGAGAACCCGGGGTTAGCGTCCGGCATGAGCGCGCTCTTAAAATTTAATAGAATGTCGTCCAGTCGCGTCAGCAGTTTATGCAGTTGTTCACTCAACTGTATGTGCCTCTCGGATTCCGTTTCGGAAGGCGTTAAGCGGGTTAAGCGATGATATAAGTGATGAGCGGCTGCTTGGACGCGGTTTAGTACTTTAAGAGATGTATGACGGGCCTGGGATGCTCGTAGCAGGGAGTGAAGCTCCTCTATTTTAAACGAGATAATATCCAACTCCTCTTGTACATTCCCGGTGTATTCCGCAACCTCGTCAGTAGGTATTTCCATGTTCAGCTTTCTAACCTGACACCGCAAGTCCATAACGGTTGATAATGGTATAGCAAGCCTGGCTCTAACCTCATATTCTAGCTCATCCTTTTTTAAAAGGTTGAAAGCGATGGGTCGCTCTTCCGCGTTAGAATGTGACATTGTATTATTTGTGTGTACCGGAGAATAATCAATATAGTGACAACGAATGGCGTGCCCACAGGTTATGGTTGTTAATGAATACTAGTTGTATGATAATGATAGTCAATTGTATGTGGAAAGAAATTCGAATTAAAAATAAATTCAAAAAAAAAATTTTTCAAAAAAAAAAATTTTTTTCAAAAAAAAAAAAAATTTTCAAAAAAGTTGGTTAAAAAAAAAACCGGAAGGGTCAAAAAAAAACCCAAGAGGACCAGATGTTCGGCCTCGTATGCAAGATATGACCGGTATATCCCGCCCTCCACACCGAAACACAACAATGTACGTAATGCTGCTTAGCGGTGGGATTAGCAGGCGAGACGGTGGTAGCGATCCGGACGGACCGTGCATAAAGGTCCTACCACCCGCAAGGATAAGAACGTAGTAGCGCAGCGTTAATTAGGCGATAGGTAAGTTAAGGTAATATTCAAAAAAAGCGGAGATCAGCCAATTACAAAAAATGTACCTAATACACAGTACAATAAAACGAGTAATAACAGTAAAAACTGTCCAAACAGTAAAAAAACAGTAAAAAACAGTAAAAACAGTAAATAGTAGTACTGTTAAAGTATAACAGTAATAGTTAAAAAAACAGTGAAAAAACTGTAAAAAAAAAAAAAACAGTAGAAACAGTAAAAACAGTAAACCGTAGTACTGTTAAAGTATAACAGTGTCAGTGCTAACAAAAAAAAAAAAAATGAATAAAATACGCGATCAGCCAAAGTAATCCCTTCCGTTCACTGAGCGGATTACCCTACACGCTAACAATCTGTTCGGGCGCCATGAAATGTTTAAAATTTTAGGTAGTTGCTAAGAGATAAATTAAAAATGATATTTGTTTCAATCCACTTTATTGTGAGCAGACCGAACAGATTGTCATCACACAACACTTATTTAAAAAGTAAAATACTTATTTTAAACGTAAACGACTTATTTTTACGTATTACAGGTAACCGATTAAGACTCACAATTTGATATGTGGGTAGTTCAAGGAGTTACCTTAGGCTACTTTAGGGTATCCTAAGTACCAGTATACAACACAGGGTATGGTTAAGCGTGGTTTGGCTGATCTACGTTCGTTTTATGATTAATTGTATAGAATATCTTAGCTGCAGCCCGGTCGGGCAAATCCGCGGGCAACCGATGCGGGATCGGCTCGGGTAGGTCGGCCGAAGCAGCCGGGACTAAACCGCCGGTGACACAACCAGCCGTGATCAAACACCTCCTGGAATACACCGGGGCATTGGGTTGTAGCAAGCGGTTATGCAGGCGAGCATAGTGACTCTAAATTCCACTTCCGTTGTGCAAAAGCAAAGGTGGGTAGGCTTAGAAAGTTGAAAAGTGGTAAGTGGAATGGCTCTAGATGTTCCAGCAGCGCGCTACACACAAGGGACTTCGTCCCGGGTATCTTCCAGAAGCATTCCGCTCGGGGCGGAGTAAGAAATTTAGTGAATAGTTTAAATGAAGTTATTATTGAGAAGGTAAAAGTAAATAAGTAGGTAGGTTACGGTTACGGTTACCCAGTGGTAACAGATCACAAGAATGAAAATATGCACTGTCAGGGCGCAGATTAATGGTTAATTTAATTTGGTAAAATTATAGAAAAACATCCAATTCCTCAGGAATTGGCTAGGCCAAGCTCAGGAGAATAAAAGAAGATGAAAATTCGGCACTAGGAAACGATCTGGGCCCGAAATTGCCCACAAGACACTTTGGGCAATCTACCCCCGAAGTAGCAAGGATATGCAAAGCGAACTTACTTGTCAGAGGCGGAATCAGGGTATCTGCGGGACGTGGACGCTGGGACCGCTTCTGCGACAGCTCGGCGGAACGCGGCGCAGGTGGAAGATGTTTTAATGCTGAAATATGGTAACCAAGATTAATTGAATGTTCCAACCAGATCCCTAACCTCGAACGCGTAATACGCTGTACTTACAATTTGGGGGTAGGCTTCAGTCTTGCCACGCAGCAGGCCAGATCGGAGCAAAGATTATCAATTAAATGGTATAAATTCTAGGCCAGCGCGGAACGTGGCGCTGTAATAAAAAACCAGAGAATAGTATCACGAAATACTTTACGAACACTAGCAAGCCAAAGGTACAATTTGCAAGAACTCACCTGAGTAGAACGAGGATTTAAATTAGCACTGAGGGTAACAATTACGAGGAGACTTTCCGCTGGAGATTATTAATATAAAAGTGCTCGTCATCTTCGGACAGACAAATTTATCCCCTCGATCGAATGAGAATCGATACATTCACAAACTGAATGAATGTAATCATGAAGGTGTTGCCGTAATCGAAGGTAGTTCCTAACCTCGAAAGGTGGGTAAATCTAATTATGACAGGAGTAGTTGCAACAAGGGTAATCTGACATGATTAGTCGGAGATAAAATATTCCGGATCTCTGAAACGATAACATAACAACCAGGAAAAAATGTGGGATGAATAAACAACAACTTTGAGGCTAATATTCACACAAACAACCATTCAGCTGTCGTTATTTCCGGGGTAAAATTTAGAAACTGGTAACACTTACGCTAGAGCGCTACCACAGAATATGCATCGATGGAACTCGAATGAACTTGATGAATGGACATGATGAATGGGCTGTCTGTCGTAAAGAATCTGAAAGGAAAACCATAAACAACCTGCTGCATACTATACGATTATGAATGAACAAACAGGCTCGGCAACATAATGAGGAGCGTTTAATTTTTGACGTTTCAAACGATGACAAGACAAGAGGTGTTAACCTACATTCGCTTGACAGATGATGGTTAGATTTCTTGTAAACAATGTCTCCAGGGAGTGAAAACTGTGAATTTAAATGTGAAAGTATGCTAATTATCAGCTTCCGCCACCAATTTCCTTCCGAGGAGCACTGGAGACACGCAACTGTGGCTTGTAATGATGATGAAAGCTGAAGGAATGTGAACAATCGTAAGTTGGTAAAATATAACCATTACAGACTAACACATTACAATACTGGGATCATAGATATTAATATTGAGAAGAGTGTAAACGATCAATACAGTATTTGCTCTGAAAATTACAGGGACCTTACCACGTCTTAATGCGATTCAATTCCGATTCAATTGTAAGTTTTAGCTGTCATTTTTGAGACTTCTAGTATTGATCTGATAGCGAACGATCCAACTTTGGCTCGGAATTCAATCGCACTAAGATGTCAGCGTAAGGTCCCAGGTCACAACACACAGGATTTTTAAATTTGCCGAGTCTAGTCCTTACTATCGTTAGTCAGGCTCTAAAAAGGGATGCACTAGTCAACAATAGTAGATTAATGCCGAGGCTAGGGAAGCAGCCAATTGCTGGATGAGTAACTTGTTTAAAAACACGAACCGCAGGTGAGTGTTTTTTAAGTTACGAATTCAGCAAATGTTTTTCCTGAGGCAGATATAATGTTTTTCCCAAACATTGAGAGAAAATGAAAATATTTTTTGCACTAAACTTCCTCGCAAGTTAGCTGCTTTTCACGTTCCCGTCTTTTTTCTAAAGTTTTTTTTTTATGTCAAATGTCACCGTAAGCTATTAGCGCAGCGTAGCTCCTCGGCCATCTACTTGGCTGTATAGCATTGTTGTTCATTATTCCATAGTTTCTTTGACTTTTTAAAAAGTTAAAAACAAATGAAAAACAGTCCAGCAATCCGATTTATGGTCAGAAAATTGCGCCTGCAATGTAATTCGGCCGTCAACAAGGCCCTTCGTGTTCTGTTACTTAAAATACAATGACGACATTTACGACAATGTTTAAGAAAAAGAAGTTGCGGTTTGTACGACATCCTAGCCCTCTAGGCTGGTAACGCATCTGCAATCCTTTGCGGGTGTCTATAGTGGTATTCACATACCTTATCAGGTGAACCACTTGCTCGTTCGACACCGTTAAAACAATTTTTGGCGCACTCCTTTTGGGTGCGTTGTAAAAGTTTGATAAAATTTCCAAGATGGTGGTCGGACTTCGCTTAGTCCAATGTGGTAGCAGCAGATGTTAAGCAATAAATCATTTAACTAGAGCCACATAACCAGAGTTTTAAGGCCCGGCAGAGCCGCGCGTGGGCGACGTAAAATCAGTAATTAAAGTTAGCGTTAACCGATATCTATCACGCTAAAGCTGTAGGCATACTGGTTGAAAAATTATGGTGATGAAATCTTCGTCTGCGCAGAATTCATAAATTGTTGCGATTTTTTGTCGCATTTTCGATGGACAATGATTGGAATATGGTAATATATACTACACAAATCACGTCTATATCCCTTACGGGGTCGACATAGCCTAAGGTACCTAACACAGACAGACAGACATTATTTATTCAAAAAAACAATACAGGGATTGTGTTTGAAATACAGATTAAGTAACTTAATTAAAAAAGAATATTAAACTAAACAATAAAAACACTACAACAGAACTACGACTATCAAAATAATAACGAGAAATACATAATACCTAACCTATACCTAATTCATCATTAAATATTTCCTCTACACTATAAAACAAACAAGACCTAAAGGCCACGTTTAGCATGATTGTGGGCGTATAGGTGGAAAGGGGAATCAATATAGTCTTAGGCTTTGTCTATAACCTGATTCCTAAGATTTTCAACCATTCCCTCCATGGGCTTTTACCATCTGCGTGAGAAGAGAGGCAACTGGTGCATTCTATGTTTATTCTTTGCTCCCAGACCAGGATGGTAGTGTATAGAATATGGCTATAATCAATTCTTCATTTCTTATCCCGCCCTTATGTCCCGCGTCAAATTCGAAAAATCTCTTGTTGGATCTCCTGAGTATGAATCTTGAGGTACTGGATTACTAGAGCTGTAAAATGTGTTGAGGAATACAATATCAGATAGGTAATTTTTTTTTTTACTTTGATGTGCCAGTCTGCCGCGCCAAGCGCAAAAGCGGTCTCTCAAAAAATCGTAAATCGTAAATCAAACTTTATATACATTATTATTGTTAACAAAACTTTTTTTTAACTAGGTTTTACTGAGATACACTGTCCCTTTAGGCCCGTATTGGTTCTTTTTTTTTTATTTGTTTCTCCTAAGAAGATAATCTTCAGCTTACCAAACGTACTACATAAACTCTTGCGCATGGACGCAGCCTTACTACGTTACTTTTAAAGATCAACATGGCGTTTAATTTAACGTCCATCGCCTACGCTCCGAACTGTAACGAAGAAAATCATTATCTTACCTGTGAGACAAGCGAGCTTAATCAAATAACTTCGAAATGGATAGGCGACCTAGAATTTTTTTATCACTTGGATGTTTAATGTCATTTGTATGGCCAAAAAATTGCAATATGTCGTTTATCCATAAGCGACATTTCATGACTGTCTTTTTTTTTATTAAAAACTGACCAGCGGTTGGATTGTCTCTCCTGATGGTAAATGCAAACGAGGCCGAAGCTCACTGGATCAGCCTATTTACTCTGAATTTTAATAGTTCTGACTAATTTATACTTATCAGGAAAAACAGACGACGGAAGCGTCTCTTCGTCAATTTACACTAATTCTGTTATAGAGTTGATACCTTTTATAAAACATCGACTGTTAAAAAAATGTTTATTTGAAGGACTTTAAACGAACACCACAGGTGTTAAAACAGCTGAATCCTCCAAAATAATTATAGGCTTTTGAATTTTCAAAAACTGTGATACAAGTAATTAAACTAGTAACGTTTTCAATTTTGCTAGCTACCACAAAATAATATTTTAGTAACAAGAATTTGCGGGAAATTAATTAAGAATACGACATAAATCTTAAATGAACCACCCATTTTATCCAAAACAGCATAACCACACTTTCTAAGTTATGTCGCTTAGGACATTATTTACGAAGGTAACAGAATAGTAGTTTATATTAATAAAATAATTAACGTCTACTGATTGTGAGAGGTATATCATTCGTTCTGAATGATAAAGGTGACCGAATGATATGGACCGAATCAGTTAGTGGGCGTGGTCATTTCACGCGGCCGCAATTTACGAGGAAGCTAGTTTTAAACTTGCTTCTCCACAATTTATTTAAAATACATTTATAGTTGATTACTCGGCTTGTTACTGGTCTAACTTACCGGCGGGGAATAGATTTATGGCAAAAATGGAAATGCTGTTAGTTTAGGCACAAAATACTGTGATATAAGAAATGTTTAAATGTACCTTGTCTAATTTTTTCATGTTTGTCGATTTCATTTTTATTGAAAGAATAAATAGTAAAGCCTATTTTTGTTGAATTTTACAAGAAATAGAGTGAAATTTTGTGCAGTTTCAGTTTATAAGTGATAAGAAAAGTATAATTATGCATTTCAACAGTATAATCATAGATTTATTTATTTTTTCTCGTAAATACGTTACATCAAACTTTTTACACCTCTATCATAACAACAGACTCCAAGCGGCATCCAAAACAAATCAAATGCGTCGGCTTATTTCAAAACGACGTAAGTGTACTCTTATCACAAATAGTCTTAAGCCATTTATATTGACAGTATAGTTCTAAACCGATCAATCATCTTCATTCAACACAATACTTCTAATTGACGCCCTGTCCGCTACCATTCTGCCGTCGACAAATGAAAGGGTGGAAAAAAGCACAAAGGCTTATACGTAAAATTACCGATTGTTATGAATATTAGGAACAAAGGTAAAAACGTCGTAAGTACATATGAAATTTAGGGTTCCGAGTCAATGGAACTCAAGAAATTTCATAATAATCTTAGTTGTATTAACTAGTTGCGAATTTTCTTTGTTTTTGTAGGGCTAAAACAGATCAACGGGTTCGGATGAAACTTGGAAGGTAGTTAGTTCTTCATGGCGTAAATGAGACAACGAAAGGATTTTAAAAAATCCCATGGATTTCTGTAGATTTCTAATGATTCAAACCGCTAAGGCCATAGACATGAAGAGTATTGAGTTAAGTTTAATAAATGTAAGGTGACGACACCAATAATAGCCAACGACCCAATAACGCACAAAAACTCTTACCTGCGTAAAAGAAACGAAGGAAATTTATTTTCAACAGTCATTTTTATACCATACTAGCTTCTGCCCGCGACTTCGTCTGCATAGAATTATACATAAAAACCTTCCTCTTGAATCACTCTATCTATTAAAAAAAACATCAAAATCCTTTGTGTAGTTTTGAAGATATAAGCATACGTAGGGACATAGGGACAGAGAAAGCGACTTTCTTTTATACTATGTAGTGATTATCTTTAAATAAAAACCTAAGTGTCCATTACTGGTGCTTGTCAGCTTAAAGTGTCTAACACTGGTGCCATTATCACAACGAAAGTATTCAACCCCTCTGTCAAAATACCTATATCGATAAAGTAAGATTTTGGAACCCATAGGATTATTCTGTATCGCACTTACACTGTATTTAATGCATATACGCCGTGTAAAAGGCTGTATAGTTATTATAAAACATATGGGCGACACATGGCATGCGCATACGGCGCTATTGATGCTATGGTTCGTGCATGATAAAAATCGTGGATGTTTTTTGTTGTAATAAATTTATTTAGCTGTCGTACGAGATCGATTTGTATTTGAATTCGATATATTCGTTTTTTTGTCCGTTAACCTTTTTGACGCTAACGACTCATGTAAGCATCGCAGGTTGAACGCCAACGACCTAAATATATTCAATTACTTCAAAACAAAAGCAACCTTCGTTCAATTGGGTTCAGGTTCAACTTGAGGCATCGCAGTAATGTAGTCTGGCGTATCGGTGACGTATCTTGTATTTGATACGGTGTCGAAAAGGTTAATAGGGGCTGACATGCTTTGTTGTTTTTGGAGTTGTGTTTGTTTGTCAAGAGTCATTTTATGCTGAATTGTTTGTATCTAAATCTGCACATCGAAGCAACTTACGCTCTCAGTATAAGTGTAACCTCTGTTTGCCCAAAGTTAATAACTCGATGTACAAAAAGAGCTCTTACATTACTGTCATAAAGGTATTTAATCACCTTAGATATTAAAATGCTTGAGGAAACAAAATTCTAAAACTAGCTTAAAAATTGGCTGATAGGGTATTTTATTATTTGAGTGAGTTGTACAGGGATTATAATTTGCGACATTTTTAATGTTTTTGATTACTGTCCCAATCAGTTTATTGTCATAATTATTTATGTGTAGTTTGTTTTTCTACGTTGTATGCCCGGAACGAGTAGCTGTTGATACCATGTACTTCTTGTCAAATGCAATAAATATTTTTATTTCTATTTCTCTTTATGTTTTTTTTCACAGGGGACAAATTTTGATATCGTAAGCATTTGTGAACGATCTGACCAGAATGCTACCCTTAAAGCAGTGCCTATGCTACTCCTTTACGCCATGGATAGTCAGTCAGCCGTTAAAATGGCTGGCACGTGGCATTGAATATACCAGCAGAATAATTATTTGAAACGTACTTTTGCAGAAATACCCATAATTTGCCTTTTTCGGATAGTATTTTTTGCACACGTATTATTATGATTTCAAAAACGCTCCCTGATCGCAAAATAGGTTTCTGAAGTCCACTTACATTGTTATAAGGTATATGTAAAATATGAAAAGTAGTGCAAAAGCATAAAATTATTATTTACTAATGTACCATTTTTTTAAATGCCGCAATCTAAGAATAACCTACCTACGTATTCGTATTTTTTTTTCTTAACATAACACGTAAAACTGTACCGGGATAATGTTTTCTTGTAAGATCGGAGTTTTTTTTAGTTTTTCTCTCGATCGTGCACCCTTGTCGTCACGCTGTCGCGTGTTTTGATTCAAAGCGGTAGCTGCACCTTGCTTCCACTCTCGGCGATAAGCAAAAAATATTGAAGGGTTCCGTTGTCTATACTAATATTTCAAAGAGGTAAATGTGACTCTGTGAGCTTGTGAAGTTGTAGGGAATTTTTGGATCAGCTGAATTTATTTTGAAAATTATTTTATCTACAGAAAGCTACCTACATTATTGGTGAGTATTATAGGCCGTTTTATTTTGCGCGAACGTAGTCACGGGCAATAATTCCCGAATCCTTTGATTTTTTTCCACTGAATTATTTATAATACTTTTTCGGTTTCATCCATCCACATCTCTGAATCGAAAAAAAACTATATTACTAGTCATCAAACTTGCTTACATAATTGTGCGAGAGTTGGTTGAGAAATATGACTTGTTAGAGAAGAATTACAGGTGGATAAGCTCGAACTGCATCGAAATCAACAAATATCGTGGGGAAATTTTATTGTCATTAATTAACCTAGTCTTAAGCTACGCAAAGCTTGTACTATGCACCAAGTGACTGATAAACATACTTATGTAGATTAAAACGGGCTTAAATACATAATTACACATCCTAGAACCGAGTATAAACATTCGTATTTAACAGACATTATTTTGCTCCAACCGTAGGTCAAAACCGGGCTCTCAAGATTTGTAGTCAGTTTCTCTAACCTGCTGTCCGTTCGTCAAAACCGTTGTTAGATGGCCATAACACTATTATCCATTCAAAGTGAAAATTTACCGCCAAAACATTGAAACCTCGACAACCAGTTGATCCCTAAACTGATCACCTACTAGACGGTGACGAACCGAGATTTTGTGGTGCTGGCACGAGCGCCTTAATGGCTGCCGAGAAAAAACGACACGCCGACTCTTGGTCACCCACCCGACAGTTCGTGGTCACTGTAATTTGATTTTCATTTTTTTTTCGTTCGGTAGCTTACCATTTACCGAAAACATGCCTTGTAGGCCGAAGCGGCGTTGGAGGAAGCCTTAGGATGGTAAAGATAACGCCACAAATATGGTGGAAGGATGACGTCAAGAGACGGACGAATTATAGAATGGAAGTTGCTCCGGACGGATTCAAGTGGAAGATCAGAAGGACCTATACAATCATGATGGTGTAGACCTCTAGAACATGATTGTGAGGCTAAGAAGATGCAACTGGAGAGAATAGTATTGATATTTATTGGAGGCTGTAAATCATCTGGTATACTGGTTGCATAATGTAATCTACTTACATGTCTTAGATTCGAACAGTTGTTTAAGCAACGAGAACGTTTAACGGCTTAGACTATATTTATTGATGATTGTAAATTATTTTAAAAAAAGGGGAATTAAAAACAAATTAAACTATGATTAAATTAAAAACAAATTAAAAACTAAACTAAAACTAATCTTAAAATAAAATAATTAAAAAAGGGGGGCCTCCGTGGCATAGTACCACAGACGCTGGCAGCATACTAATACGCTGTCTAAGGAAGCTGCCGGCTCTGCGGTCACCCGTAGCGTTTATTAGCCTCTTCGAAATATCTTTGAAGAGGATGATTGTTGATCTGGATCTGACGTGTTACACGTCGTGTGCTTCTTATAAATAGTTAGTAAATAAATAAACAAATTATCTCATTTCTAACACGATGTAATTATCAGTATGTAAAATCTTGCTTTCTAATTAAGATAAAATTATAACTAAAAACAATGAATGTATGTCTCTTTTAAATGACTATGAGTTTGCGGCGCTCGCAGTAGAGACAATGGGTCCCTGGTCGGCTGACATGAGGGCCTTCATGAGAGCCTTGTCGTCCCGGCTAATAGAGACCTCAGGAGACCCCAGAGCTGGCGCTTACCTCTCCCAGCGAATTTCTCTGGCTGTACAGAGAGGTAATTCCGCCAGTGTCTTGGGGTCTATGCCGAAGGAGGGCCTTTTAGATGGTGTTTTCTTTTTATAGTTAGGTATATTTATTTAGTTTTAAGTTTTGTATATTTAGTTAACTTTAAGATTTTATCATAGTTAAATTTTTTTTTGTAATAAATATCTACTAAAAACATAAAAAGAATATTGTTGAAAAATGACACACGAAAACGCTTAAAGGTATACTCAAGATGCTGTTGCCGTTTATGCTAATCGACATAAAGTAACTCCAAGGTTTTTATGTGGAATGGAACATTTGCTACTAAAAGGGGAATAGGGGTAACAAAGGCCCTGTCCGTTGGTCCATTTCCGTCTTGAACATAATTGCGGATGCCACGTGTTGTTCGATGTTCAAAGTTAGCTTTTAAAACAAATGCGTTCTGATAAAGTTATTAGTCACTAATAACGAAAGGTGTAGGCGTATTAATGTAGAGGCCATTAGTGAGAAATCAGTTTCCTGATTCGGTGCTCGGTTTGATCTTAATGGTTGTATTTCACCTCTGGGCTATGTTAGTTTTTAATTTTGCTAAATGAGGCTTGGCGGTGTTACTATAGTTTTGTTGTGTTTAGAATTAATAATGATGTTTTAGATTACAAAATTTACCCTTTCACTGTCTTCAGTTTAAATAAATGTTTATTGATGTATAAAGTAACAACTGTCCGCTACTTCATCAACGAAGAAAGAAAGACAAGTTTATTCGTAACGAGTCAAGAAAGTAAAAACAAAAGAGTATGATTTAAGGACATCTTGTCACGAAATCGTCTACAAAAACTGTGCGCACAACTAAATATTATGCGCTTGGTGCCTTGATACTACTGATTATCAAATACCTAATCCCCAACCGCATTCAATCACGAACAGCTATACCGCAAATCATCTTTTCCTCTTCAAAATTAACCCCTACTTATGCCACCGTAAAAAAACTCACAAGCGCTACCGTGATTGCCCGAACGTTACTTCATTAGTCTCGTCCATTCACTAGGAGGCGGTATGTAATTTTTCTAAAACATTAACAACTGCTCCACATTCGTGTAGACTAAAAAACCTTAAGGCGTGCGGGTAAGTAGATAAAACAACAGCAGCCGTCAAATTTCCTCTTGACATTAATCACACTAGTATGTTCGTTTGTGCGGGCGACAAGCATTCAGGTGTTTGATGGGACTGGATTAGCTGGTTGTTTTGCATATTTTTATTTTAGGATACCGTGTAAGGAGTTAAACTAAGACATGTGCAATCTTGCTATTTTTATGTAATATATAATAAGTTACTTTTAAATAAAGTTAGTCTTTTGTCGGCATTCAAGTTGTTTACTTGTTCCTCCGACCCCACCTCACATGGCGACCTTGCCAGGATACACCTCACAACCTCACAACCGTACCCTAAATGCCGTACCGCCTATCTGTAGTTGTTTTAGTATCATTGAACTGTTTTCAGTCTTATTATAATTTGTGTTGAAAATATGAGCTAAGTATATTAAATACTAGCTTCTGGCCGCGTCTTCGTCCGCGTAGTATTAGACTTACATTAGCCGCGCTGCGACTTGTGACATGTTTATCGCTATCCCACGGGAACTCTTTAATTTTCCAGGATTAAAATTAAAGTCCTTTCCTGGAATAAACAAGTCACTCTAGGAATCAGTTAATCTTCCTTGTACAAGAACATAACTTATACATAAACGATAAGCATCCTAGAATCCATAGCAAAAAAATAACCGCATTTTTCATACATATTTAGATATACCCCGACCGGGGATCGAATTCGGAGCAACAAGCTTCACACTCAATTAACTAAGCGATCGTCAATGTATAAGTCATGATCATAAAATAAAATTACTGTCACTTAAATGTAAGGATGTGGCAAAGTCGAAGCACGAACACCTACAGCAGGACTTCCCAAACAGGGGGGCACGTCCCCCTAAGGGGCGTAAAGAAAAGCCAGGGGGGGCGTAATAGCTCCGATTGAATTTCGGAAAAGAGAACTATTTAACGGGTAGGTATATTAACTATTCCAATTGCAGTGGAATAAAGGTCGGATAATTCTAATCTACATCTTTATGGTCATCCTATTCGCGTGCCGGCGCGGTCGCGTACTTTCTACCGCTAACGGTCGGCGCGTGCGCCGCGCACCTGTCCTGACCCTAGCTGCTGCTGCTTCATTACATTTCTGAAATGTTAATGAGCCATACTCTAGGAAATGGGAGCGTGTAATGTGCTGATAAAGAGTCATCACTGTATTGAGAAATGTATGTATGTTCTCTTTATTGTACATAAAACACACGAAAAAGATGAATACAGGGCAACACAAATGCACAAAAGTGAACTTTTCCCTAAAAGGGATCTCTTCCAGTTAACCTTTGAACGATTGTCAGGACATAAGAGTAGACACACAGAAATAGTAAAAGAACCGATCAAAACCCAAAATAATCCTAAATGCCTAAATTTTAAATAATATAACATATAAAAATAAACTACACATAATACGATACGATAAACTAATACACAATAAATAAAATATACTACATAATATGTAAATATTATACATACACACACAAAGTTACAAAACACATCACAATTACAACTAAAGCTCAAGTCAGGACCCGAAACCGACGAGCATGTATGAAGAGATTGATGAATGTGGATGAAGCGAAAGAAGTATGTGGAACAAAGTAGTCGCTGCTTATCCCTGCGGGAAAGAGGCGTTACGGTATGTACGTATGTATGTATTTATTACATTTCTGATTTCTTAATTAGTCTTAAGAAGAATGTAAAATGGGAGCAATTGTCTGTCAATCAATACAAACAAACCAAATGTCAAAGTTATCTGAAGAAGACTAAATTTGCAAGGTTCAAAATAAACATAGGTATTTACATTATGACGTACAAACATAAAATTATGAACCTGGCTTTAAATTTATCAAGTTGACACCTCACACACACACACACACACAAATCACGTCTTCATCCCTTACGGGGTAGACAGAGCCTAAGGTAAGGTAACAGTTATCTACAGGCCACATTTAGCAAAATTGTGGGCGTATAGGTGGAAAATGGAATCAAAATAGTGATGGGTTGCTAGACTCATTGCCTATAACATGATTCCTATTATAATCGCCCATTCCCTCGATGGGCTTTTACCATTTGCGCGGGTAGAGAAGCAACTGGTACATTCTATGTTTTTTCTTTGCTCCCAGACCAGCATGGAAAAGTTGACACTACGATATTTTAAAATCGCAAATGCAAAATAGGACATGGACAACAGAATTTAAAAGTAGGTAGTATATGAAGCATTTTTACTACCTACCTAAACTGTAAACTGACAGTTTTAGGCTTAATTGGTGCAAATTTTTTATGATATTTTATGTTTCGATTGTTTGTTTCTCTACACAAAAAACGGAATCCACCTTACATTTTGCAAAGAAAAAACACCAAATTAAAACACCTTTACGTAACAACCTCCCAAATCAAATTACGTCATAGGTACGTTAACGGTCGGCGGGGATGCGCAGGCGCCGACAAAACAAAAGGTCTTAAGCGACCACGTGTCCATGTGAAAAAACCACGTAAGCACTGCACTCGTTGAAGACCTTATAGCGGTCGCGTTAAAGTTGATTGTATGACGGCTGGTAAGTATAAGTTCCGATGGTTTTTATACATCGTTGTGATGTTATAATTATGCGCAGAGGCAACAGGTGAAATGGCACCTGCGTCAACCGTCGTTTCCTTTGTGCGTTTGACATTACGATGGTTAGATTAGATGTGGGTCGCTATTGATTCGAGTTTCGATACTTCGGTTTATTGTTTTTAATTGTAATTGGCTACTTGTACTAAATTCTTTGAAATACGACAAAAAGTATTAATAAAATAGTTTATTTTCAACATGAAACTACCGTGAGACTCAATCATAATTACACATAAACGGATAACTCACGTATAAAAAGTCGAGTGATGCTCGTCATGTTTCGGACTATATTGATAGTTTTGTAGTTGTAGTGTTGTGTGCTGCCCTACATTTGACAGTAATAAAAATGACGAAATGACACTGCGCTGAATGAAATGGCGCTGCGGGTGTCTATGGACAGTGGTGATCATTTACCATCAGGTGACCCACTAGTTCGTTTGTCTGGCCTCTCTAACATTAAAAAAAAACGATGAAAACGAGGGTAGTTGTGCGCCGCTGTCAGTTGCGTCGAGCAGCCGCGCGTACAGAGCGCTGGCGCGCTGAAAACAGGGTTTTTTGCTGGCTGTACTTTTTGGTAACTGTGCTTGCATTGTCATCCATTGTTCGTATGTGTACCAAATGTCAAGTCAATCGGACCGACTTTCCATAGTTACTCAGACGTTTTGTCCTGTCAAAACTTATACTTACCTACTTAACTTACTTAACTTTCCAGTTATTTTACAGCAATAAAGACTGCTGGTCTAGGTTCTTCCATGCTGGTCTGGGAGCAATGAAAAAACATAGAATGTATAATACCAGTTGCTTCTGTTCCCGCGCAGATGGGATTGGGCGAAAATTTTAGGGATCATGTTATATAGGCGATGTGGCTAGCAACCCATCACTGTTTTAATTCCCCTTTTCATCCATTCGCCGACATTCATGCTAAACGTGGTGTTTAGATCTTGTTACCTTAGGTTCTGTCTACTCCGTAAGGGATAAAGCCGTGATTTGCGTATTTATGTATGTATAAAGACCTTTCGCAATACCTAAAAGAAATTTCGGCAATCCATTCAATAGTAACGCCAATAAATCGGATCTTATGCAAACTATTATAATTTGAAAATCCTAAAAAATCTATACCAATTCGTTCAAACGCTCCTAAACCACAACTCTGTGGGCGCCACAAACCATTTCTACTCCAGTAATCAGCACTACAAACAAATAACAATAATACCCAATCGTGATCGCACTATCTTTAACAAAGCCGCAGCTTTACCATAAAGAGAGCCGATTGTGAACCCAGCCTCTCTCGCTACACGGTGCTCTTAAAACGCAGGTCGTACATTGTAATATTTTATAGAGAAATTGTTTTTGCTGAGACCGGCACGCGCCCTGTAGCCTACTTCGAAGTTATTTGTTGGCAGGGTTGCTACAATGTTGAGGGAACACTCGTAGAAGCAACATTTAATTAATTTTATTTGACAGTTTGAGACAATTTACTTGTACAATGTAACTGACTGTGGCGCCATTTTATTGCTTTATTAAAGCTAAGCTGGTCCACTAGACATTTTATTTTGTGGTTTTTTACGTTACTAGGCTGTTGCCCTATGCAATTTTTCGGAGTAAAAACTATCATGTCCTTCTCCGGGAATCAAATTATCTGTATACCAAATTTCAACGAAATCAGACAGACAGACTGAGTTACTTTCGCAATTTAATTATTAGTAGGTATTTCTTGTTGTCACGGGAGTTATAGTATCATCTGTATATCGAAAAAGGAACCGTGACTGACTGATCGATCAACACACGGCTTAAGCAACTGAACGGATGCACTGAAATTGGAAACACAGATACTTATAGACCGACCGCTAAAATGAATCCTCGCCCGCGTGGTGGAGGGGTGCGGGGTGAGACGACAAAGGGGGCCGAGAGAGGGGGCAGGCGCACTACCCGCCCGCACCTCTCTCGGTCCCCTTTGTTGTCCTACCCCGCGGTCTATAGTTATTATGACGTGGGCACCAGTTAACAAACGATTAGGAAACAAAGCCGGATTGAAATGGTATAACGAAACACCTAAAAAAAAATATGCTGCGCGATCGAAGTCGCGGGCAGCAGCTAGTATAACATTATAGACAGAAGAGGAAACGGAACGTGTTCTGTTTTAATGGGTCTTTTAAATTGTAATAAACATTAAAAACAATTCTATTACGTGCACGAAACGAAACGCTCCACTTGAGAGGAAGAGTTTGCATCACCCATTTCATTGACTTCAGGTCCTGGTCAGTTAGGTCAAATTTTTCCCTCTCTTTTTACATTAGGGACCTTATACATCCTAGGAAATAGGTATTGTAATTTCTTTGTATGGATTTGTTAGTAGTTTCTGCCGTGTTTCTTGCGGCGCATTCTTCTTGGCAATGATAGTCTTTCATGCTGGTAGTCTCAAAAAATGACATGCTCTTGGCAGTCTATTTGCTAAATAAACGTTATTGATTTTTTTTTATCCCCATCATTACTTCCATATTTTGCTCAATGGCATAGTGATGCCTTTGCAAGCTTTGTTGTCAAAAAAAAGGTAATTATGACAACTTATAATAGATCTATGCAGACATGTCAACGCTTTACAGGTAAGATTTATGTTTAAACGGGCATTTTTCATTCTGGTGTTTGATGAATATTAAGTTATCGAAAATTAAAAATACTGACGCCTGTAAATAAGCCACTTACTTGTTTTTTTGTGAATATGTATAAATATTCGATGGTCTATTTAATTCAATAATCTACACGATTTGCATAAACTCTTAATTAGTTTTTTGCAACAGTATTATTTATTACAATTCTGCCGGATAAATCTCATAAATAATTGGGTGTTTTAATGTCAGGTTACTAGTTTCGAAGTAACTTTTTTTGGAACTGTCGTAATAGGCATGCAAATTTTTAGCGTTCAAGAAGCGTAATTCTCAGTTGAATAAAATGTACAGACGGAATTTTGCTGACGGCAAAATTTGACTAGTTCAAATTACGCCTCCCAGTGTTTGTGCACGCTTGGGCATATCCAAACTTCTTCAAGCAAACTGGTCGAGATACAGCATGGATGCACGAGGCAAAGCGTAGTTCAAGCCCCACTTAGGCACAGCACTCTGTCTTTACATTTTATTGGGTCTGAGGCGCATTGGTACAAAAACAAACTACTTACTTGTTTAAAGAAAATGAAGTAAATATGACCATCAATTAATATTCTAATTGCGTTTATCTTCTTAGATTACATCACGATTATTTAAGTGCTTGAGTAACTTGAGTTAATGTTAATAATAACAAGATTTCGCACTTCAGAAATAGATGTTTTTTTTTCAATTTAGTTTTAGGGTTTTCTTAGCTGTCTGTCTGCCCGTCTATCATAACATAAGGCTATATGTTTTTAACCGTAAAAGTTAGAAATCTGAAAATTTAATAGCGTTTTAATTTGGTTGCTTTAAAAACAAATCCTACTAATATTATAAATGCGAAAGTTTGTGACGTTGTGAGTGAGTGTGCATGTTTGTTCCTTCTTCACACTAAAACGACTGAACGGATTCGGAAAAAATTTGGAACGGAGATGGTAGGTACGCTAGATTAAAACATAGGCTACTTTTAATCCCGGAAAATTGCGTAGTTCCCGCGGGATAGCGATAAACATGTCCAAGGTCGTAGCTGCCTAGAGTCGCAACGTAAACAATTATTGCAGAATTACTCGTACTCTCAACATCAGTTCTTAAGACTAATTCTACGCGGACGAAGTCGCGGGCAGAAGCTAGTAGGTAATAAAAATGAAACAAAGTTGAAAATTAAAGGTTCGTATTGGCATGCCCGTATTATGATCATATCGTCCGTGTAAACCATGCCTCATTCATATTTTCAGAAACAATCGATTGCACACCCCTAACAGGAGTATCAGCCGGATAATATCGAACGGTGTGGTGATAAAACAATCAACCTTGTTTTTGCGAAATTAGATGGAATTGAAGCTAGTATCATTTGTTTCTGTTTACAGTATCCAATATGCAGTGTTTGCTATGCCATGATCATGAGACACTGAAGTCTTTACATTAATTTAGATATGTATTAAGACCCAAGATATTGATAACACAATAGTTGACCAGGAAAGTGCATGACCATTTCGAGACAGTTCACTCTATCAGAAAAAACCATATAGCTAATTTTGAATTTGGCTTGTAGATGAAAATCCTACTAATATGATAAAGTTTGTAAGTACGGATGGATGGATGTTTGTTACTCTTTCACGCCAGAACGGCTGAACAGATCTGGATGAAATTTGGAATTTAGATAGATTATAGTCTGGAATAACACATAGGTTATTTTTTATCCCGGAAAATTGCGTTATACCTGCGGGATACTGATAAACGAATTCCATGCAGACGAAGTTGCCGGAAACAGCTGGTACATAGATGATGTACACAAATCACGTCTTTAACACTTACGGGGTAGACGGAGCCTAAAATAACAAGACCTAAAGGCCACATTTAGCATGCTTATGGATGTAGAAAGGGAAACTTTCTCTCTCTGTCTCTCATTCCCTCGATGGGTTTTTACCATCTGCGCGGGAAGAGAAGCAACTGTGGTACATTCTGTCTTTTCTTTGCTCCCATACCAGCATGAAAGCATTGCTATGAAAAACAAAAATAATATTTATCCATATTATCTTAAAAACCATTATGATTTAGTTTAAATGTGGTATAGAAATGGTTTCAGCGCCGGGGAAGGAAGTAGGTACGATAGTTTTTATCCTATGGCATAGTTCCCACGGGATAGCGACTTTTAGTGTTTATCTCACCCTGTCTCTGTTAAGTTTCAGTTATCTATGATTCCGTCTCTATTTATTACTACGAAACAGACACTATAGATAACTGGGACTTGTTAAGGTTGAATAGCACTAGTTCGAAGTCTATGGGCGCTACTAGGCTACCAACTGTTATTATGTCATGTCATGTCACTCGTTGTAAAAAACTGAATAACTATGAACGTCTTGTGCTATCAAAAGTATTTTAAGTACTAAATAACTGTGTTCAGTGTCGTGTTGCTATATCTAAATTCGTGTGATCATCTCATTAACTTCATTGTATCATTGTTTTCGCTCCCGATTCCAAATTTACAGTTGGTAAGCCACTTTGCATTAACTTACTTTAATAGAACTTTACAGAGAGCGAAAGAGGCCCTTAGCCATTGATGTTATGAGATGGTCATGAACCTTTAGATAGTGTACCATACTGTACTATATAATATAAGTATACCCCAAACTCCACACCTCAGGTATTAAAATACCATTCACAAAATAAGTCACACAATTACACTTCCCAACTCTCGCAGCGTCGTAAACAGTGGGATCGCTCATTCCGGACTTATGTGCCTTTAGCACGCCATCCAGCGCGTACGCAACTTATAAATTAACTGTTCGCACCCTCGCGCATTGTGCGAACACCGATGATTTACCGACAATTACCGATTAATTCAAGCAGCGATCGTAAGTTTAATCGATATTATTAAGGAGTCGATTTGAATGCGCAGAATCGCGGATTGTAAATCATGAGTTAACATGGCAATTAGTATTGATGATGTATTTTAAGGGATTCGTTTTACGATTAGAGTGCATTGTTGGTGGAATTGAAGCAGCTAACTTTGAGTACCAATTTGGAGTCTCAGTAGATTATAAAAAGCAAACATGGAATTTTAAAGGCCTTTTTTAAAAAACCAATATTATAAATGCACCAGCGGTTGCCCGCAAAAGAAATCTCAAAATTAGTTTTTCACCTGCGGGCACTATGCAATTTTCCAGGATAAAAAATAGCCTATTTGTTAATCTAGAGTGTCTTTACATAGAATAGTTTTTATCCCGGAAGATCACATAGTTCCTGTGGGATAGCCATAAGCGAATTCAGCGCAAACGGAGCCGCGGCCAACAGCTAGTACGTATTTATCACTCTCGGGGTAACAATACCTAACAGCCACGTTTAGCATGATGTGGGCGTATATTTGGAAAAGTTAATACAAAAATAGTGATGGTGATGGGTTGCTAGCCGTATCGTCTATAACAATCGCCTATACTGATGAGTGTAGGGTAACAATTTCTTACAGTGGGCTCACTTCTTTCTCCCAGCGCTGATTGCATACAAACGGCCAAGTCCCGTCAAGCAAGGACAAGGGTGGTTATTCTCTTAACAAGATTGACCCTTTCTCTCGTAGGTTTTACACAGTCACGTGTCAGATCAATTGGTCAACGCATGGCCAACTCCATAGACTGGCAGAAGACGGGTCAAATTATTGCATGCTAATTGATAACATTTGCCTTTAAATAATTAAATATTATAACGTTCAGGTGTTTCCATCATCCTCCATTTACTCTTATACAGTTCAATACCAGTCGCTATCACATGTTACCTCCACTGTCCTTTCGTGTATCATTTCTGTATCTTTTTTACATCACCCTTTTTCCCCCTTTTTATTATTACCACTACGTAACATTTATCACATTCTCATTTAGAAACCTACATGTTTTTTTTTTAATTTACTCTTAATAATTTCAATGTCCGAATGTGTTACTGCAGGGGTTATAGGTTCGTCACAGATCAAGTCACACACAACAGTTTAGTTATCAATATATATTACTACTAGCTTCTACCCGCGACTTAAGAACTGATGTTGATACTCGTAGTATATTCTGCATTAAATCATTTGCGTCGCGACTCTAGGCAGTTACAACATTTGACATGTTTATCACTAACACGCGGGAAATATGTAATTTGCCGGGATAAAAAGTAGCATATGTTTTAATCTAGAGTACCAGCTTTCTCTTTTCAAAATTGTATCCAAATCTGTCAAGTTGTTTCAGCGTGATGAAGGATCAAACATAGGTACGTCATTCACTCACTCCCTCACTCCCAAACCTTTGCATTTATACTGTTAGCAAGATTTTGCTATGGTTACAAACTTCAAAGACAGGCTATAAAACTAAAACTACTACTAATTATAAAACTATAAAGTAAATATGTCATCAAAATATTCCGCCTCAAGCATCGACCCCAAGACGCTGGCCGCATTACCTCTCTGAACTGCTACTCCTAACCTCTGTTTTAAAATAATTGTCATATTTATTTTACAATAAAAAATATTAACTTGAAAGTATTCACTCTTATAGTTTTCTTCATTACGCCGCAAGGGCATCCAGTTATCCGAGCTCACGAACAGCATCACACTATATCCAATGGAGTTTTTTGTCGGCAAAATGGGAGAGATACCCATCAGTTAACAAAAACCGATGACGGGCGTCTCACAAAGAGCCACCGTCCCGTCGATTATGCCCTATGACAAGGCGTTTTGCTCCGAACAACACTCCATATTGATCCAAACTACTTCTCTATTTTGTTTAAACCTTATTAGATTTTTTGCTGCAATACGTGCTGGCGTAAACGCGGAGCAAAAGCGTGATGAAGACAAATAATGCGATACCTACTTAGCTTTCGAGAATACGGTTCCACATATTTCTTTGGACAACATACGTAGATAAATCACGTCTTTATCCCTTACGGGGTAGACAGAGCCTAAGGTAACAAAACCTTAAGGCCACGTTTAGCACGATTGTGGGGGTATAAGTGGAAAAAGGAATCAAAACAGTGATGGGTTGCTAGCCGCATCGCCAATAACATGATTACCAAGAACTTCGCCTATTCCCTCGATGGGCTTTTACCATCTGCGCGGGTAGAGAAGCAACTGGTACATTCTATGTTTTTTCTTCACTCCCAGACCAGATGGAAGAAACACATGGACAACAATACACTGTAAATGCTTTAGCTTCCGCAACTTGACTTCACTGTACACGGAGATACGGTAAAGTTATTCATTTGTGACGAGCATGTATGAAGAGAGATGTGGATGAGGCGAAAGAGGTATGTCAGGATGCCTACTGTGGGAAATATACGTGATAGTAGGTATGTATGTATGTTTCGCGACTTTAGAGGCTGAAAACACCTAAATCGTTGACATGGGCTGTGGAGATGGGCTGAGTAAATTTTAAGTGTGCTGGTTTTATAAACTACCTACGGTTTAGCGTTGTCGAAATGACAGAAAATGAAATTAAACGTGGGGACGTCAAAATCTTTGGTCAGTGTGTAAAATCAACATTAAAAGAAATAATTAGTGAACCATGTAAAGAAACCTTTGATAAACATTCAGATTTTAGTAATATATATTTAGGGGTTTAATATTGTTTAGGACTAAAACTGAATACAATGTCACGAGTATTTAGCAATCCTTTAAAAGTTATACATACATACACATATCACGCCTTTATTCCTTATGGAGTAGACAGAGCCTAAGGTAACAAAACATTAAGCCCACGTTTAGCATGATTGAAAGTTACTGTTGCCATTGATTTAGAAATACTACCAAACACAGCCTAGATATTTGTTTAGATTGTCACTAGTTTCTATCTTACTTTACTATAGGTATCTGTCAAAGTCAAGTCAAAACGGTAAGTAGTACTTTCTTAGAATGTTTCCTTTGCATATTTTAATCTTGATCAATGTACCTTTATTTTAATTACGCCAAGCAACTGAGCATTTATCATCAAAGCAAAATCGCTCGCTCCTCTAAATTCACACCAGAAGTCTAGTCTTGATAGGTCTGCGCAATCAACCATTATAACAAGACCCGTCCTTATTGCCATTAGTCACGAAATCATAGTTTATGGGATACTGGTGATAGAATAGTTCGTATGGCTCCCGTGGTGCGATCTATGGCCTTTTGCGCCTCGAGAGCTAAATTGTTGGTTTAATAGGCCTTTTTGTAAGCACCGTTGGAATGGACCGAGTAAACTGTTGTTGGTGACTTTTAGCAATAGATCTGTAATAACAAATTAGCTATCGTCTACTACTGCTCCACTTTATTTACTATTAGGCGTGGTTGTGGTAAAACTACTTTGTCAAAAAAAATAAACGTACTGTGTGGGTGTATGGAGTGATTGAGAGAATTTGTGAGCGTCGGTTCTGACGAATTTAGATGAAAGGTGCGTACGATGGAACTTTAAAATAACACACAGGGTATTTGTATCCCGATTTTACTACGGGATGGAGACGCAAGCTTGCAGAAGCCAGAAATGTCGAGCGATAAGTGTAGACATAATATTTTGCACTGATGACCTTGATAAAGATCTCAATGCAATTTTCAGGCAAATTCTTAAGGAATTTAGTGAAGTTCCGGAATTTAAACTGCCATAATCTAAAAGAATAAACTAATCTGAATCTTCCCTTCCTTTTTTTCCTTCAGTCTTTCGTTTCAAAATATTTATAGAAAAAGTACAATGCTGAATTAAGTGCCGTATCATTCTTCCTCTTACAGAACATGTCAACGTCCAGTCGTACTAGAGGTGAAAAGACTGGCGGGAGAACGAGAGAAGTGGGAATAATTACTCCACCGACAAGAGTTTAACTCTTAAAATGATTCGATGGATATCTAAAGGTCATCCAAATAATACCACGAACATAAGCTGGTGCGTAATATATTCCTACTTCCTACTAATATTATAAATTTGAAAGTATGTGGCGATGTGTGAGTGAGTGTGTATGTATGTTCGTTCATCACGCTGAAATGACGGGATGGATTTGGATAAAATTTGGAACGAAGATAGCTGGTACCATAGTATAAAACAGAGGCTACTTTTTATCCCCGAAAATTGCTTGTTCCTGCGGGATAGCGATAAACATGTGAAAGGACATAGCTGCAGAATCGCAACTTAAATACTTATTGCAAAATATACTATCAACGTCAGTTCTTAAGAAGAAGCTAGTGTAATATATTTTCATGTATCACTTAACTTTAATTATTGTAAAAACAATGTACATGATGTTCACAACATGCGCGTGGGCTGTTTTCACATAATTATTGTAACTAAGCACTACCGAAGTATACAATCAGGTAATAGAACAATTGGTGGTCCAATTTCGACCAGTTGGGTGGCCGATCGCGATCATAATTGATTTCTTGTAAAGATTTATAATGTTCGAGATGAATACCGGCCGTTTTAGACGGCTTTCTTAGAAGCAAGGCTAGAGGATGATTTTATTTTGTGACAATCTATTTATACATGCTACTACTCCGTATCTGATTTCTTAGACGATAAATTATAACCTGTACCCATACCTATTACCCACCTACTACATTATGTACCTATTGTTATTGTATTAACAATTGTACTATACCTATTGTAATGCTTTACTCTACTGGAGACGACGTGAAACTTTTTTAGTATTAGTTACCAATATTGTTATACCATGATTGTGATAATTTAAATAAATGGCTACAAGAGTAAATGTATGTAGTTTCGCCAAGCTTGATAATATATTATAATACTTGTAGATGTAAATGTGACAAATATAAAAATTAAATTTCTAAATGCCAGTGAAAATTAGAACACATAGAAAAATCCGAAAAGTAAAGCTATGGCCGGGAATCGAACCCGGATCCTCGTCATTCCGTGACGCGTGCTATAATACCCCTACACCACCCATAGCAGGTAATATACAAATACATACAAGAATAGTAACAAGAATAATGACAACCAAAAGAATAGTCGTGTGAAAAAGAAAGATCCCGTAGGAGACGCCCCAGG
Organism: Pandemis corylana; assembly: GCA_949127965.1. Classification (NCBI taxonomy): domain Eukaryota; kingdom Metazoa; phylum Arthropoda; class Insecta; order Lepidoptera; family Tortricidae; genus Pandemis; species Pandemis corylana. The sequence continues at coordinate 11,951,069 of OX421858.1, read as the reverse complement.
AACTTCCACAGCCATAGCGAAAATAACAAGTTGAGCGGACCACTGTGACAACTTATCTTTTCTCCTCTGAAGACAAGCAAGATCTACCCGAATAACATGCCGATGAAGAAAGGCGCCGCTGACCGCACCAAAGTGTCAATGTTGTAATATAGCATGTACTCTTCAACGTTCCCCGTAGCTGCCCAGCCTGCTCTTTACAGAATCCCTGCTCCGTCCTCGCAGCCAAAGGCTTTATGTAAGTATGTAGTTGCTTCAAAATCATTAATCCTGGCAAGGACTGTTCATCTAAACTCAAAAGTCTAGAAAGCTGAAATGAGAAACGGATTAAAAAATAGGATTCTTATTTTTCATTGATATTGTTGTTTTTATTATCCCTGCGTTTATCCTGTCTATTTGTTTCCGCCACCTACTTAAACTGTCTCCAACTTATTTCTATTATTGGTTGTCTGGAAGAGATCGCTATTAAGCGATAAGACCGCCTATTGTTTACTTTGTTCTTTGTTTCTGTATTGTTTTGTACTGATTTGTGGTGTTCAATAAAGAATATTTGTATTGTATTGTATTGTATTGGATTCTGCAACTGAGACAATGTCGCGGGCACAGCTAGTTAGGTTATGAAATTGCTTCCTTTGTTTACTTATTATAAACTAAAATTTCAAAATGATCAGTCACTATAATAATGATTCAGACTTTGTTATTTCTTTTTGTAAACACTTTGCTTGAAGACGTAGACTACATAATGTATTTGTTTTACAGGCAAATTAAATGTACAAAGACTATTTTTAGTGGATTTCCAGAAACTACGTATACGGAGGTAACATGCAACGACTCAGGCGTCAAATTTTATTACTTTTTAAACTTATGTTCATGACCATTCTTAGGCTCTAGCTGGTAAAGTTATTTTACCCAAAAGTCGAGCAACCTGTATATACAAAGGAAAACGTTAAACAGTTTAAGTGAATTATATCAATCATCAATATGCGGTCGAAATTAATTATTATCCAATGAGCTTAATTTATTACACTATATCGCTTAATAAGTGAAAGTTAACTTTAATAATTACGTAAATCAATAACTGTGGGGTCCGGCATCACAAAGTTAGTTAGTTTATCTAATTTGAAACTTTTCATTATTACCGTCGATTTTTTAATCGAATAACATTTATGTTTTGTTTGACACAGTAGAGTTAGAAAACTCCTTCGCAAACAGGCACTTTTATTTTATTTAGCACATAACCTTAAATCACGTCTTTATCCCTTACGAGAACGGAGAGTAGACAGAGCCTAAATTAACAACCTAAAGTTGCTAGCTACATCGCCTATAACATGATTTTTAATATTTTCGCCCATTCCCTCGATGGGCTTTTACCATCTCCACGGGTAGAGAAGCAGCTGGTACATTTTTTAGTAAGTAGGTAAGGTTAAGAGGTTTTAGTTTTTATCTTTAAAGTTAACGAATTAGCAAGTGATCCTAGGGCTGGCGCTTACCTCTCTCAAAGGTTAGGAATATCAGTTCAGAGAGGTAATGCGGAGAGCGTCTTGGGGGTCGATGCTTGTGGCGGAATATTTTGATGACATATTTATTTCATAGTTTTATAATTAGTATTAGTTTTAGTATTAGTCTGTTTTATAATAATTATCTTTATTTGTTTTTCAATTACAATAAATGTAATTTACAAATTATTAGCAGTAGGTATAATAAAGGTTTGCCAAATGCCGTGTCTGTGAAATGATTATTATGTCAAAATGTTGGTCGGCGAAACGATTTGTTCCCGCAATCCCAACGTCCCGTCTAAACAAACCAATCTCAAGCTCCATAGACCAGTAAATCTTCGAGCAATGAAATGTTAGAATTGCTTTTATAGTCCAGGAGCATGTCCCGTCCCACAGGACGCCACACAATTAAGACTTAATACTCCAACTGAAGTTGTATTATGTAAATGAATCGAGGCTTGCGTGTTACGACGCCTACTCTGCCGTCTATATTTAAAATGGGTGCGATAAATTCGAATTGGTGGCCTTTTTGCTCAGAAAAGGAAGAAAGATAATTTTCACGAGCGCGTCGTTTAAAGACAAGAGTAGTATTATCAATTTTGTCATCTGCCTTTCCGGGACACTGATATTTTGTACACACCGTCACACCTCTTTCTCATGGGGGTAGGTATCCTGATATACCTTTTTGCTTAAGCCATATTCATCAATCTCTTCATAGATGATCGTCGAGTTAGGATATCTTGATTATAATATGTCTCTGATATTTTGTGATTTGGATTTATCTTCTTTTTGTGGAAATATTTCTCGACTCGATTTATTCAAGGTAGATGGGTAATACCTATTAGTCGAAATACAGGTTTTTTCGTCACGTTAATTGCGCCAATAACATCTTTTTTGGCATCAAATTATTGCCACACTATTTGCGATTGTGAAATCATCATTATCATCATCATCATATCAGCCATAGGACGTCAACTGTTTGACATAGCCCCCCCCCCCCCCCCCCCCCCATAGACCACCAGTTGCCTCGGTTGGAAGCGGCTTGCATCCACCGTAAACCCGCGACTTTAACCAGATCTGTCCACCCCTCCAAATTAGCACTCTCTCCCAAATTAGCATAGAAAAACTTATGTACCTACTGTGTTTTTTGCAAACTTGGATTTTTTGCCTCATCTCGAATATTTTTATGAAGTGATAAGTTTTCCTTTATGTTTTTATTATTGAAATGTCGTTAAAACAAAATACTTGTTCGCCTAATGACAAAACACGGAGAATTCTCTGTTTGTTATGTTTGTAACCTGAAGGACCGGCCACACCAATGCGTAAAGAACGTCGACATTGCGTTTACGCAACAAAATGTATGAAGAAACGGTGAGAGAACGTGACGCATGCGACGCGTCACTGCGCATACGCAGCGGTGTAGTAGCTCCTTAAAACAAATCAAAGTATTCTTTTATTTGTAATATCCTCATCAAGCTTCACTGCGGTGTATTTTGTTTAATTCAATTGCTTCTAACCTTTTGATATACTGTTGAGTTATTTCTATTTAGTCTTGTATAGACACGTTAGCTTTACCATGTTTAATACCATCAGCAAGGTTTCATAAAATGTATAGTGTAATTTTATTGTTTAGTTATTAAGGTCTGAGTAGGTACTACCTACATTTTTGTGAAACATTGATGGTATTTTATAAAATTTAAAAACTTATTCGTAAATTTCATGTGACTTATAAAAAATCTTAACTTTTTGGGCGTGAGTGGTAGTTTTCCATGCTTTAACTATATCGCGGAGATAGCAAAGTAAACTTATTTTAAATTTTACCAAGGTTCACTGGATTTACTATATAAAGAAAATGCTAAAAAATCAAGAAACACAAAAGAAAACTACGGTTATAATCAAATCGTCTAATCTTTACGAGCAAAAAAAGTTTTCCGACACATGTCAATCATATACTTTCTACTAAACTCGCAATAAAACCAAAGTGTATTTTGTTTTAAATAGTTTTATTACTCGAATACTTATTTGATCAAAAATATAAATAGTTTTCTTAAATATTATTGACCTTAAATTAATATATACATGGACGGAATCGTTCATCACAATACACATACGTAATGTAAGTATATCATAAGTACAGTCTACATAAAACTATGTAGTTATTATAACTAGCATAAGTTCGCAAATTATTAATGTACAGTCATCGATATACATGTTTTCATCCAACAGACCGTATCATACCAGGATTTGTTATCACTCAAGCACAAGCAGATTTTTTTTTCTGAATTCATACATTAAAAAACATAAAAATTCTGTAAAAAAACCTCGATCGTCGAATTAATCGCTGCGCCCGAGAGGCAATCACAACTTGACCCATTCACACGCAGGCAATGCATGAAATCAGATGTCTTACCATTTTGGCGTTACGTACTACGGCCAACGGCAAAACACGGAAGACACCTGACTTCGTATAATGTCTCCAAGAGAAAGAGAACAGATAAACTACGTATGCGACGGATTGTGTGCAAGTGGCGGTTAGCGTTTGTACCATCGAACAAATTGATTCCTGACCGAATGTGGCACCCACTTTCAATAAATGACATAGTTACATTAAAATCATGTGACATTTACTGGGAGGGCGTTTTACAGTGTGTCAAAAATCAAATGGTCAAACCATGTCATAACACCGTGGCGAAACACAAATGAATTAGCTTACTGCAGATTTCACAGTTTCTAGTGTAAGTTTTTAAAACAATAACGTCTCGAACGGGTTCGTTAACGTCTAAATAACTATAGAAGTACCAGCACCACCGCCAGGGGTACATCACGAGAACAAACAAATGTCATAGTAGTTGACAATTTGATGCGATTGCGTCCGAGTCGTTTTATGGGACAAAAACCGTACACTTAGCGCACTGAATGTGGTACCTTGCCAACAGTACGACATCCCGTTTGGTACGGATCAAGGCGGTGTACAAATGCGTATCCATGAGTATAGAGAACAACTGTGCCGCCTGTGCCGATACGGGTACAGGCCTTGTATCATACGGTCTAATAAGTGGAGACTTTTTAAATGTATAATTATATCGTACAAAATAAATTTTATTTCCGTGTACTACATTAATACGTCCAAAACCCCAATTTCATTAAAGTTTTAAATTCCTTATTTAACATAAAAATAAATAACAGCCTATTATTTAGCATAATTATAATTGACGCTTAATTATAATTGTCATGTTGTAATAAATATTATTTTTATGTCAAAATTTTTGCTGATCCTAAGACTTTACGATCGCAATAAAATACCAACTATCATAGCAATAAATTAACACTTATAACTAATTAAAGATAATATCACACGTTTTCTTGTATGTTTTGTATCGTACCTCATAACATTACGATGTTTTTTTTTAATGAGCCAAAATCATTTTCAGGATTTGGCCGATACAGTTCTTATTTGATAAATATGCATTAGACTTGAAAATGTACAGTAGATAGTCAATTGAAAATTTACTTGTAACTTTATATATCTCAGATGATATTCGCTCAAGAATCTGTTTTGCTGTGTCAATTTCTAACAAATTGACATAATTTTGACATTTATTATGACATTTTTTATTTTCAAATTTGTTTCAAGTTGCTTCTCTGGTACCGTTTCTCTGGTGTTTAGCTAGAACAAAAGAAAAATAAGTTAGCTTTTGTTAAACTATTTATCTAGAGCTACGTAATATAGTAACTGTGATTTCAAATCTGAATATAATGACTTAATCGGGAGAAATACTTTTATTTTTTTGAGTATAATTATGGGTAAGAACAGGCGTTTTACATTAAATAGTGGCACAAAAGAACGACAGGCTTCTGCCCAACGAATTCTATAAAAAAAAGTTACATCGGTTTTAATACTCACCAGTATGCAAAAACAAATGATTCTTCAGGTTCGTATGTTTCGAGAACCCTCTGGAACATATGTGGCATTTGTAAGGCCAGGAGCCGCTGTGGACGTACATGTGTGACTTGAGGTCTCCTGGAGTCGGGAACGACTTGGAGCAAAGGCTGCACTTATGTGGCTTTTCCTGGGAAAGAAAGGGACAGGTTATTACGGGCTTACTGCTCTATGCGTATTGTAGGAACGTTGATAACAAGGATTTTTTTTCTTAATTTTTCAATGCTCGAAGATCGACAAGAATGTAGTACTAAAGGAAATTTAATAGTTTTTGTTTTTTTCGGATGATTTCATTTTCTGACTATTTCTGACCTATTCGTTACTAAATAGTAAGGATGATATCAAATTTACATTTCGATGAGCATCGCAGTCACACGAATTTTAAGAAATATCTAAACAAACCATGTAATTTGAAAGTTTTATAAATTGCATTCCACATCTGAAAGAAGTAAGTAAAACAGTAACATGTCAGACCTGAATAACACTATTCCGACTTAAATATAAGTATTGTCTTAAAGATAAAGCTACTGAAACCTTTTTTACTAACCTCATTCAAAACCGTCAAATAGAACGTGAAAAAGAGGTCATTTAAATAACTAATACACGGTATAACAAAACTAAATGAATGCAGTCAGCATAAGAAAACAATAATCTCTGTGATGATCAAAGTCATGACTCCGCAGCTTGTGCGAATGAGCCTTTTGTTGAACGGGTGCTCCCAGACATCATAGACAAGTTTCATTTGATACAAATTGTTTTCAATACAAATATGTTTGTAACACTGGATAAGGATGTTCGCAGTACGAAAAAGGTCGATAAGTATCGATTATAAAAAAATACATTGATTTGTTACTTTATGGTTGACGTGGAAGGTGGAGACAAAAAATAAATTAAGAATTGAGATTTCTTCGGTGCCTAATTTTGAGAAAATATACTTTTTTTAAACATAAGTTCTTACTAGTCTAAGATTTTTTGATTTATATGTCATGAAATGAAATAGGGACGTTTATTATAATTTTAATTCAGTTTTAAGCCCATACTTAATCTGCTAGAAAATGGTTTGTGCAGCAAATCTAAAAGAGGCGTTTTATTACAAATCCGCTTAATCCGTTTGACAATTATATTTGTATTATGTTTATTTTGCTCAAAAAAGAGTTTAAACACCTACATACATACAAATCCTTAAATGATGTGCCTACCAGACAAAAAAAAATTCAAAGCAAGACTAAAAACCCAAACTGTACCCATTAGACACTACTTACGTGTGCAAGAGGTGTTTTGTTTTCGGTAAAGATAAAAATGTGTAGGCAGCCTAATAAGCGTGCCATTAGATTGAATTAGGAACGGTTGCACTTCGAAAAACGACATTTAATGTCGTTTGAGAGCACAGGGAATAACGAATAGTATAGTGTTGCAGTTTGAAGCTATCGATATAGAAATTATTTTTTTTACAAAATGTCAAAATATCTATTTTAGCTACATCACTCATTAAAATTTTATTTAAAATGCACGCAAAATATTTTGCTGATGAAAGTCTATTTTGAGATTCAAACTTCTAGTTTTAAAGCTAAAAATACCTACAGGTAAACTTTTAGGAAATGTTACTCCAATCTTCAATTCATTTCTCCGAATGGAAAACACCGAAGGTAGAGATGCTAGTATTATCGATATTTTTGGACATCCCTAAAGCAGTACAGTTGTAAAGCAAACCGTCACACAACACACCGCTGATGACTTTAAATCAAGACAAATTGAATAAACCATACCGTCGTTCCGCTGTGGCTTTCGTGGACTCAATTATCATAGCGATAAACGTGTTAATGGAACATTTTGATGATAGACCATTTCAACAATTCAGTATAAAAAGGATTAACAGCCAACTAGAGTCGATGCATTTTCAACAATGAAGCTACAGCCGTACAGCTTGTTATGGTAAAAACCGAAATTGATATAGAATCTTTTTGGTATAAAAATTTCGTGGATAGTATAAAACAAAAGAGAAGAGAGGCGTAAAATCTGGCGATTTAATTCTACGTTTAATAGTGTTGCACTAAGATTGAATTTGAAGTAAGTTTCTTTGAAGCTGATGGTGATATTTGTGGTTTTCTTAATCGTAGGAGTTTTATTGTTTGTAAAGTCACATTAAATGTGAAGGCGGCGTTTTGTTCAAAAACTTTTATTAACTGTTGCGTGTGTGTCTATGTTCTACTAAAATACATAATAACTGACATAGCAAATACTTTTGACATATTGATCATGTATCAAGAGATCATGATCATGTTACGTTGAATCGGACTCGGCTAGGCTGTGTTCGGGAAGCTCCGCAGTGTTTGAAGTCAAAAGTCTTTGACCAGTGTGCGATGCCAGTGATGATAATACGGATCTGAGGCGCTAACGATAGGCCTCAAAGTCACTCAGAGGGCTATGCTCCAGGTTTCTCTGCGAGATAGAATCAGAAATGATGATATCCGCAGTAGAACTAAGGTTACCGACATAGCCCGAAGAATTGCGAAACTGAAGAGACAGTGGGCGAGGCACATTGCTCGCAGGACTGGTGGCCGATGGGTCAGAAGGTTCTCGAATGGCGTCCGCGGTCCGGGAGACGAGACTAACCGCGGGATCGTGGTGGATGCGGAAAGCACAAGACTGGTTTGAGTGGAGAGCCTTGGGGGAGGCCTATGTCCAGCAGTGGACGTCTTTCGGCTGACATGATGATGATCATATTCATGTATAGTAACTGAAACAACTACAGTGAAAAAAGTACAACAACTTTTAATAACCATTAACGTCGCATTTTTGTAACTGACATACTATTTGAAGAAATGTAACGACCCAAACACTAATTACTATTCTCAGAACGGAAATCAATATGTCTTATGATTCCTACGGCGCATTAAAAAACCATTAGAACCAGTCTCAATCGAGCCACTGCCAGAAAAGCAATTTGATTACCTAGGACCGACCCTCCCATTCATTTTCGCTCACCGCCCACTACCTCTAAAGAAATATAATAAAGATATCCCGACCAAATTAAGAACTCTTTCTCACAATGCGGCTACTGCTGAGGGTTATGGGCAATTTTAAACGGTCGGGTTACAATCCACGGTAGCTCAATCAAGGGGCAAAAAAACGACACCCGATATTATTTCGACCTTTCTCGCTACCGAATATTGCGATATATAAATCAATAAACAAAGAGCCATTAGTTGTCAGACAATTTCCGTTGGGTAAATCACGATGCGAGCAAAAAATGGCCGTTTATGTACAACAGAATGAAGGGTAAAGACTTGCGAGACGATATTAGGACGATAATAATACGATTTGATTGAGGAGTAATTAAAAATGACGAAAACATATACTCCTTTTTCATTTGTTAGCTTAAGTTTCAGATATTGCGGCTACAAGTCGTATGTTTAAAGAAAATAAATTGAGAAAACTGGAACTGCCTTTGTCCAAGTTTCCAGCTACTTCACCCTTAAGATTCAACGTGACAAACGCCAGATTTTTTTAAAATCCAAAATTAACGAACATCATTCCAAATAGGCACTTGCATTGCACGCGTAGTGAAACACTAGATTGTTATGACATCATGGATATTAATTAAAAATAACGTGCAAAAATATACTATTGCTTTAATTTATGCGGACTCGACTGACGAGGGTTGATAAACGTTGTGAATCACTTTCCATAGATATTTATGGTATTCATTATGTTATACCTGAATTAATGCTAGCAAATCTTTGCCCGTTGATTTATTACAAATACATAAAACCATCCGCTAAATCGTTTTAATATCGGCAGCATAATCACTGCAGATCAGCCTGTAACCCGGTGAAGTATAGCCAGTCGATACGCTCGCGTTATGGAAATCAAATGCAAATGGCCTCTGCTTCGGTTAATTTAACTAAATAAATTGATGTGCCAGCAAACGTGTGTAGGGACTATTAGGTTTTGGTGTGCTCGTTAGCTTCGCACTGTTTATTATCGGGAGTCGAAATATGCCCGTTGCATGTTTGCGATAGGTTTTTAATTATTCAAAGTGGGAATTGATCCATTTTGGAGTTCCGTAGATATGAAACCCCTTTATTAAAGCTGGAGTACAGAAATTTTACCACCTTCAAGTGATATCGACACTAAATCCTACGTAACGGTAACGGTAATGGTAACGTTGGGGGGGGGGGGGGGGGGGGAAGGCCTAGACGGACATTTCGAGAAATAGGAGACGTTTTGGAAAAAGGTCAGGTCAGGAGTACCCGAAACCGACGAGCATGTATGAAGAGATTGATGAATGTGGGTGAAGCGAAAGAAGTATGTCAGGATCGTAGCAAGTGGAACAAAGTAGTCTCCGCCTACCCCTGTGGGAAAGAGGCGTGACGGTATGTATGTATGTAATCCTACGTGTAGCTCTGAGGCTAGTGAAAGAAGCTAAATCGCGTGCCCTGTGAAACCTTTTCGCTGAAAATATCATAATGGCTTACCATACACCTGCTAAAGAAATCACTGAGATATTTTATGAGAAAAGGTTCCACAGAGGTACAAGATCTAGTTTCTTCGACCGTACATAATGATATATGGATTCGGTTTAAACTATTTAAACAGATGAGTAAGTACACATTGAATAATGAGAAATAAAAAAAATATATATTAAAAGCAAATTAGTTATTTTGACTAACAAGAAAGTTGGAAATCGGATCCAATAATAGTTACTTTTATTATAAACTTTGCTCCACATTATACTGCTACAACAATAAAACCGAAGTTCACTTTCTAACACTGAGTTATAAAATTATGGTCAATTTATATTAATATATTCAGAGAATAGACGAATCAATTAATAACCGTGGCCCAATTATCGACACTGGTCGGTTATCAATATTGTGGGACGAATCACAGCCTAAGACAAGGAGCAAATTAATTGGGCTCTCATATAGCTATGTTATGATTACGACTTGGGTAAGGAAGCACACACAAGAATTCATTAAAATATTTACTATCAACAAGGAACAGCTTACAGCGACGAAGCAATTTGATAGTTGTGTGAATTTTCCAATCCGCACTGGGCCCGCTTGGGGCTATTCTGAGAGGAGTTAAGGGCCTAGTAGTTGGACGCATGTGGGCTGGATATGACGATGATCGACAAAGAAAGTACCTGACTGATTGATCCATCGACGTCAGACCCAAACCCTTGTAATTTTTCAAAAAGTTCACTTTTTGATGTGGACAAGGGTACAACAACAGTTTCTGCGAAATTCAATAAATATACAATTATATTTCTGTAATTGGTGCGAGACGCGATTATAAGCTACCTTCTTTTAAACTTGTATAATATACGTAGTTTGGCACTAGACAAGTCTAGCGAACAAAAATGGCGTCAAGTCCTAAAAATAGTTACTAAATGGATCAGGCTATCAGGCAGACCAATACTGAGATAGCGATGCTACCAAGGCATGTGCAATAGGGCTAGTGCATAGAGAGAGTTTACAAAAAGACACATAAGATGCTTATAATGTCAAGATTTTGTTAAAAAATCGTCTATATAAATAAAAATGAAACTTCCAAACGACGGCACCGAATTGGATAATTCTTTTTTAGTTGTGTCTGTTTCTGACTAGACAAGGTTTTTATAAAATAAAATAAATTTTAATTTATAAAATTCATCGCTTATGTATTTCAAATTGTATGGTGATACGACCATTAAAAATAGGTTAAAAATCTAAAGCTAGTACGAATAATATTTATCCAAACCGTAGTTTGAAACTTTCACTAGCAAAAGTGCCTACACACATAATTTTAATGCTAACAAGTTAAATAATCTTCACATTAAACTAGTTGCTAAAGTTACACATTAGTTCCAATATTAATCACCTAATTTGATTGCATAGACAGAAACAATATCTCATAAATGTTTTTGGAGCAATCAAAACTAGTTCACACCAAATCTAGCTCTTTAGTATTTAGGTGAGATCCTCATGACATTTACAAATTATTTATGTGTGTCTTAAAACATTCAATCAAGCTTGTTTGAGTGTCATCTGACACTTATCAATGACAGGATTGTCGCAAAAAATGTATCTGCGTTTTGTTTTCGAAGAGTCGATTACCGTTATTTAGGAATCGTTTTAAAAGTCTTGAACCCAAAAAAATGTAGCCACAATTTTATTACAAAAAAAAGTTTAAAAAAAATGTTCTAGTCCTTTTCTGAACAACATTACAACCTTCACGTTTATGTTTGTTTGATGTAAATTTTAACATTAATTTAGTAAAAAATTGTCAGACCGTTAATAAATAAGGAAAATAATTGGGAATTTGAAGCTTCTAATGTACATAATTTCGGTTACAAAATAACCAAAACTCATCGCACATGAACACACCCTAAGCTAGCTATTTCATTAAGTCACCTCTCGGGAATAATTTAATCAGTACGGCCAGCAAAAGAACGATAAAGCATGATTGATAGCGCTGCCGACGCTACCGATGCAATCGGCCGCTCCATGCAAGTTATTTTTGTTCTTGATTATATTCACGCATACTGAAGGACAGAAATAGCGACATATTTATACGTTTCATTTTCTGATGACAGATACAAAATTAATGATTTTTCCTACGCTCAATCAGACATTATCGTTGCAGAAACGTACTTAGTTTATTTTAAGTCGGTCTTACGGCTTTATAAATTCAAGCATAATTAAAAAAAAAACTTTGAAACGTCATTAGAGGAAGAAGGGCTGAGTTGAGCCGGTTGAATTAGTGCCTTATTCAAATTATCGTAAGTTGAAAATTCTAATGAGCTGTATTGGGTGTCGTATCAATTTTATCGTGTTGTTATTGAGTGACACATCTAAGACGCCGGTACTTAGCAGGCGAGCAATATATTTTAATATTCATTTGATGGAGTCGTGAGTGCGAGATAACGTCAAGATGTGATCGTCTATTTGTTACGTAGTGTGTTATTATATTCATAATTGTTGTTTTTTGGTAGTACGCGTTGAAAGTTTCGCTTTCTTGGTATGGAATCTGATATTCTTTTTTTGGAAGGTATTATCAATAGTTACTGTACGCTTTTAAAGTAAGAAGCACGGCTGCGAACAGCACGCAATAGAACGCAATAGAACAGTATTTACTTGTAAAAATGAATGACCATTTGTAGGAGGAAATTCTGTTTTGTACTATTCCTTTAAATAGTAATGTTTACTATCCAGATGAATACCAATGTTGTCACATTTCCTCTGAGTACAATTTGTATTGTACGTGTGAAAATTACAAAAGAAACAATAGTCTGCCGGCCGTGTGATTACAGTTTCATAAAATCGCAGCCACAATTATTGACACATCTGTTTTTTGCCGTCAACGTCTCATCATTATGATTTACATTACTGAGGCGGAAAATGGCATTATCTGCACGCATTTCTTTGTACGATAAAAAACCTTTTTCAAAATAGCCCCTCGCACGCGCTGATTAAATTATGATTGTGAGTACGCCATTGGTCATTATTTGTAAATCAAGTGTATTGTTTTTTTTTAAACGGCATCCGTATCACTTGCAGATGCTGGCACGCGATCTTTATTATTAAGTGCATGCGGCCAGTTATATGTTGTCTATGATTATTATGATTAAAGAAGTCATTTTGAAATCGGAATAGCAGTTTTTTTTTTAGGAAAGCTTTCAAGAAAGTAAATTTAGTTACTTACATACCTACTTATTAGCGTAGGAGACGTATTTAAATTACATCCTACTAATATTATAAACGCGAAAGTTTGTAAGTATGCTTGGATAGGTGGATGGGTGTTTGTTACTCTTTCACGTAAATACTACTGAATGGATTTTGATAAAATTTGGAACGGACATAGCTGAGGGGATTAACACATAGGCTATTTTTTATCCCGGCTATTTTTTTGCATAGTTCCCGCGGGATAGCGATAATCTAAAAAAGAAGCTAGTGTAATATTATTTGTTGTCTACCGACTTCATTTGCAAATTATTTGTTTATCCCTTCTGCGGGAATTACACAATTTTCTGTACCTAATAAAAATGAACCTATGTGTTATTCCAGACTATAATCTCTTTGTGCTAGATTTAAACCAGAGCTGTCCAGCCGTTCTGGCGTGAAAGAGTAACAAACATCCATCCATCCATCCATACTTACAAACTTTCGCGTTGAGTTTCTAGCCATTTTGATCAAATATTGCAGACATCTGAATAAGACTAAATTGTATGAAAATCATGTCGACCGCAATACCCACTTAATGAACTATCCAGTTTCTAACAGTCAATCACAAAATCAACAATCGACATCGCCTTCATATAGAGCATACTATATTTCATAAGGAACTCATGAGGCGAGCGAGAAAGCCGTCTTTAATCATAGCAAACAATACGGTGATACATATATCTTCGGCATATAATGTGGACCAAATGAAAGCACAAAGCTGTGTTGAATTGTTTACGGGCCGATGGAAAATGTATGAGAAGGCATACGGATTTATGATGCAAAAGATGTGGGGGCAGTTGCGCATGATTTGTTATTGGGTTCGGTCTGATATTGAAATGTTACGGGAAAGTTTAGGTTATTAGTTTGTAGGAGATCTCTGGATCTACTGAACCGATTTAGAAAATTTCTTTACCAATGGAAAGCCACATTAACTGTAAGTGCAATTGATAATGAGATTCATAATGCATTTTACAGAGGTACCGTTAACCGGGGTGATTTTGAATATTTTAGGGCTACTTTGATCGTTTTCGCATATAGGTCATGATTCCTATGCCTATTCCCTCCAATATTATAGATAGGTTTATCGATATTACGGCTATTTTCCGTTTAAACCGATACGGAAACTATTTAATATTTTGCGGCAACGCGATTGCAGCCGCTCTGCTTAAAACTTAAGGCCTGGCAACACCAGTGCGTAAAAGACAGGGTGCGTTTACGAAACAAAATGTATAAAAAACGGTGAGAGAACGTGACGCATGCGACACGTCACTGCGTATACGCAGCGGTGTAGTCGCACCTTTAATGTGAAGGCGCGAAAGGTGATAGAATCTGCGTGCCGACAATTTTAATCAGTCAACTAATGCTCTGGCCTCTGGCAATTTTGGCCGGCAGGAAGTGGTACCCATTAATGAATTTTATTACCCGCTTTCCAACCTATGTGGATCAATGTAACCTGTACAGTGCAACTAGTTTACTGATTGCCTGACATTTACTGTCCCCAAAGATAAGGCAATATTTTTGGCTCTCAAGTAGAACTAATTGGCGCGATCAGGAAATGAAATCGACGTTTGTCTATGCTTAATTACCGTTTCTGGGTTTATGGTTATTTTTATTTACAATTTTGTGTAAAGCTGTTTTGGTGCAGCTGTTTGGTTGGTACGAGTGGTTTGTGACAAACGAAGTTATTTTTGTTTGAAAAGTAACTTATTTCATGATTAAAACATTTTATAATTATGATAAAAGTTGTCACGATGCAGTGGCATTGAAAATAAACATACTTTTCTAAATGAAAAATATACTTCGGGTAAACAGAAAAAAATAAAAAAGGCTCTAAATAAATAAAAAATATTTTGGTGCAATTTCAACTCAACAAATCCAAACATAAGATTGTGGATAAATGTATTATAAAATAAATGTAGATGAAGTTTCGTATCAAAATACGACAAAATCCTCAGAATCTCTTGTCACCTGTCTCAAAGCTATCCGCTTCTAATTCAAAACACTCCCATTGAGTAGCAATCTAAAAGGCCGTTGCTACAATCCGTTTTTTAAACCCCATACAAGGCAGGTGCATGGAAACATGCCCAGGCGCCGATCCACCGGTCTCATATACCGCCAACTGGCGCCCAAAAGGTCGTAAGCGTTACTACAAATAAGAGTCTATACAACCTTTCATTTAACAGCGATACCGCTTTAATGAGATTATGGAGGCAATATGGCTATAAACCCGAGTCTTATGCGTCGTATAAAAAATAATCCTTTGGATATGACGCAGGGTAAAGGTGCAATTTGGGATCCCGACTGTCCTATGTTTTTGTTTGCCGCAACTTGTTAAGTTGACTTTAATTACTTGGGACAGCAGAAATGTTGTTTTGTTTGTAATAAAAAATGAATGGGTTTGACGTGGTAATGATAGAACGTTATGACAGACACTATGACACAGGTGTTATTTTTACGTGTGTTATTATTCCTTTTAAACCCCGAAGCCAAAGAGGAGGGGTATCATAGTATGAGCGATATCACGTCACTTTGGTGGCGAATACATTTTAATACTGTTGTTTATTAGCTTCATTAGACAAACGATTTCATACCCACACCCACACACACACACACACACACACCCACACACACACACACACCCACCCACACACACACACACACCCACACACACACACACACACACACACACACACACACACACACACACACACACACACACACACACACGCACGCACACACACACACACACACACGCACGCACGCACGCACACACACACACACACACACACACACACACACACACACACACACGCACAAATTATGTCTTACCCTTACGTGATAGCCTAAGGTAACAAGTATAGGTGGAAACGGGAATCAAAATATGAGCTGCATTGCTTATAACATGATTCCTAAGATTTTTGCCCGTTCTCTCGATGGGTTTTTACCATCTGCGCGGGAACGGAAGCAACTGGTGCATTCTATGTTTTTTCTTTGCTCCCAGACCGGCATGGATATTTCACAGTTTTGTTTTATAGAAATTTATTCAGTGATAACTAAAATATTTTGTAAAATTTGCAATCTAAACCAAACGTAAGAAAATAAATACTCCAGATTTTTTGGATCTAAGCGAGTTGGAAATCTAGAGAAGAGGCTTTTGCCCAGCAGTGGGAAATTTCGAAAAAACGACCATGAAACATTTGCCACTGCTGGCGACTGGCTGGGTTGGGGCCTCCTTTTAGTACATAGTTTGTATATTAATTACTTAAGTTCCAATTTTAAAATATCTTTCTTTTGTGCTGACATCAACTGCCAAGAGTTGCTCTGTCAGGTTGCTAGGCATAAACAGCTGTTCCGTATTAGGTTCCTAATTACTTTGTTCGTGTTATTAAACCATTTAAACCATAGCAGATTTTTTTTTTAATTCGGTCGTAAGTAACTATTTGCCGCTATGAAAATGGTCGCTCTTGTAGTTGTTCCCATAAAACAAAGGCGGAAACATACACTATACAGAAGCACAAATCGGGTGCAATTTATCCACGGAAAAGTGTCAGCGTCACAGAACGCGTTGACGAACGCAAATCGGATTCTGATTTGAAACAACTACCAATCTTCGATGGTTCTCGTTACATTGCTGTGTAGTACAAACACTGCACGCGGAGCGATTTTAAGACTTTCAAAAAGGATTTATCACTAAAATTTATTTTTCCACTGAACTATCTCTGTACCTCTGACTTTTACATTACATACATAGGTACACACGCAGACATACGCAGACATACACACACATACACAAATCACTTCTATATCCGTTACAGGGTAAACAGAGTCTGAGGTAACAAGACCTAAAATCCACATTTCGCATGATTGTAGGCGTATTATAGGTGGAAAAAGGAATCAAAATAGTGATAGGTTGCTAGCCGCATCGCCATTAACATGATTCCACCTGCGCAGGACGAGAAGCAACGTACATTCTAAATTTTTCCTTGGTCCCAGACCAGCATGGAAGTACTTCGAGTGGACTTTTACAAATTTATTAAAAAAAGCGAGCCGTACGTTAGCTACATGTATAAACTAAAAAAATCCTTGACCGCTCTGAAGTTTAAAGCCATTTGTTCCTTTAGACATATTAAAGGCTCGTCACTTTACAAGATAATGTCTTGTGGCAACCGGCCGTAGTATTTTTTTTTTAATGTAAAAACCATCATATAAATGGTAAAGTACTTACTTCGTCGACTATACGTGTCGTTTGCAATATAGGTCTCGTGTATAAAAATAAAATGCGTTTGTCGACATTCCTTTATTTAATTACACAAAAGTTCCAGTAAAGGTTTAGTATCCAATAAACTAATTTCAACAGCTAATGCGTATGCTATAAAATGTTTTATTAAAGCTAAATGCAATGGTTGAAGTTAATCCTACTGTTAATTGTAAATGTTTACGAGGTTCTAAGTAAAATTACTACGTATATTCATAGAAAATTACAGTCCAATTATTGCTAAATTATAATATGTTTTATCTGCGTCTTACGTACGCAAATGCCAAAACGGCCGACAAATGCAAAATAATATTTATTTAAGTAACGTGCCTGTGCTCAATTTTGGACATAATGTGAGCCAGAGATGAATATAATCTGTTAATGTCGTTCAAATAGGCTATTGTTTAAACGAAACCTGATTTACCCGCCAATCGCTTGTCACGTAAACCGTATGATAAATGTTTTGTGTGGCCAGCAATTGTAGTTGCGGAGTGCTGGTGCGACAGACGGACAGACAGTGACAACAAACAAACTAACGAGTAGAAAAGTGTCAAGTGACAGTACTGGGAATGGTCGGATGCCCGTTGTGAATGGATTTTAAATAATGATGGTCACTTTCAAATCTGCATTTTTTTTAAACTGGCATAACTTGAGTTAGGCCAACATCCCAACTAATCCGCACTGGGCCCTGGGAACTATAGCCGAAGCACTTTTAGTCTGTGAAAGTAGCCCTGTGGGACGATGATGGTGAACAGTATGGCGTTCTATCTGGTGACGCTTTGAAGCTTTGACTGTGGGCACCAATATACTATTCACAACTAAACCATGTTGAGAGGTTATACCAAAACTTGGAATAGTTTTAAATGAACCTTTTTAGGAAGCTTTGAAGACAAAGCTTGATAGAAAAACAATGCTCATTCACGTCAGACTCATGGTGTACTTTAACGAGGCATTACTAGGGTTAGAAGCACTGATGAAAATATTTAAAACAATTTTGTTGTCTTACTAGAAAATCTCAGTCTTTATGCCGGGTCTTCAATGCTGGTCTGGGAGCAAAGAAAAATCATATAATGTTCCAGTTCCTTCTCTTCTCGCGCGTAAAAAACCCATCTAGAGAATGGACGAAACAATAGGAGTCATGTTTGTTTATAAATATTTTTATTTTTATACGACCAGGACGGCAAACGAGCTAGTGGGTCACCTGATGGTAAGCGAGCACAACCACCCATGGACACCTGCAACACTAGAGAATTGCAGATTCATTTCAGCCTAGGGGGCTAGGAAACAATACTCTTGTATCAGTAATTTCAGTGGCTGTCTTGCTTTCTACACCGAATCACAGTAGTGCAAGCATTGCTGCTTGGCGGCAGAATTAGCGAGTAAGATGGTGATAACAAACCGGACGAAGTCCTATGATGTAAATATTATAGAATGTTAACCCGATATTATGCCAACAATAAAGCCAACTATAAGATCTCACAACTAGAACAATTAGAAAACGATATTTTTTGAACGCCGTGAAATGGCAACAAAATTTTCATTAAAACATTTTTAGTCTATTCTTAGTAGTTTTTCTCTTGGCAACCCTGAGGCTCAATGGTGTCTATTGTGAGCCACGCACACATATCAAGCCACAGGACAATGATATCGTAGTAGCTGCCGTAATTTGCGGACAGCTCAAACGATCCTTAAGCAAAGAAAGCCCATCAATCAGGGCATAACTCCTATTGTATGGCCAATCTTATTGAGAACCACTTCTTTTTTACCAAATGCTCCTGGCAATATTTTCGTTTTGACTGACATAGTAATTTAAATACGTAGCTGGACCAATGTTGCCAACTTAGCAACTTTTTCGCAAGAAATCGTGACTTTTGTTTAGGTCCTAGTAACGAAATGTCTTAGCGACAAAATTTCTGGCGACTTTTATGGTCAGTTTACTTTGGTTTTATAGTTTCAGTGGAGCCAATTTGAAACCTTAAAAATCACTATACAAAACTATGTTTTGCAAAAACATTGGCAAATGACTTGATTGTATTGCCTTCCAGGAAGTACCTTCTAAAAGTTTGTCAGCATATTCTCCAAACACATGACCAATGCACCAAACATTTGAACCAACACACCAACATCCAAATTCACGTTCCCACGACTGGTCAAGGAACCGTATCGGCTAAGACGATACTGAAGACGACGCCACCAGACCGTGGCTTCACACGCCAGTGTGTGAACTGCTATATGAGATGTCTACCGTTTTTTTAATGCTGGCCGTATGGAATTATGATCTGAATTTAAATTTAGAAACAATTTTGTTCAAAGCGCCACAGATAGGTAAGTAATTTTGTTGTTTGTTTTTATAGTCATCTCTTTAATAATGCTGGCTGGAAGAAAATTAAAATTGGGTTCTCGATTCAAAGTATACCATAAAATTTGCTAAAAATATCGAATAACTCCAGAACTTCATTTGTTTTACTATCAAATTATAAGTAACCGTTGTAAACATCACATAATATTCTTTTTTCGAAAACGTATTTTTGGTATCTTTAAAAACATCGACAATTGTAAGCTTGTGAGCTTCCTTTACAAAATAAATCTATTTGCCAAGATAACGGGCATCCAAACCTTTTCATATCACGAAGAACTGCAGCAGTTATTTCAGCCAGAGGGGGCTTCACTAGATATACATATATTTGTTTTATTTTATTATTTGTAACTTTTACTAAATATATTGAAGTGAACACTTCTTTAGCAGTGTTGTACAATTTTCTGGGATGGGTAAAAAAAATGTTACTCGCGTCAGTCAGGCGTTAGGGTCACGTGATTGTAAGACGTAAGACCGAGGGCGAGTTGCTGCTGGGTCGTTTAACGGCGCTGGGCGCTTGCACGAGTGTGTGTGTGTGTGTAAAGTTTTCACTTCTGCCGGCACTCCCGGAGTGCTACCCGTTGTTTTTTTATGTTTGTTCACCGATTACTCCGTCAATTGTGGACCGATTTTAATTTTTCCTAAGAATCAAAGTAAAACATAAGGGCTCGTTTTTTTAAAGGAATTTACTATCGCTTTATAGCAGGGGTCGGCAACCTTTTGGCAGGCAAGGGCCACAAGGAGGCAAAATAAACTAAAAGCACTCGTAATATTATTAACCTTAGAAGCCAAATATAGGTACCTATGTATAATAGGCCTAGGTACGTATAATTACGACTTATTTACAAAACACTCACAGGCCGCGTGTTGCCGACCGCTGCTTTATAGCAACAGATAAACACACCAATCAAATCATAACAAAGAACTAAACACGCATCGACAACCCCTATAAGAAGTAAAGCGTATAAAATCAAATTAACCTACTGCGTCACGGTCGCCTGCGCATAGGGGTTCCCACGGTGACCTGACCCCGTAATTTATTGGCCCTTGGACGCCTTAACTATGGCTGCCGCAGGTGTCTTGAGGGTTGGCGAGCGTCTTAGGGTTTCCAGGGACGAATACATTGCAATCGAAATTTTATACTAAGCCATATAGACTACAGGCCCATGTCCAAAAAATGTGGGTCATATGAACCACCAGGTGACGTATATAGGACGATATAAGAGCATATACACCCCCTTGCAAAAACAAGTTTTTTTTTACTTTCTAAGCTTTAATGCCTAAAAATCTGAAAAACCATAGGTGCCCCATTTTATTGCAAGGATGTGTATTTATGCCCTTGAGTATACTTACTATAATGTTAAAATTGACACTCAGTTGGTTAAAGACATTAAATTAATGAAATGACTTTATCACGGCAGTTTTTTTTAAGTGTCGAAAAGCGCTTGTTTGTTGGCTTTTTAGGACTTCCTTGTGTAAAGATTATCCGGATTGCTAACATCCTCTCGCTAATCCTATCCCCAAGCAACAGTACTTGCATTACTGCGTACCAGATTGCTTTGTGTGGGATACGACGTCTGGGCAAAGGGTATTTATACGCTTCAAGGCTGGCAAGTTGTCTATTACTTGACCCATTTTCCAGCCAGTGTCATAAAGAATTAAAAATGTTCAACAAAAAAAAAAACATTCCAAAAAAAGAATCGTATAAACAGTTTGTCTCACCCCTGTGCCCAGAGTGCCCACGGACCGTGGTGCACTTGTGATTTTCTTAAGTCGCGGACAACATGAGGTCATAGTTAAAGTAAAAACTTAGGTGGGGCGTTATGGGAAACGAGCACGGTAACATCACCGTATAATGTGCACCAAGCTTTACCGACCCGTAATGTGGCACTTTTGAATATATTATCATCACTTAGAAGTTGTTATTATGTTTTTAGAGCTGTTAAGAATCTGCTGCGGGAGGTTTTTAGAAAGAAAAATGTTTGATAATTACGCAATGACAATGGAAGAGTTCTCTGTAAAAATTTAGGGATATTACCTCTGGTGGTTGACAGAAACTGTATTTTCAAGATGCTTTTGTAAGCAAAGGAGTCCCTCCGAGTTCATATAAAATTTAAATAATATAAAAATCATAGCATAATTGAAGGAATGGGCGAAAAACATAGGAATCATGTTACAGGCAGTGCGGCTAGCAACCTCATCACTATTTTGATTCCCTTTTCCACCTCTAGACCCATAATCATGCTAAACGTGGCCTTTAGGTCTTAGACTACCCCGTAAGGGATAAAGAAGTGATTTATGTATGTATGTATGTTATAAAACTTAGTGAAATATCAAGTAAGATCCTTCACTATTCCGGTAGATGTGATCTTAATTGCATACAATGCGTGATTGTGTGGGACAATAATTACCGATGAAATTGGTTAGTTTATAAAGGCGTTGAAATGGATTGGAATTGAAAATATTTCATTAGAGCCAATGCGCCAATGAGCAGATAAGTGATCACGCAACGGAGCTCACAACAAATGTAATTATACTTGTATCTTACGGCGACATGAAAAAGGATACGTCTTGCATGTGAATTATCAGAAGAAAAACTATAATGGTATCCATTGTCTTTGCCATCAAGGATAGCTTGTTTTTTTAATACGGTTTCGCAAAGACATTATATCCGTGAGTGGACATTGAATGGGACATAATGCGTGATTGAAAAACAGTAGATACAGTGGGAAAAAATGGTTCAATTATGTGTAACGCTTCGTATTGTTCTTGTGTTGTGATTACTGACAGAACTATGACTATTAAATGGAAAAAATCAATTGCTCGAGTTAAGTAAGAGAACAACACGTACTGTGATTGCGTGATTGTGGGCAGTTGATTAAATTTTGTTTAGTATGTGGTCAGGCTCTTAGTTAATCTAGCCGATAATATGATTATTTCGTATAAAAAACCATAAGCATAAGCTTGGTACGTATGCCAATATTTAGCACATGAATTACCCAATTCGTCTAAACCGATTCTCGATTGTAAATAAAGCAAAAGCCTCCGATTTCATAACCGAAACACACCGTAATAAACATTGAAACAACTATTAAAAGTATAATTTATCGCGTGAAAACTTTCATAATTTGTAATTGTTTTTAAAATATATCCCCTCGGCGAGTTATTTCCCACGGTGGTCTAAGACGCATGACTTTTCCGCCTCGCTGCCCTGCCCGGCCACGCAAACTTCTTTGTGGTCTTTGTAATTACATACAAGTAAAGTTGGGTTCAAATATGGGTGGAAATTTGGCGGTTGAAGATGTGACTTTATTTTTCTTTGTTGCTAATTTGGAAGAAGGATTCAAACTTAACTACAAAGAGAATATCAATACCATACTCATTGCTCAATTCCTGGTAGGTAATATTACTGACATGGTAGAAAAAACAAAAACGGTCATTTCTGAAGTCATAAGGTTAACGGACTTGGAGTTATAGACCAATGATGGCCAAGTGCCGTACACGCGTATAAAAGTAGACAGAAAATAGAATGGAATAAGGCTCTTGATTTTCCATGCTAGTCTGGGACCAAAAAAAAAACAGTTGCTTACTTAGAATTCATGTCATAAGCCATGCGGCCAGCGACACACCACTATTTTGATTCACCTTTCCACCTATTCACCTACAATCACGCTAATCGTGGCCTTTGGGTCTTGTTACCCTAAACTCTGTCTATAAACAAGGCGTGACGAGACGAGTGTATAAAGACATGATCAATAAATTATGTATGTAACATTCTAGAACGTTCTTGTTTCTTCTTCTTCTTTTAGTGCCACTCCAGTTAGTGAAGATTGACCGTTAGCTCCGTATCTGTACTTCTCCTTATCCTTAGCGAAAGAACAGCTTGGCTTAGTCGTCCACTCTCTAATTTTAGTTCTTGTATATCAAAAATTTAATGGAACATACCTTTATATGCGTCATTCGATGGTAGTAAAGATTGGAGCTGGCAGTGAACCTCTTCCCACAATGCTGGCACTGGTGCGGTTTCTCGCCGGAATGTATTCTTCTATGTGTATTTAGACTGCTTGAGGTACTGAACCCTTTGTTGCAAACCATGCAAACGTGGGGTTTTTCGCCTGATAAAGAAATAAAATTCTCGTTAGAAGTTTATAAAAAAGAAATAGTAAAAAAACTATTGGAAATGTGAGAGTCTCATGACGTTAAAAGCCTCGTAAGGTTCAACAAGAAGGTAATGACGATGCAAAGAATGTTTCAGTACATTTAGTAGATGTTCAAATTGTAACGTGTCGTGAAATCATCTAGAATGAAAATTTCTGGTACCTAATAATTTTTGCAAGAGTATTCATTTAGACTGACTGTTCATCTGGCGACCACTTGCTGCATTTAACACAATAAAGCTTAACTTGCAGCAGTGAAAACAATTCTTATTATAACGATAAAAAAGTATTTCTAATGATTACCGGTATGTGTTCTCATGTGCCTCTTCAGTAACGACGGTCTATCAAACGCCTTTCCGCAAACTTCACAAGGCAGCAGTGCTCTTTCAGACTTGGTTGCTTTTCTTTGGATTTTGGGAGTCATGTCTAACAATTCACTTGATGACCCAGCAGATGATGATGCAAGAGAATCTCCAGATACTGACTTATGTTCATCGTCTGGTCCTGATGGTGGGGATATTGGTAGTAGTACTCTTGATAAAAGGGAAGTAGATAAGTCTAATGGTGAATCTGAAAAAGAAGGCGACATTGAAGACTTGGATGCAAAATAGATTGAGTAACAAATAAATTAACGTTATTCTTAAAAATATAACGTTGAAACTGTGTTTGTGCTAAACATTGATGAAAATAAAGAAATATTTGAAACAAATACAAAGATTATACTTGTGAATGAAATTAAAAAAGGCACTGGCTTTAAATCAGTTCTGAGATAAAGTAAGCAAAATGTAGCAACGACAGCTAACTACAGATGTTATCGGCCTGCCATCTGTCTGTTTGCCGCTGCATCGGCTATCCGTGATCTCAAACTACATATACCTAGCGCAAATGTTAGGTTCAAAGATATAAATGTCGATTTCAAGTAGAACGCGGCAACTAATTAATCCACAGCAATAGTGACATTGTATTAAAGCAATGAAGATTTATAGCCAATCTCTAGATAACTTTGTGCATATACCGCGCAATCTAAATGCGGTCTGTAACAGAACAAAAGTGGAAAAACGTTTTTTTCGCCTCCAAATCAGAACAGGTTGAGTTTAAAACGGGCAATAAATATAAATTGTCTAGACTTCCTTAACTACGTTACGGTTGTTCGAGAAATAGGTTCATTAAAAACTCTGCTTGATTGGAACAGTGTTTTTGAAGGCGCGCTCTTAATAATTATAATTAATGTGTTCACAATCGATTTGCGAACATTATTATTTGGATCAATCGATGCGAATTCGTACAAGCATTTGGTTTAATTTAACAAGTTTTTATTTGACTCGCTGTGCTTGTATTTATGTTTGTGCGAGTCAAATCTTGCGAATCAAATTTGGCTCACTTCTGATGGTTGGATTGACTTGCAATTTGGTATACCTATGTAGGTATATGCGACGGATGACAATAAAAGTGCATTTAAAAGTCTTTGAAGCAGAATTCGATAGGTATCATACCCATACCGTATCTAAATGCATATAACAAGAGTTGACTTTTGCTCATCTTTTCATTGTTTTTTTCTACAACACCTCGCGCGGGTTTATTTTTTCATAATTCGTTACGCTCGCACAGATTCATAATGAAAACAAAGCCGTCATGTAAATAATGATAAAAGCCGTGAAAGCCTAATGGTTGGACCTATGGCTTCTTATTCAGAGGATTGTGGGTTTGAACCCGGGCTCACACCTCTGAATCTTTCAGAATCTTTTGAAATTAACAATGACTTTTTTCTCTTCCATCATCATCTATGGCAGTGGTGCACTGTGAGACGCCCTCCAGCTAGGTGAAGTGTTTTTCGAAAGGTGCAGCCACCACTTGATGAAGAATAATGACGCGTTTTAGGGTTGGCCTATGTCCAGCAATGGACTGCTACTGGCCGATGACGATGATCGTCATCATCTATTATTTTTATTATTCGCAACTTACTTAGGTACTTCTGTTTTATAAGTGACTTATCTTCAAGTACCAGAAGCATGTGAATTCGGCACTGCAAAAAGCCAGGCTATTCACATACCAGTGGTATATGTCTCAAAAACGCTTAAATTTCGAAAGCATGCGTATCAGTTTTAATTGGTATTTCTATATCCATTGAATACTTTTTGTTCGGTGCACATCCGTTCATACTTGCGGACAGCTGGTTATCAATATGGTCGCGATCCAATCGGCAAACGAAGCCGCTTGCGTTATCGATTCATATGTAACTTAACCGGTATTAAGGTGAATAACATTCGGTTTTTATTTCGTGAGATAACTTTGGAATTGTTCGGCGGCGCCCTTTGAGTCATCATCGTCATCAGCCTGGAGACGTCCACTGTTGAACAAAGGCCTCACCCTTAGCACATCTTAATGAACGACAACTCGCCACCCGCATCCCGTAACTTTCACGATGTCGTCGGTCCACCTAGTGGGAGACCTGCCAACACTGCGTGTTCCGGTTCGTGGTCGCCACTCGAGAACTTTTCTCCCCCAACGGTTGTCTGTTCTACGAGCTCTTTGAGCAGGTCTCGCTTTTTCGTTTAGTGATCTTTCCAGCCTATATACATCCCAAGGGGGCTATTCCGATCGATTTTCGAAGTTTGTGTCCCTCTTACTCTCAAGTTAATGACTTAGTAATAAGCGGAACGGCAACTGACGAATTTCGAAAATCGAACTTACAGTATGCGGCCATAACACAAGGCACAGACCTTGCAGAATGAGTTTTAGATTCCACGCAGGTCCAGTGCGGTTCGGGAACCGCACACCACATTAGTAAAATACAAATGTAATTTATGTCAAACATTTTAAAATATTAGAAATGCTAGCCCGAGTTCGAACAACCCTGCGACAACGGCATAGTAAAATACTAAGGTAAAATTCCACAGCTAAAAACACAAGCCAAGTTAAAAAAAACGGAGGTTATTTGCGTGTCGTATTACTAAATGCCATCAAGGGACATTAGCAATGCGCCCCTTAAAATCTCCATCAACTGTTTAATCAACCAAAAACCACTACTAAATTAAGTAAAAACACATAAATCACGTTGAAGCACTGATATCGCCATTTCACTGGCTCCTTAAGTGCGATAAAAAACCAATCACGACCGTCGACTACCGAACCAGCGCGAGCGCAGCGGAATGTCCTTTGATCTGCCGTGGTAAGGACGGGTTTTGTGCACACCTGATTTGAGAAAGCCCGAAATGTATAATATTACAGATTTTTGAATAAGTTTGTGTGTTTTGGGTAAGCTGTCTAGTTCAAATATTGTTAAAGGAATTTAATACCTACATGTAAGTATAGATATTTAACGACAATACAGTAATCACATTAATCAGCTAAAAAAATTTTTACATGCAATAGTTTTATTTATCAATGGTCGTAAGTAATCATGAGAAGCTTTTCAAACGACTTATGGTTATGATAAAAGTCAATATACTAGTTACACGTAATTTTCCTCACACATACACTAAACTCTTTCTACATCAAAAACACAGACCTTTCATAACAAAATATATGTTTATCGCTGTCTCGCAAAAACAAATGTCAAAATGACACATAACGAATAAGGTATAAACTCTCAGAATGAAAATTTGAGAGATTTAAAGAAAATATTGCAGAGAGTAACTATTGACTTTTTGAGATGCAGTTGCACTGTTTTGCTTGTACATAGCACCGCACCCGCTCCCGCTCTCGCCCTGTCGTAACCAAGGCGCGACTTTACCCCTTGTTAACGATACGATCCTCGCTAGATCTTGGCGGTAAATCTGCTGGTCTCATCCGGCTGCGACGTTCAAACGGGACGAGATGTATTGTATGAGAGCGTGGGATATGCGAAAGTGAGATTTTAGTGAGATTTTCGACTTTTCGTGATCTCGGTTTAGTAGGTAATCTCACTATTCTCACTGACATTACAAAATCAAACCTTTGCATCTTCTGGCTATATGGTATTTTTACGCTAAAACGGATGGATGGCTCAATTTTCATGTGGTATCTTCAAAAATGGCTATTTTGTATTGATAAGTAAGATGTTCGTGTGAATTCTATTTTACAATAGTAAAATGGTTTCTTTATATCAGAATATAGTCCATAGTGATTAATAATCAATTTCCTATTTGGCCAAGTAAACACTTTAAAGATGTCTAAAACATAGTAGCAATAAATAGCAAATAAAATTTAATAGACTCAATTTCCTCTGTCCATATTTGTATTGTATAACCATTAAATAATATAACGCTCATTAAGCATAACCAGATAATCAGAACCCCAGCTTTTACCGATTCGGTATACGCTTCGTATCAGCTTACAATGGTGGTCTAGCACATATATTTCAGAACCAGAAAGCTGAGAAATGAAGTCGTTACAACAATGTTGTACGCTGATATTGGATTATGACAGGTTATCAAGGAATTTATATGCACTTTAGGAGATAGAAGGTAACATAAAATATTGGATGGGTGAACATTTCAGTTTATTAATGATCACGTTCAGAAGTAGCCACATAAAATCAGAGATAGGTTTTGAGTGTAATCCTTAGTCATTTATGGTAATGAGAAAATCTTATAAAGAAGTTACTGTTTGAAATATTGGTATGTGCCAGCTTAGAGGGCTAGGATAGACCTCTTGTGCCATAATTTCACCGGCTGTCTTACTCTCTACGTCAGAACACAGCATCGCAGGCACTGCTGCTTGGCGGGAGGATTAGCAAGTAAGACGGTGGTAGTGATCCGTGTAATGTTTTCATACATTGGCCTGTGGTTCAAAGTCTATTGCGTCAAAGGGGTGGACTTAATTTTGAATCTAAAATTACGATGAAAAACCTTAACAGAAGAGTTCAAGAAAACTATTCTAGAATAATTCTAAGACATCTTATTTTAATTTAATCTTACCTTCTAATATGGAATCCATGGTCTGTCTATACAGGTTGTTCCTCATTCTTACGAAGAATAACTCCTCAGGTCTCTCGGGTAAGTAGTAGACCACCAGCTCGGTATGCGGTGACACGGGTTTCACTGCTTCATATACAGGTTCGCCTTTGACTTTTGTACAGACTAGGTTGACCTGTTTAAAAAAATTAAAGCGTGACCAAAATCATGTATTTTAAAATATACTTAAATTTTAAACAGTATTTTAGCTGCTAAACTTAAAATATCCTACATAATTATCAAATAAATTATACACGGATGTATACGTCTGTGTACATGTGTACTTAGTCGAGGCATCTCCGACATGTTTCGTACTAATCGGTTCTTCATCAATGTGAGCTCGAAATATCGGGAACTCTTTGTAGACTGTACAGTATATCATCAGCATCATATTATTATCAGCCATATGCGTCCACTATTGGACATAGGCCTCCACCATAGACCTCAAGCTGCCTCGGTTGGAAGCGACTTGCATCCACCGTGAACTCGCGACTTTAAACAGGTCACCAACAAGGTGGACAGACAGTCTGTTTGCATCCCTTAAAAACATGTGTATTGTAACTTTGAATCCTTTAAAATCATTACACATTTTTTTATGATATAACGTGGCAAACGCAAGAGTGTCACCTGATGGTAAATGAAACCCACGTTGTGAGGACTATTTATTTTATGGACAGTTAAGGGAAATTAGAAGAACCAAGTAAAACACAAACTGCTCCTTTATTATTGGCTTTACGCTGATGAAGTGAAAAATAGTCGTATAAAAAGCATAAACAATATAAATAAAAAAACGGACGTTTCGAGACCAAAAGACGTTTTGGATAGGTCAGGTCAGGAGTACCCGAAACCGGCAAGCATGTATGAAGAGGTTGACGAAGGTGGCTAAAGCGAAAGAGGTAAGTCAAGATCGTAGCAAATGGAACAAAGTAGTCTCTGCCTATACGTATAAACTTATACGTAATAAATATTATAAATGTAAAGAGTTCGCAACCCCAGTAATTTCAACAGTGACGTCACGATGCCCAAACACAATTCTCAAGCGCTGCTGGACCCTGCCACTTACTTGAGGTCCATAATTCTCGGCGACCCGCAGGAATCGCACCCAATTGCAATGTCGCACCTGGACGCCGCCCGACGTGCAAACCTCGTCGAACAAACCGAACCGGTGGCGAATCTGTGGGCAAGGCAGGTGATTAAAAGGTGCACAATTTGCAACATACGGGTTAAAGAAAGTATATTCGCAAATGTTTTTAATGCGCCGATTAATAAATCGAAATCAGCTGTGGTTTCGATCAAAAAATATATAGCGTAAATTGAGACCATTATAAATCATAGTTACATAAACGGATCTATAGGGGGAGTGTGAATGGTTACGTTGGGAGGGGAAGGCCTAGACGGACGTTTCCAAACCAAATAATTCATGTTGAAACCAAACCACATTTCATTTTCATTGCATTTTTCAAATCATTAGGAAAGTTAACTATGAGTGATTTTTATGCATTTACTTTACAAGCAAGTACCAATCCCAACTTCACTACATAGTATTAAACAAAGTCGCTTTCTCTGTCCCTATGTCCCTATGTCCCTCTGTCCCTATGTATGCTTATATCTTCAAAACTACACAACAGATTTTGATGGGGCTTTTTTTTTAGATAGAGTGATTCAAGAGGAAGGTTTTTATGTATAATTCTACGCAGACGAAGTCGCGGGCAGAAGTTAGTAATATTATAAACGCGGATCTAACTATTTGTCTGTAACGCTTTCACGCCTAAATTGGTTTTAATGAAGTTTGCTATGGAGGTCTATCAGGATAGGAATATCAGTCCCGTGAAAGGACTCAGGATAGTTTTTATCCCGGAAAATCGCATAGTTCCCGCGGCATAGCTATAAGCGAATTCAGCTCAGACGGAGTCGCGGGCATCCGCTAGTTGATTATACTCGTATTAATTGCTGAGTACTGCACTTAAACTTATTACGCTAACTTATAAAACGTGCTTACATTTAGGGCCTGTTTTACTACTGTATGTTAAGTTCCAGTTATCTTAAGTGTCAGTTAACTATGATGACGTCTCTGTCTGTTTCGTAGTAATAAATAGAGACGCAATCATAAAAAACTGGAACTTAACAGACAGTGGTGAAACAGGCTCTCAAACTCTTAGGATATGCAAAAAGCATTAAATATTATGGTACTTTGAATATTGTAACAATTATCTGTAAATATGTTGTCCGAACCATTATGTGAGTATCCAATAAACGCTCCGAGACATTTACTATAAAAGCCGTATTTAAATACCAACAGTATTTCTCAAGCTGATGTTTTAACACATATGAATACGTAGACCTGTTCTAATAAATTCCACGTCTAATTCGCTGCACGATATCTAAGAAAATTTCAAAGCCTTTATCAGCTTGCCTTGAATTATACATCCTTTTAAAACTCAAGCCATCTCCTAGATCTTAAACGATACTCGATATTCCGCGTTTCTATTAAGCTTAATAGTCGTTTCATATCAAAGTGCATTAACGGAGGAAGAGCATCAGTGCAATATGCACAGCTACATTACCATAACACGATGTAAATTGCATTCATACTCCTAATCGGCCATCTTGAGATCTTATAGGAAGAAGCGTAAAGATAAGTTGTTCCGCAGTTAAGAAATATTTTAATTGAGGTGTTGAGAGCTGTTCAACTACTACATCGTACCAGATTCGTTAAATACGTAGTTTATACGTGGAATGTAAACTGTCGCTTATGTAAAATCATAATTTGGCGTGTTTAAGAACAAAATCGAGTTTTGTGTTATCTAATATAGCGCCATTATTTTGCTTATAACACCAGTGAAAGTTGTATTTAAAGAGAAAGTTGCTTGTTTACTTGGTCACAAATGTTATAATTACTTTATTATTTTATATTTGTGATCATCGTCATTATATCAGCCATAGCACATCCACTGTTGGGCATAAGCCTCCCCCATAGGCCTCCAGTTGCCTCAGTTGGAAGCGGGTTGCATCCACCGTGAACCGGCGACTTTAACCAGGTCATCGGTCCACCTTGCGTTAATGATAACGATAAGATTTGAAAAATAAATTTACCGCTAAATTTTAAAAGTAACAGGGTGATGTTTATTTCACGTAATGAGAGCGAGACTTGAACGCATTGGCATATCTGATCCATTAGAAATGTTAATCTATGATGCCGGCTTAGCTTTCAACTAACCGCCAGTGCAGCAGGGTTACGCATAATGACGTGAAAATTACAACAAATGTGAGCGCCGCTCGCATGCGCCGGCGCACGGTGCACAGATTATTGCAATAGACTGGTAAAAGCTTTTATTATTTAAAAAGATATTCTGAATTTAGATGAATGAAATCATAATTGCTGAAAATGTTTAAATGACGTATTAAAACAAAACTTTAGTAGTATAGTGCGCGTGGCACTAAACATCTTAGGGAAGATAAGTAAGTATAGTAATAACCGGCATTTTTGGATACTAAAATGTGGGTGTCAAATTAAATTTGAACATAATAATTTAGTACCTTTTTTTTTGTTTTATTTTACATCTCATTTAAATTAAATA
Organism: Pandemis corylana; assembly: GCA_949127965.1. Classification (NCBI taxonomy): domain Eukaryota; kingdom Metazoa; phylum Arthropoda; class Insecta; order Lepidoptera; family Tortricidae; genus Pandemis; species Pandemis corylana. The sequence continues at coordinate 11,918,647 of OX421858.1, read as the reverse complement.
ATATTTTGTTTCACGCTATCCTGCTGTTGCAATTCTGTAAGCTGTGCTAGCACTAAGCCACAAAATGTAATTCACTATTACAATTAATGGCGATACTACAGCTGCCATTATCTCGTTTATGGAATACCCCTATACGTATACAATATCCTGTAAAAAAATTGCCAATACTGTTAAGGAAATCCTGAAACAAAAAAAAAGCTAAACGGAGTACTTTTACTAATAGGAGCGTCCCAATAATAATAGAGAGAGAGAGAGTGTGTTGCTTTTAGTCTTTCTGGGGGTAACTAGATTTAGCTTGGTCTCATCTCTTGGAGTGGATAGATAAGACACGTATTTTTTATAAAGAATGATATACGGGGCCGGATCTACCATATGGCTTTTTGGGCTTCAGCCCAGGGCCCCGTGGATTCAAGGGGCCCCCAGCTAAGTCAAGTCAAAGTCAAAAATAGACGATAATGCGAAAAAATCCATAATTTTATTAAATTAAACAGATCGTAAAGTTTGCAGCATCAAATATTTTATTGTCTTGGTTTTTTCTTGTACTTTGAGTAATTAGGTGGGCCCCTAAGTAGTATTAGCCCAGGGCCCCCTAAACTCACGGTCCGGCCCTGATGATATATGACGCACCGTCTTATGAGAGGTGCCTCGTCCGCACTGCGCTGCGTACTTCCATGGTAATTAATTATTAACTTGGAATTAATTAAATCTTGTATTACAAATTAATACAAAATAGCCTGAAGCGTACAGCGATACTAAAAGACGAGGTCGCCTATATCAATCCCATTTATTTTAGAATCGTGAGAAAAGTATTCAGCGCGCAATAAAAATAAACGAATAAATTGCAGCGTCGTAAAAGTGTTTTTATTAAATAATTTTTTTCGTTGCGCTTCAATAGTGATCAGTGATTTAATTACTTTATTTTTATTAAAAGCCATTAATTATTAGACCTTGCGAACCGTAGCCACGCCCACGCCATATATTTTATGATGTGGGGTACCACTTTTCGATTTGTATGCATATTTCTCGCAAAATTGCCCCATCTTACGTTTTCTATTCGTATCATAAAGTTATTCACAAAGAAATGTATAAAAATCATCATTGAAATAAATTTACAAATTTAAATTAATTAAAATTATGATAGAGCATTTGTTTTGACATTTAACAAATTGTCACCAAATTATAGGCATATTAATCTTGTTTAACACATATTTATTTAAAATTATACAAAATTAGCTAAGAAAGATATATGTAAACACAATCGGTGATAGCTGCCATATAGTTTAATATGTTAAAATGTAATAAAAATGTTAATTTATACTAATACTGCGCATCAGTAGATTTTCAATATATTAAACGGCTATTAGCATTAAATTAGAATATCTAAATCCCATAATGCTAAGTTTAAGATTCAATTATGTCATCAATATGTATTATTTGGAGTTAATCCAGTTAACAGTGTCATAAGTTCAAAAAGGCGACTTAATCCTAGTCCTACTGATCTTTAAGGTAATAGATTACAGAAACCGTTTTCAAAGTACCAAATAAATATTCTTCAAATTTCTAAGTAGGTACCTGGCACCTGTAAATACATCGTACACAAAGGGAACTATGCTAAATTTCAGCTCTCCAGGCTCTCCTTTGATGAGTCAGTGAGTCAATCGGAGCTTTTTTTATTAAATGTTAAGGTAACAATCCTTTTGGTAACCTTGAGAGTGAAATTTATTCGCAACAAAAACTGATTCTAAACCAGTATCCCGATCTCATAATTCATTGTACCGTTATTCGCCCAAATGCGCCGGAGTCGGTTGACGTCGGGTTTTTGTATCAATGACTTGGACAAGGGCTATGTCCTAATGTTTTTTACGAAATACCGTATTCGTTGCGCAGAAGGTTTGGGGCCATTGATTTATTTGTGTTGAAATAATCAACTTATTTAACTGTAAAAAAATACTATCGAAATTAAAAGTTTGCTAGGTTTTATACTTAAGTTTGACAGTGACACGAATATAAAATCGATGAGAGAGGTTTTAATAAAATTATTATGATCGATGGCAATAGTTTTTTTTTAAACATTACAAAGATCATACGTAATTAAATTGTTACGGATGTTTTGCGCTTTTTGCCATTTATGTACGCAGGTATAATGTTTTTGCGAGTTCTTAAATGCAAATTATGTCAATTGAAATAACGTAAATGTACAAAATTTGTTTTTGTAATAAAATAGCAAACATGGTGTTTAAATCCCGCTTGGTTTAATTCGGTCATCCGGATAAACTAAATAGAGTTATTACCCTGTTAATTACAACAAGTTTTTGTGGGCAAATATGTAGTTACGTTGTATACGGCAGGCTTCTTTGGTGGTCCACAGCGAGTAATTTTGCCTGTCCAAATCTGGAATGAATTCTTTCTGACTTGAAATAATCGATTCGTCTGAATTATTTCAAACTGTCCATGTCGTTATTTTTTTAAGAGGATCTAAAATGGAATGGATGAATTGAAATTATTTGAACTTAAAAATTATACTTAATTTTTATTTTATTTATTTGAACACAATGTTTACCTATTCATTTAATTATAAATTGAAGTTAGAGTAACTAATTATTGATTGTATAAGTATTTTTACATTGCTATATTTGATAGCAATGTAAGAGTATTTTATTCAAATCAACTTAACCATCTGCGCAGAATAGTTAGCAATAGCAACGTATAATTATAAAAAAAAATCAAACCTCACATTTACGCCCAACGAAATGGCGTCTATAAAAGCAATTAAACCAAAATTGCCATTCGATAAAAAGTGGCTCAGTAGTCCACTTTCGACTGCAACGTTCACAATGCGAACAATCGATACGAATTCAACGAGCAATCGATTCTTAATCAATCACCCAAATGGGCCTATCAAAATTAATTGACGTCAATCGTGAATCGGGATCTAAAAAACGTTGTTGTTTTCGGTTCGAGAGCTTATTGAGACGTACTGCCGCGTAACGAGTTTACCAATTAAACTAAGGGACTTGCGGCAAGGAGACCATATTAGACCTGACGCAACTCTGCAAAAAAATTAAGAAGAACGAAGAGAAAAAGAATTAAAAAGAATGGAATGTGTTGAGCGAATTAGTTTCGTTACATAACACAGCATTATCATCATTTGTACAATCAAAGGCATAAATGAATGTACGTTGCCAAGACGTTAAAAACATCTATGCACGTTTATGCCACTAATAATAAGGTCGGTGACACACCACACACATATATTTGAAATGACGGATGTATCGACATTAATGCTCTCGAGTGTACATTGTGCAACATATGGATACTGGCCCAAATTTTGTACCGTACGTATGATCAGTGCAAAGTTTTTCGTTTGAGAAAAAAGACGTAAGCGTAAATTTTTGCTGCAAAAAAATACTAGTTTTCTGACGTTTTGAATGAAAATGGTTTTAAGGTATACTATACGAATACTTGTCGGTTTCTTTACCATTTACCGACTACCTTTAACAATTATATATATTATAATGAACGGCATAAAATGTCGTCCCCTAATGTATGCAATATAGGTAATTTTGTATGAAGACTCAGCTAAATTTTGTGCCAGTGAGTGTATTAAAAGAAACATGTATAATGTTAAGTCAATAGAATGCTGGCTTGCCTATCTTTCTTCTTTCCTGTCTTCTTTACATTAAAACATGGTGACTTTACAGACCGTGAGCTCCTGGAATGCAATTCGATTTAGTCTTGCTGTCTCCCTCGGCCGATTAAATTATGAAACCCATAAGAGTGAGTGAGACAAGACAAACTCGAATAGCATTCTAAGATCTCACGGACTGTACGAATTTATACAGAACCTATGTACCCGTAATCCGTGTTTTACGCATTTTACTAACACTATTATAAATCATTAAGTTATGCTAGCTTACCGCAACTGACAGATATGATGATTATTATTATACCAAATTGGACTACACTGACCATATTGGGGATTTAACGTGATTGGATAATTGGCGATGTTTAAAAATATTTGACCCAACAATTTGTACCCTGTAGAATCGATTTGATTCATAGGTTCACCAAGTTAAAAGTATGGTACTTGAGTAAAAGATTTCTTAATAACAATAAAAATGACCATGCTCCCGCGCCTTTACGATTGATATGTTGCTACCTCTTTATGATGTAGTGTAGTAAAGGCACAACCACACCGCCGCGAATATGCAGTTTCAATTTCTTACCGTTATTGATACATTTTGTTACGTAAACACACCGTCGACGTCTTTTACGCACCAGTGTGGTCGCACCTTAATGTGACAAAACTGATTTGCACCTACAGATTCTAGTATACTTTAGTTACTAAACAATTATGTGCAATTCATTGTATAGAAAAAAACACAAACAAAACAAATATAGTTTATTACACCTCCGAGTAAATAAAATTAAGAACTAATCTTCTGTCATAACGGAAAACGTTCCGAGGTCGCTTCTGTCTCTAACTTTTGCTTTGGTGAATATTTAATTGAATATTAAAATTAAAACATAGAATTTACCAGTTGCTTCTCTTCCCGCGCAGATGCTAAAAGCCCATCAAGGGAATGGGCGACAGTCTTAGGAATCATGTTATAGGCGATGCGGCTAGCAACGCATCACTATCTTGATTTCCCTTTCCAGCTATACGCCCTTAATCATGCTAAACGTTTTCATGCTAAGGTTTGGCTACCTCAGACTCTGTCTACCCCGTAAGGGACGTGATATATGTATGTATGTATATTAAAATTAAAATTAACTGATGTTGAGCATAGAAACCGATCTATGTCTAAAAAATTTCTCCACCTAAAAGAAAAAAGTCGATGCTCGAAGTATTATGTGGCCCTACCACGCTTGCCTAATTTCATAATTTCACCTTTTCTCGTAATAATTTTATAACACCCCGTATAACGCAATATAGACCCAACTACAACAAAATCTCTCTAACTATTCAGCCCTTCACGCCACGCAAACAGCGCTAACTCAAAACGCTTCAAAGTCCATACTGAGAATACTCCGTATGTCGAAATTCGATATTCGTGTACACCGTCCCTCTCATCCCCTATTAACGACTATTAGTGAGAGCAGGACGGCACAAATGGAAGTACTTAGAGTAGCTTGCGCGTGCGAGCTCCGGTCACGATCTACAGAAGCGCGCCCGAGGCGTCAAATCGCTCACTGCGCGTGCGCACGCTCCTTAGAAAGCGGACTGCACATTCTCCGACTTCATAATGGCTGTGTAAATTTAATTTTGTATGGGCGTTTGTTGCATTGTTGAGATTTCAGCTATTAAGAAAAACTGAGGAAGTGATTAGCTGTCTTTATTACTTAGCAAACACGCGCTAACCTAATTATTGATATTATCACAGAAATAATAAGTAGTAACAGAAATAACACTAAAAATATTCAACTGGGCATTTAAACTCTTCGTAATTATTTCACCTGGTTGTCCTTTCTTTTCTGGTCTCCTTGCCTTCTATCTCTATAAGCCAACGTGTACGTACGACAAAACATGGTTTGGTAAATCAATTACAAATTAAAAAAGAAAACATTCGTGAGCGACCGTTGAGCTAAAAACAAAATTCGCTGAGATAATAAGAATGATTTTCTTCCAAAATGACAAAAGTATAAACGTTTAAATCCTACTCATCTCCAGTCTATAAACGTCCCACTGCTGAGCACAGGCCTCCTCTCAGGATGAGAGGGCTTGGGCTATAGATCCCAAGCGGGCCCCGTGCGGATTGGGAACACACACACAATTGCTTCGCAGATGTGTGAACAGGTCTGGATGATATTTGGAACATAGATTGTAATTATAGTCTGGAATAACACACAGGCTACTTTTTATTCCGGAAAATTGCGTAACCGCGGCATAGCGGTAAACTAATTATTTGCAGACAAAGCCGCAGGCAACAGCTAGTACCAAAATATATGAATGAACCCGCAACTTTATAAATAAAAACTATTTATATACTCGTTTGTTTCTTGTAGTAAATCTTCACTTGCATATTAACTGTCTCCAACTTATTTAGCTTTTTGGTTGTCTGGAAGAGATCGCTATTAAGCGATAAGACCGCCTATTGTCTACTTTGTTCTTTGTTTCTGTATTGTTTTGTACTGATTTGTGGTGTTCAATAAAGAGTATTTGTATTGTATTGTAACAACGATTCCAATCATTCTGAACACTCCTTTACGTGAACAAACAGATGTGGAATACCGACAGCCAAGTCGGTCACTAGCTTCCCGACCCGGCGCCGCTCGAGTGTATAATCTTGATAACGAGTTCCATTGACAAGTACCTACTTAATCTCTCGTTAAACCATATTGCTGTACTCGTTAATTTCGAGTATCCGGAAATAACATCCATGAAGACATAAGATTGCTCGTAATTGCTTTATATCCCGTCAAGCGTCCAAGCGACTACAGTAGTCCCTAACTTTTTCGGGCGGGAAATGTCCTAGGGACTGCATTATGCATCACGCCGCTGGCCAGGTCTTCCTCCCTTGGAAGAGCCAGCGACAACTCGCTATATATGCTTCTCGCTCTCTCTTTAAGCCTCCCGCCCGAAAAAGTTAGGGACAACTGTAGTCGCTTGGACGCTTGACGGGATATTGGTCCTCATAATTTTATATTGAGCTAACGTGGACTTGTATTAGAGCATTTTACAAAAAAAAACCGGTCAAGTGCGAGTCGGACTCGCGCACCGAGGGTTCCGTATCATTATCTATAAATATCTAAAACCAGTGTAAGCAGAGCCCTGCTCCAAAGCAAAATGTACGCAGTGTGGGGTTACTTTATATTGGTCACTGCTATATACAGACATACATAGACATTTACGGTTTTCGCAATTATTCTTTAATCTGGGCTATAAGACCTACCTTCATACCAAATTTCAAGATTCTGCGTTTACGGGAACTACCTTGTAGGTTTTGATTCCCTTGAGAGTTGAATTTGCGGAAATTTGCTGCATAAACGGCTGTATCTTTTGATTGCGTTGGCTTAGAATTTTGATTTTTTCACAGCTCCAAGGGGCAGTAGACCTGAGTATTTGATATAAATTTCAGCTTCATACCTCCACGCGTTCCTGAGAAAAAGGGTCTTGACAGACGGACGGACGGACGGACAGACGGACAACAAAGTGATCCTATAAGGGTTCCGTTTTTTCCTTTTGAGGTACGGAACCCTAAAAAGGTCCACCATGTACTTTTTCAAGAATATATTAAAATATTTCTGCCATGCTGGTCTGGGAGCAAAGAAAAAACGTACAATGTGCCAGTTGCTTCTCTTCCCGCGCATGGTATAAGCCCATTGAGGGATTGGGCGAAAATCATAGGAAACATGTTATAGGCGATGTAAATAAAATAAATAAATAAATATCTTGGGACAAATTACACCAATTGGCCCAGCCCCAAACTAAGCAAAGCTTGTACTATAGGTACCAGGCAACGGATAAACATACTTATATAATGTAGTTAAATACATACAACATCCATGACTCGGGCACAAACATTCGTATTCATCATACAACTGTCTGCCCCTACCGGGATTCGAACCCGGGACCTCTAGCTTCATAGTCAGGGTCACTAACCACTAGGCTATCCGGTCGTCAATGTGGCTAACAACTCATCACTATTTTGATTCTCCTTTCCACCTATACGCCCTTATCATGCTAAACGTGGCCTTTAGGTTGTGTTACCTTAGGCTCCGTCTACCCGGATAAAGACGTGATATATGTATGTATGTATGGATGTTACTGGCACAGTGCTAAGCATTGCAAAAGCGTTCCAAAAGCCAGCCAGTAACCTCGTCATTATTGTATGAAAATTCTCGGGTAATGCATTCATATCGTGTAGAAAACAGAAGCCGAAACGTACGTCCGGGCCTGGGGGGACGCATGCTGCCACTAATTTATGCGCCTGGCTTGCGTGCGTTAAGACGAGACCTTTAAGAGAGTACTTGTAGGTAGGATACATTGAGATCTTTCGTGATATCTGCTTTAACTAGCAATACACTAGTATTGTCCTACAGTAAGATGTGGTACAATTTAAATTCGCACATGGATAATGTCGAACATTTCTTTTGTCGAATGGTGATACGTCGCACACTTGTACTAGCTTACTATATTTTGATTTTCAAATCGAATACTATTTTGTACCATTTTCGAATGTCAATTTTAGTAATTATGTGAGTAATTCGCAAGCTTTAAACATTGATTAAATTTTATGCAAGTGACTGTCATAAAACGGTATAGAATCTTTTTTCTTTGATATGATATTAAATAGATAATAAAATAAAAAGAAAATAGTTGCCACAATTACTAGAGCAGCCAGCCTGTTAAGGTACTTACGTTAGGTTAAAATTTAAAGTTTATTTTGACCAAAATATTCCTAAATGAATCCACCGCGTCTGCTAACGTTTTATTCTTGTGAAAACGTTGATTGCGGTAAGCCCGGAGGCGATTATTTGCCGCACTTCCACCAAATTGAGCCCCGCGCATGCGCGTTTCATACCGCCAGAATACTGGCCATATACCGGTATAATACCGGTAATATAATACCGAAACGACCAATTAGACAGTTGCGTTGATTAGACGCGGTATGTGGTTCGTACAGGCATGTTTTTATTACTTTGGAGAATTTGATATGCAATTTTGTTCGGTTCAATCATTCAGTGTGTTTATTAAAAATAATTCTAAAGTGTAAACAAAGTAGTTTTAAATTTTTTACGGCTTCAAATCGTTAATACACTACACGATATAGAAAGTCATAGAACGCATCTGAATCGCCCTTGCCTTCGACTCATGCGACAAATTCCTTCAATATGAGCGCTTTTAGTTTTACCGTCCTAGGCGTGAAATATTACTTTTAACGCACCACCCTTCCTCTATTAAGAGCAAGCAAATAATGATATTACCAACGCGAAACGGCTACCAATACCGCACGCGCTCTCAGTCAGGTAGAAACAATTTCTAAAACGGCGTGTGTTCGTGAAGGCCGGGGGTTCGTAATAACCGGGCATTACAGAACTGGACACATTGGCGGCGTATTGCTATGTAAAGTGCAGGAGAAAGCGGGACTTTACACAATAGTACATTAGTTTAGATGGACAATATATTGTTATTGTTTAGGTGAAGTTTGGATGGGGTTAATTACACTGGTATGCTGACACGTGCCAATTTTAAGGCTATCTTTTTCTATTATTTTTTTTGTAATCAGTAAGTTTGTTTTTATTTGAGACAAACGAGACTAGAAAGTCGTTTTTGTTTTCACTTCATTATTCAATCATAATAATTGGAATTGATAATATCTTTATTGATATTCATGACTACTGTGAGCCAGTATTTACTACAATTTAAAATTCTTTGCAATAATGAAGAAATCCTACCTTTAATTAAAAATTAAAAAGCGGATAATTATTTGAAGACAAAATAGGTACCTAATTTGAAGATACGCGAATGCGTTATTTTAAGCCCTAGAGTTTTCTAATGAGTTTTCAAAACATACCTGTGCTATACACCTGTGCATACATACACATACACAAATCACGTCTTTATCCCTTACGGGGTAGACAGAGCCTAAGGTACCTACAGGCCACATTTAGCAAGATTGTAGGCGTATAGGTGGAAAATGGAATCAAAATAGCAATGGGTTGCTAGCCTCATCGCATATAACATGATTCCTATTATTTTCACCCAATCCCTCGATGGACTTTTACCTTTTACGCGGGTAGAGAAGCAACTGGTACATTCTATGTTTTTTTCTTTGCTCCCAGACCAGCATGGAAGACACGCATGGTTTATATCCGCTATAAAGCACTATTATGCACCAACCACGTCCCCCAGGCTTTCGCGGCCACAAATGGTACAGTCATGATCTCAAATTGCATCTCATTACGTCCCGCACCGCGCTGCGCTGATTGTGTACCAATTTGACAGCTACCATAGGCCCGGACAGGTTGCGGAATGAGTTGAATCGGAACTTGTGCCCGTTACTGTATGATGGCTTGTGTTTTGTTTCTCTATTCAATATCTTCTTCTTCTAACCTGTGGCGTATCAACATTACAAACTCTACTAATCTGTGATGAAGTGAAGCCAAATTAAGTACTGGCTTAAAGGACTAGTATCCAGGCCATAATAATTAAAAAAAAAAAAAAAAAAAAAAAGAATCTACGCCAGTTAGCTTCATATTGAATACGCATTACATTTCGAATTATCAATGCGACAAGTGATTATGGCTATTTGGATTTGGAATAAAACGCCGGCATGAAAAGTTCCGTGTTATAAGAATAATAAGAATAAGAAAACTTTATTAGCTGATACAGAAACACAAACAGAATATTACACATGGATACTTATTCCAACCAGCCAAATGGCCGCCCACTCAGCTATGTGTCACGATAAGATCCAGGATAATATCGTTACGCTGATTTTAAAAACAGTACCGAAATGTCACTGTCAGTTGTCACCTGCTATGACAGGCCAGGCTTCTTTCATGAAGTTTGATTTTTAAAGTTCGTTTGGTGCCGTTGGTCATCTTCAACCTCGACATTGGCGGAATCATCGACAGTATCGATGGCGCTATTTCTTTTTAAAAATTGATTGATTGGTGCCGTTGCGCTCATACATCAGTCATTCATTTAAGAGTGCGAGGGATGGTAAAGCATGAACTTCGAAAATCTAATTCCGGAGTAGGCTTTCTGGGGGGTTATGCCGTCTTAATGCGATTCAATTCCGATTCAGTTTAGGTTCGCTCGCTGTCAGATCCATACTAAAAATGACAGCTAAAACCTTAACTGGGTCGGAATTGAATAGCATTAAGACGTAGGAAGGCCTTATCTTATCTTTTTTACTGACTCACTTATACCAATAAACGTGCGATACAACCATTAGGAAGGCGTTAACGCCACCCCACGCGCATGCGTCACGGTGGCATACCTCCACTTTGCCGTCACGGTCGGTATTGCACGCAAATACCGTGTAATCGATGCTTACCGCATTCTTGTTAATTGTTAAGTGAATAAGTGGGTATGATTTATTACAGTCTATCGGCTTGTTAATCGTCTCATTTGCATTTTCGGTATTGTTGAAATGTTGAAGACGTTTTTGGTTTGTGACGCATGTTTAAATTGATTGAAGTTGAATCTGGGAATACATTTAATACAAATTTGGTAATATTTAGTCATATGTGTCATGTATGTATGTAAACTCTTTATGGTGCAAAATACACATAAAACAAATACAATTGCCAAACTCTGAGATACTTGCACAAAGGCGGAATTTTCCGTATAAGGAAACCTTTGAGTATCATATTTTGAGTATACCTACAGATATTTTGGGAAAAATGGTGCTAAAACTATTTTCTGAAATGTAATTATTAAACGAAGTGTTGCTTTACTTGAAATTCTTGTGACCAAGTAATTAAGTATTTGTTAAATATTAATTTTACAGGAATTACTTACCAGTAGTATTTTTGCAAAAAGTTATTTTGCTAAATGATCTAGTTGTAAGTAACTCATTTCAATCGCCGCAAACTTCGTTAATAATAGTAATTAAGCATTATTACTTATCAGCACAACAATGTATGATAATTACCTTTCATATAAAGTAACAAAATGTTTTTATACCTTTTTTATTACCACTTACCCCTTTTATCATTACTTATCAAATAACACTATAGTGTCAATTTAAAAAACCATATTGTGTTGACAGCAATGTCACGGTCTGTCACCCACCCACAACACGTGGTATACCGAAGCGTGAAGTGAATTACTTGCCTACCCTCCGTCACGGTATCGCAAATGCCTATTAAATTGTATCATGGGCCACTTTGAAAACAATGCAAAGTGATAAGTTAATTTGTATAAACCTATAACATGTGTATAACTGTGTTTATTATGTTGTATTCCGCTTACTGACTACCATTATGCTGGGGCCAATGTAATTTGAGAAAGATTAATAAAACATCTACCTTTTTTGAAGATGCAATAATGCTTTAGGCTTTTGTTTCAAGTTTGTATATTTTTATATTTTTGTGAAATTGTTTAGTAGGTGCCTATGTAAACTATGTAAAGTGCATTGGGGTAAATTCGACATTGGGAGAATTTCGAAAATCGTGGATATCCACTAAACGGGGAAGAAGCCAAAGACATTAGAGCTTCTAGATAAGCGTTACTAGATTGTGTAATTGTTCCCCGTTTAGTGGATGTCCACAAGTTCCGAAATTTCCCCAGTTTCGAATTTACCCCAATTCACTATACAGCTTACGGCAAACTTCTTGAGCTAGGCCTATGTGGAAGAAGTAATATCGCTTCTGTACTTTAGTTTGTACCAAAGGGACGTTAAATTCACTTCTAATTCAAGATCAGGCTCAAGATGTTTTCCGGGACCTCTATTTGCAGTTATTTAACCATAATATACGATTTTACATTGACGATCTAAAGAGATAATTTTATTATTAATAATTAGTAAAGATTTTGATCATTATCACGGCGTCGTAAAATTATTAATAATTTATGCTACAAGTAATAAAAAGTAATTTAATTAGATTTTATTAACCATGATAATCATTTTCTAACTGGCCCACAGTTATAATACTTGTCGCTATACAATAAGAATTTCACAGTGAATGCTACGCGTTGCTCTGTAAAATTGGATTACCTGATTGTTGTCACACCATCGGCGCACGCGCCTATACGCTCGTGATCAATGATTTCGGTGAAAAAAAGTTTTTGTTATAGAAATCAAAGCGCAGGTCCCTACATTTTTATCCTTAGAAGGATGAAATCGGGTGATAGTCGTTACCCTAAACAAGTAAAACTATTAAAGGCTTTTTAAATATCCAATTCACTTAACCTAGCTATTTTGAGGAATATTTTGAAACTTGATTTAGTGTTAAATTAGGTTTAAAGCTTAGCAGTTCCGTGACATTTTGACACTTTTAAATCGAGATTTAACTTTTTCCAGGGGTGCAAGTCGGGTTACCTCCGCGTGTGATCAAAAACTGCGGTTCGTTTTTGGATCCGTCCGAGGGTAAGAGCAGTGCTTGGTCCGGTGCACCCTGGGCATCGATTAATGATTTCCTGGCGGTCTCCGAGGGATATCATTATCCGTTGGCTTAGAGCCCGACAGGAGGGGGTCTTTTGACCGCGTTCCACCGTACAACGTTGCCGACATTTTTGTCAGATTTTTGAATACTGTATTTATTAGGTACTTTGACATTAGCGAAATCATCGCATCGATCGATGGGGCCATTTTGAAAAAAAATAAGGAAAACAAAAACTTTTTCCAGCAAGACGGTCTTAGATATTTAACCTGATACTGAAACTTACGAATGTTATTAATAGAGTACAAGCCCATGGAAAAAAAACATGTGAAATGAACCAGCGTCAATGAAGTTTATAAGGCTGTTACTATATCATAAAATAACTCTGAGCGCTATGCCGTCATTTCTGAGCGGTAAATTTATGGAATTTCTCAGGTACAAGTGTGGAATTACGACTAATTATAAATTTACGGCGTTTTTATAGCTTATAGATTAAAAATAAATGTCGAAAAACCTAGTGCCGCTTTAAAGGGGTGGTGCCGGAAGTAAGTGCATTTTTTTTTCAATGTATGAGAAAAAAACTGTACCGCTCAGAAGTGACGGCATAGCGCTCAGAGTTATTTTATGATATAGTAACAACCTTCTAAGTTTCATTCACGCTGGTTCATTTCACATTTTTTTTTGCCATGGGCTTGTAGTCTATAAGTAATAGCTTTAAAATGTGCAATAAAACTTAGTATCAAATTAAATTCGCAAAAACCGATACCAAGCATAATGTTTCAACAAAAAACCGTAACCAAGCTTCTGTATATAAACCCAATAAAACCAAATCCAGCGCGGTTGCTAACAATCTTCCCGTCACAATTTTAATCAAGGGTCCGCAAATTCTATCGCTTTTTTTTACTTTGGCATTCTTCCACGACGTTATAATTGCGCCAAATAACAGTGGGCTGAGGTTTGGGATGGTGTATTATGGTTCCGAAAGGAATGATGGAAATATTTTAGACGCTTTTGCTTTTACAGTAACTGCTGACTAAATAAAATAGTCTGGTCTATTCGTGTGTGCGCCCTGTTTTCTAATTAATTAAGTATTTTGAGTACGGCATTAAATTGGTCGAAAAGATGAAATAATGCTATCAGTTATTTACATAGACAGAGCTTAGGGTAACAAGACCCAAAGGCCACGCTTAGCATGATTGCGGGCGCAACGTTGGAAGTGGGAAGGGGAATCAAAATAGTGATGGGTTGCTAGCCGCATCGCCTATAACATGATTCCTAAGATTTTCGCCGGGGATCTCGATGGGCTTTTACCATCTGCGCGGGAAGAGAAGCAGCTGGCACATTCTATGATTTTTCTTTGTTCCCAGGCCAGCATGGAAGTTCGTTGAATGCTAAATAATTATGTTAAAATACGATTCGGTGATGATTGATGTGATTCCACCATCAGGGTGATCTATCTGTACATAGTTTATCACCGACTAAAGAGTTCTAAGTAATAACATTCTATATTATACTATCGACATATCAGTGCAAGATACGTTCGAATTTCTACCGGCATCTTACTCGTTAATCTGTAGCAAACTAATCTGGGAGCAAAGAAAAACATAGAATATACCAGTTGCTTCTCTACCCGCGCAGATGGTAAAAGCCCATCGAAGGAATGGGCGAAATCCTAGGAATCATGACATAAGCGATGAATCTAGCAACCCATCACTATTTTGATCCTATCCACCTATACGTCCACAATCATGTAAAGACGTGATTTATGTATGACTTAACCAAACAAAAGCACAAAATACAAATCACCATTTAAAATCATTACAAATTAGAAGCGGAAATGCAACCATTCAATCCGGCAACGACTACTGGTTCATACTTTAATCACACGAGTCGATTATTCAGCCTACTTTAATTCCTTTTAGCCACAAGCAAAGTTAAAAGGTCGTAAAAGCCGAAAGGGGTACGCGAGATAAGCTTTTTCAGTAGCAAAGGTTACGTTTTGTAATTATTTAGTAATCGGTGGGCAGGTAGAACCTCGGTAGCCGATATATCACGGGTTTTGATTAAGGTTGGATTGAAATTGTTAGGGTGTGCTCACAGATTTAGTAATATTTTTATTTTCTTAACCATAAACATGATTAAAATTAACCTAAACAATGCCCCCCTGTTTCGTGCCTAGTTCAAAGGTTCCCATTATGCTGGCCGCGTTGCCTCTTTGAACTGCAGTGTCTAAAATTATAAAAGAACATTCAACACGTTTAGTGCTGGCCACAGGTGACCTAGGGCTGGCGCTTACATCTCTCAAAGGCTAGGAATGTTCAGAGCTCATGAACACATCCATAAGAGCTAGGTTTCTAAATGTCAGTGAAAATTAGAACACAGAAAAATCCGAAAAGTAAAGCTATGGCCGGGAATCTAACCCGGATCCTCGTCATTCCGTGACGCGTGCTATACCCCTACACCACCCATAGCAGGTGGGTAGTTTCCGAATTTTTCTACTTGTTACTAACTGTCACGTGACCTTTTTATTACTATGCGATTTTTTGTCGCTAAGCGGCATTTGTTTGAATGATGTGTCTGTATGACACAATTACAAACTCCCGTGGAACATCTACTGCTCACCAGGATAAGAGCTAGGCTTTTGTTAGTAGAGCAATTTCAATGTGGTCCTTTTCAGGACCTTTTCTTAGAATGGCCTTTCTCGATACGACCGCTTGTACTTTCTCTTTCACATATTAAAGGGATAAAACTAAATGAAGTAGATGTATTTTCCATCAAATATAGATGGCGATTATTTCTCTTTCGATATTTTGTACAAGATATACATACATACATACCGTCACGCCTTTTTCCCACAGGGATAAGGGACTACTTTCTTCAACTTGCTACGATCCTGACATACTTCTTTCGCTTCATCCACATTCATCAGTCTCTTCATACATGATAGTCGGTTTCGGGTACTCCTTACCTGACCTTTTTCCAAAACGTCTCCTATTTGGTTTCGGAACGTCCGTCTAGGCCTTCCCCTCCCAACGTAACCATTCACACTCCTCATATAGATCTGTTTAATTAGGCTAGATATTGTCTACAAGATAATATATAGTGTAATTTAGCGTTAATAACTTAAGACGGCTAGAATGTATAAAATCTTTTGCCGTTTTCGTAAAATAATGTAATTAGCTTCATTTTACATTATTCAATAAACGTGTTCTACATTGGGAGCATATAGTTATTACACTTCCGTAAAAAAATAAAGGACCCTGAGAGTAGGTATTTTTGTTCTATCTTTTTCTCAGATGCAGATTGAAAGTGGTAATGTCTTCTTGTATCTCTTTGTGGATGAAACTTTAGATCTGATTGGACGCAGTAACCAAGGCGAGAACGCCGCAAGCTTGGCCATAATTTTCTGCTGTTGTTTGCCTTAAACTAACGAATAAATTTTGAACAAACGAAAAAAAAAAAACAAGATTTATGAAAAAATCTTTAATACACAACTTCTTCAAACGGCATTAAAGATTACAATTTTTTATAGCTAATTAAAACCAATTTGATTCTTTTACTAAGTGAACAAAAAGCCGTAAACGAGTAATTAATTAGGTATTTACTAGATTATCTTACAATTATTAAGTTGAAATTACTTTCCACACGATACTGCATTTACTCGAATGTTCTGAGAAGTTTCCTTTCCTAATTGAAGATCTTGGAAAAAGATAATCGTAAACAAACTTAATGTCGAAGCTTTCAAACTTACATTAAGCTTTTCTCGGAACACCCCAAAGGGCAAAACTAATAATTACGTATCAAGCATTGTGGTCATTTATTTAAACAAACATATCTAAAAGTTCCAAGTAGATCTAAAAGTTGATAATATATATTAAACATAAGAAAAAAAAACCCTAAACTACCTTAATCTAATCCTAAGTAGTACCTATATTTACAAATATCGCCCTGCACGTCTAGCACGAGAGCGCACAAGAGTCGCGTCGCGCGCGAGATAGATTGCCCGTCCTTTTCTTACTGTACCTACCAACAAGAAAAAGACGGGTAGTCCAACTCGCGCGCGACGCGACTTTCGTGCGCTCTCGTGCTAGCGGGGCAGATCGTTGCCATTGCGCAAGGTGCCCATAATGCTGGCTACGTTTCCTCGTTGGATAGCAATACCTATGCGTTGTCCGAGGAGAGCCAGCTAATGGTCACCTGGGGATTTTGATAACTTTTTTTAAATATTTTAAATACATTTTTTGCTTCGGGTCCCCACGGTCCCAGGGTCTCCGCAGCAAAAGCCGCAAATACGTAACTGTCAGCCAAATTAGCGTATTACGTGTTCTATTGATTTTTAAACACATGTCCAAAGCAAGAAGTAAACACAAAATTTATTATGTCATTTGTTAAAAAAGCTATTTTACATTTTCAAAAGTAAGTACCTATTTGAATAATTTCTCACAAATGTAATCAGTTTTATTCCCAAGAACAGTACCTATTCGATGTTGCAGAGGTCGTTATATAGGTTAAGGAACGACTTACACGAATCGGCATCAAGATTGGAACATGGCAGATAAAGTAGACAATTTATAGTCTTTACAATTGCGTTAGTGTAATGTACTGAATTATACACAATTATACATGGATTGAGCCTGGCAGCATTGCACCTGAAGCTCTGAGATAGAAAAACGCCTAAAGACTGGATTATGAATGAATATAAGCTACTTCGTTCTTAAGAACTTAAAACTGTAGGAAATTGTGGTCCGATTCGGAAAATTAGTTTCTTTTTAATCAATTAAGCACTTTATTATAATTTGAAGTTTTTTTTTTCATTTTACTTTTTTCATAAAGACGAAAATAGAATTCAAGTACTCCTATTTTGAAGTCGGGTTCAACATACATACATGCATAAATCACGTCTTTATCCCTTACGGGGTAGACAGAGCCTAAGGTAACAAGATCTAAAGACCACGTTTAAATCAAAACAGTGATGAGTTGCTAGCCACATCGCCTATATAACATGATCCCTAAGATTTTCGCCCAATCCGTCGATGGGCTTTTACCAATGTTTTTTCTTTGCTCCCAGACCAGCATGGAAGTAGGGTTCAAGCAAGTCAATCTATACTAATATTATAAAGAGGAAAGATTTGTACCTATTTTTGTATGTTTGTATGTTTGTAATGAATAGGCTCAAAAAGTACTGGGCCGATCTGGATGAAATTTGGAACATAGATAGATTATAGTCTGGAATAACACATAGGCTACTTTTTATCCCGGAAAATGGCGTGATTCCCGCGGGATAGCGATAAACGAATTCTACGCAGACGAAGTTGCGGGCAACTGCTAGTAATTTATAAAGAAGCTATGGTTTTTTTAAATAGACGTTGGATCATCAAAATTTACTTAACATTTCTTAAATTCCATAGGAAATACTAACGCGGCTAAAATAAACGAAGCCACCATTAAAATGCTAACATCAAATTTTAAAATTGATTGCTCCAAAGTAAACTCGTAAATTGTTTTTATCGATAAATTTCAAAGTGATCCGATGTTTTATGGCAGGAAGTAAAAGTTCGCAAATAAACTGGAATCTTAGTTTTTTTGACAAATTTATTGCAATAAAATTTATAATTATACTTTTTTCTTAATCGAATCCGCTCTATCCATTTCTCTTACAAAGTCTACATACATTAACCAAAGTCACTTTGCTTGTATTCACAAAACCTTTTTCAATGAAGTTACGATTCTTGAGATCCTTAATTAAGCATTTTATTGCGACGCAAATGAATGCTGTAACATGTTTCGCACTCAATGCAACATCGAATAAAAATATTAACTTTATGCTTAGCGAGTGCTTCAACAATATCAAAGTACACTGCGTATTTTAAACGTGCGATCATTTAACGATCAAAGGAAGCGAGAAATGTGTTTGGAATAACAAATGTTGCATTATACATTAAAAATGTCCTGTCTGTTCTTAATTACATAGTCTCTTAATTTACATAATCGATAAAATATTGACAGAGAGTTAAGTTTGCTATAGTAAAAAGTAAAATTAGCATGTATATTCTATTTGCGGGGTCTACAATTGTAAAATACAAATAAAAAAAATGTGTAGCAATAAAATTACTGCAATACGAGCTTTTTATAGTGTGAGTGTGTTTTAGGAATCATGTTATAGGCGATGCGGCTAGCAACCCATCTCTATTTTGATTCTCCTTACCACCTATACGCCCACAATCATGCTAAACGTGGCCTTTGGGTCTTGGTACCTTAGGCTCTGTCTACCCCGTAAGTAATAAAGACATGATGGATATCTGTAAAACTGGACAAAATATTTCTCAATTTTATCATGTTCATCTCTCTAATGAGGTTGTTAAAGAGTGTCACCTCTGCGATATTTCTAATCTTTGACACCTTTTTACGAGATAGTATTAGAAATATTCATTTCCTTTTCCATACTTTTGATTGAAACGTGATGCTTAATATTTATAGGCGCAAAAGTGATCAAAGATTTAGAGGCAAGGCTGAGCATGATTAGTTTTGGTTCACTATCGCGATGTTACAACCAGACAAGCGATTATGGAATCATTTGTAATTTTCATAGAGTCTTTTATGGAAAGTGGTTGGGTTTTATTGGCTTCAAATTAAAGCGTACACTAGTTACGGGGTGTGCTATGTGATAAGCGGCAAGCGGTTTCAGTTTTAAATTAGAATTCAAACCATTTTATTTTCCATAATTTAAACATAGGTATTATGATTCTTACATTTGTAACTCATACTAGTAATGAACTTAAATTTGCTGATTTTGTGTAATAAACCGGCCGTACAATAGGTTTTTATACACGATTTACCTAATAATATCCGAAGTAAGTAAAGAAAATAAAATAACAAACAATGAAACGAAAACAAACAATGCGGTCAACTTCTTATCTTACACAAAGCTGCAGTTTATTCATAATGTTACATACAATACATAAATCACGTCTTCATCCCTGACGAGGTAGACAGAGCCTAAGGAAACAAGACCCAAAGACCACGTTTATCATGATTGTGGGCACGGATGGAAAATGAATCAAAACAGTGATAGGTTGCTAGCCACATCGCCTATATGACACGATCCTTAAGTATTTCGATAATAATGTTAGATAGTAATAAAACAATGTAAGTATAAGTTGTTAAAATTTTCAATCAACTCCCTTTTGTTGAAGTCTTCTTTTGGTAGCTACGCTTAACTATTAATACATTGTCATCGAAATTCTACACACACGGAAAATTGTTAGATGTAATGGTGTGTTGGTCAGCTAGTTGTGAATGAAGTTTGTGTTAAATCGCTTATAAAAACGCTGCGCGCTTCTCACTGGTACCACTAATTCGTGTTTAGCCAAGCGTCTAGTTGAGATAAGTGAGTATTAGGTCCGAACTCGTTACCAAATGAATTAGCATTCTGGAATGTTCCGTTAGCTGGTACAGATTGTCCGGATTATTAATACGCACACTTTTTTTTGTAAAATGTAATTCGTAAATATTCAACATTATCAAATCGACTACTTAAACTACAACTACTCAATTTCTGACAGCGTAATGTTGCAGGTTCGTAATTTATGCGGCTACTTGCTTGAGTTCAAAAAGTTGGGATAATAATTATAACGCATGCATTTTGGATTGAAACTACCGTTCTATTTTGTTAAACTAAAAAAAAATTTCTTTAAATCTTTTTTTTTTTAATCGCTTGGCACGTTTAGCCTAGACCCGGTTCAAATTTCATCTGGCACCTTCTTTTTCCAGACACAACATACACATACACAAATCACGTCTTTATCCCTTACGGGGTAGACAAAGCCTAAGGTCACAGGTACCTACAGGCCACATTTAGCAAGATTGAGGGCATTTATAGGTGAAAAATGGAATCAAAATAGTAATGGGTTGCTAGCCGCATCGCCTATAACATGATTCCTATGATTTTCACCCATTCCCTCGATGGGATTTTACCATCTGCGCGGGTAGAGACGCAACTGGTACATTCTATGTTATTTCTTTACTCCCACACCAGCATATTTTTTTTGTTTATAGTAAAACACACTTCTGCGACCTGACCAGGAGCCTCACTATAACATTTGTGGATCTGACAGTGAGCGAACCTAAACTGGATTGGAATTGAATCGGATTAAGACGTCATATTAAGCGCCGGGTCGACTCGCCATCTCTGCTTCGGAAATATATTTCTATTTATATTTTACGTTTCAACTTCTAACTTAGAAATAAGGGCATTCAGTGTCCAAATTTCCCATGGCATCGAGGTGTGATTAAAAATTATCACCGAAACAATTTGACTCGTTCATTGATACTTAAAATACCGATAAAACGAACTCGGCGGCCATTTCAAAAGTGTCAATGGTAAAAAACGTGGTAAAAGCAAACATGGTGAAATGAAGCCATAAATATCTTAGGCGGCACTTTTGGGCGCAGCTCTAACAAATTAACAGGCGATTTAGCTACCGATTCTGGATGGAAATGCGCCGATGAGGCATTAATGTGAAGTAACAAATAAAATTAAGAGGGCGAGGACAGTCGCGGAGAAAAGGCTGGATGCGTAATGTTGAGCGGAAAAGATTACATTGACAGTTATGGGTGTGTGATGAGATGTAACCTGGCTACATGACTGAAGTAAATTGTAAGCTATTCTTATTTCGTTGGCTACATGCTTGAAGTAAATTGTGTGTGTTGTGTGTGTTTTTGTGACCCAACCTAACGAATGTAAATAAAAATAGCGCTGTAATTAATTTTAGAGTAATGCATTTTATATTCTTGGTCTTAATTCCATGCTGGTCTGGGAGCAAAGGAAAAACATGGAATTTACCAGTTGCTTCTCTTTCCGCCCAGATGGTAAAAGCCCATCGAGGGAAGGGGCGAAATTGTTAGGAATTATGTTATAGGCGATGCGGCTCGCAACCCACCACTATTTTGGTTTCCCTTTCCACCTATACGCCCACAATCATGCTAAACGTGGCCTTTAGGTCTTGTTACCTTAGGCTCTGTCTATCCCGTAAGGGATAGAGACATGATTTGTGTGTATGTGTGTGTGTATTAAACTATACTGAGACATGATTTTTGAAGCTACAATTGAAAAGATTCTTACTCACGATTATAAATAACTAGCCTCAGCGTAATGCTGAGCCAGCGACCGTTTCACTTTTGCAAAGACACACAACGCTGATGATCTATTTTTCATGTCTATGTTTTTTATTGTTATACCTTGTTTATTTTCTATAAAATTGTGTATATTATCATATTTGTGTGTCTTGCAAAAAGGAATAAATGTATTCTTTCTTTCTTACTAGCGTAAATCGTTAGTTGAAGTCAGTTTCTAATGCAGTGCTAGAAGAATGTTTATCGAAGGCAAATTTTTATGTTATAAAAAAGTATTTTTTCCTCAACTGTACCTAATAAATAAGGCAGCTTAATGTCACGCGGCGTCTCTGATGTAGCCGATAGTGACGTTCGGAATCCAAAATCGACTCAACAACGATTTGTCTCGGCAAATATTGTGATAAAACTAGATTTATGGACGCTAGAATAAGACTGTCGATTTTAAATGCTTGCCCGTTTTAAATAATATGCCTTTGCCGTTATTTAAACGTGAATCTTTAAGATTGTTGCTTAATTAAATAATTAATTGTTGTTTGTAGGTAACCGACCAAATTGACAGACTAACTTTCTCAAGCGGGTGGTGGAGCGGGTGGTAGGGCCTTGTGCAAGGTCCGTCCGGATCGCTACCACCATCTTACTCGCTAATCCTGCCGCTAAGTAGCAGTGCTTGCACTGCTGTGTTCCGGTGTGGAGAGTAAGACAGCCGGGGAAATTACGGGCACAAGAGGCACTTCGTCTTAGTCCTCTAGGTTGGCAACGCATCTGCAATCCCTCCGGGGTTGCGGGTGTCTATGGGCAGTGGTGATCACTTACCATCAGGTGACCCACTTGCTCGTTTGCCTTCCTATTCATATAAATATATATATATATATATATATATACATAAAGACTTATACATACATACATACATACATACATATATATATATATACAGAGCTCAATAAAATTGTTAACTAAAATTAGGATTCAACTGATTGTTAAGCTTGAGTTGCACCGAGTTACTTTAACAATAACGTAAACCATAACGAACAATTTTTGTCTTAAAACTTATGAAATATTATGTCAAAATCGTCGGTTATCATTAAAGTAATTAAGTGCAACTCACGCTTAAAATCTGCAATCAATCAATACTTCAATAAAAAATAATTAAATTTTATGTCAAAAATGCCTTACATCATTTTGGAAAAGCTAAAACTGTTCAAACAACTGGACCGATTTTCATCAAACATGGCTAAGCACTACCGCATAAAAAAACTACATTGAAATCGGTCCATCCGCTTGAGAGCCTCGGTATCACAGACATACACACACATAGACATCGACATCAATATCTCCCCTCTTTTTGGGTGTCAAAAGAAATTGACAGACCAAAAATAATTAGAAATTAGCATACTTTATTATACCAAGATAACTTCTGATTAATCATCATTAACTTAATCGCCTTTTATCATCGGAGCAAACAAAATTTTCCCTTTGCTAAGTTACACGCTTATCAACTAATAAATTAATATAAAGTCGTCATTAGTTCTGTTTGTTCGAGTCTCAAGCTCAAACTCGATCATTTTTACAATCTACTTAATAATTTTTAAAACCCGTAAACACAGGAAGTCGGAATCATCCGAACGCATGAATGTTGCTAAACTTGATGTAGAGAGCAATTAAAAGCATAAAATTGTGAGAAAGTAAGGAAAATTAACTATTTAGTTGACATTAAGGAAATAAGACGAAACGAAATGTTGATCGGACACACTGAGGCAATAAAAAAACACGTATTTTAAGTGACATTTAAAAGTAAAAGCAAACGAGCAAGTAGGATTTGATAGTAAGTTATCACCACTGCCCAATGACAAACAACATCTTATAGATACATTTCCATTGCCTCTTTAGAGAGGGTTAAAATAAAATATTAGTGTTATTATTGTTAGTAACGCAAGCACTGCTGATTGACGTGGTAGCGATCAAAACAGACCCCATTCAACACATACATTCATCATCCCTTACGGGGTAGACAGAGCCAAATGTAACAAGACTTAAAGGCCACGTTTAGCATGATTGTCGGTGGAATGAGAAATCAAAGCAGTGATGGGATGCCAGCCGCATCGCATATAACATAATTACTAAGATTTTCCATGCTGGTCTGGGAGCAAATAAAAACAGAATATACCAGTTGGTAAAAGTTGTGGATGCGGCTAGCAACCCAACACTATTTTGATTCCCTTTTCGACTTATACGCCTACAGTCATGCTAAGCGTGGCTTTTGGGTCTTGTAACACTGGGGCTCTGTCTATCCCGTCAGGGATAAAAACGTGATTTATGTAGGTACGTATGTAAGAATGTCCCTCGCACAAAGTCCCGCTTCTTTCATTAAAACGATGAAAAGTTGTGCAGAATCACTACATAAATCTGATTGGTGAATTCCCGTGCAACCATATACCCGACTGCGCCACAAAGAGGGTTATTCGTGGAAGCGCTACATAATTGACTATCTCACGCAGTCTTTTTACTAGCCCACTTGTCCGTGGACACACACGGCTTTAATGTGCGCTTTATGCTAGTAAAACACTAGGAGGCGCCATTACAACATAAACAAAAACTTGTTTTCGACGTCAACTCGCTGTTTCATGTCTTTTTAATTTGTACCTACTATATTTTTATTAACACGTTGCAAACCTACTTCGTTACAAGTGTAATAGTACGAAATTTGATGAAGTCCTCATTTCCAGTTTCATATTCCATTCTTTCTTGATTTTCAGAGATGCTGCTAAGTTCGTTTATACGATCATATACTGGTATTTCTTCCATGCTGGTCTGGGAGTAAAGAAAAAACATAGAATTTACCAGTTGCTTTTCTTTCCACGCAGGATAAAAGCCAATCGAGAGAATGGGCGAAAGTCTTAGGAATCATGTTATAGGCGATGCGGCTAGTAACCCATCACTATTTTGATTTCCCTTTCCACCTATACGCCCTTAATCAAGCTAAACGTGGCCTTTAAATCCTATACCTTCAGCTCTGTATACTTCGTGATATACATGTATGTATGTATGTACCTACTGGTAGTTTGGAAAGCGCATTATTATCACGTCGTGAAGTGCGTTTTCTTGGTAGCAATGAAAGAGGGAAAGAGAACGATCTCAAACCTGGATGATGAATATTCTGAAAGAATATGAAAGCGGTCTTTGCAATGATAACACGACTACGTAATTGACACTGACAAAAGTAGAGGCTGTTAATTACTAGTGGAAGAAAATTGCAGCCCTGTTTCGTACCGTATTGAAAGGCTGACCCATGCAGGCTCACCTACAGCCGAGTTACCTCACTATAGTTGTTAATAATACGCTGTGGCAATTCCAGTGCTGTCTCATGTATTAAACCAGATCCCGTATGACGGGTTTAGTATTTGCAAAGTAATCCCTAGAACATGAATAGGTATGAAGTGATCAATCGCTACTCTTACGTATTATACGGGAGTGTAGGAGGATAGCAATGTGGATAATTTTGAATGCTATAATTGAAGTAAAAATGAATAATAAATAGCAACTTCTTGTGCATTGTACTTGATTGCGCAGAAGTAAATTTAAGGTATAAGTTGCCAAATAGTTGAACTAAAACAAATAAGGCTCAAATCAAATCTTAGGCTTAGTCATACATAAATGATATTATTTAGCAAAAGCATGTACGGAAACAGTCACATCTTATTTACAAAACTATAATTTCAGATTAGCCAACGTTTATAAATTACTTTAGTTAATGCACGTCACTTCGCCTACCGCTAGTCTGTTTGCATTAAGACGACGTGTAAAGGAAGTCCTTAACAAGTTCCGTTACGCCGTATAGTGGCCACGCTGTTTTAAATGCTTCTCAAATGCGTACCAATAAAATAAAAAGCATTTAAATAGTACAGCAACAACTAGAAGACTATAGACCAAGGATCGGCAAGCAGCTTTAGGTAGGGCCCGGACACTGAGAAAAAATTAACGAGATCCAGTAAAAACGAGACCCTCTCCCACGGAGCAGAAACATGGATGCTCACGAAAGCAAACATGCACCAAATTAAAGTCGCACAGAGAGCCATGGAGCGAGCTATGTTGGGCATTTCACTTCTTGACCACATCCCCAATTTCGAAATTCGGAAACGGACTAGAGTTGTGGATGTCGGAACTAGGGTAACACAGCTGAAGTGGCGATGGGGGAGGCACTTGGCAAGACGGAACGACGACAGATGGTCGAAAGCGGTCACAGAGTGGTGGCCAAGACTGGGTTGAAGGTTAGTGGGCAGACCATCAGCCCGTTGGTCAGATGACATCTGTCATTCGGCTGGAAGACTGTGGATGAGACTGGCAAGGGACCGGGCAATGTGGGGTGAAAATGAAAAACCTTTACTCAGTGGGTGGGGTGATTAGATATTAGATAGGTACTTCTATGCAAAGCTGCTGTAGATGTTCATCAATTTTCAAGTCAATACCTGTGTGGCCAGTCACTATCTGGATTAAAGCATTTCTTGAAGGTACGTTATAGTAACTCGGCCTTTCAAAATGACCGACACTATTTTGGTAATAAAATAACTGGCACTCGCTGGCATCCCGTTTTGATTCTCCAAGTGCCCGATTTTTGACAGCACATCACTCGAAAGTGGTATAAATCTGTTTATATCTTCAAAACTTTATCTCCAATAAAAATTTTGACTAGGTCACAAGCTACTCATATTTAAAATTCAGCACAATTTTTCACCACTTTCGAGTGGTATTTTCTCATATGTGCTTTCAAAAATCGGGCCACAGGTTGTCGTAGTTGTCATCTGCAAGCTCTCTGTTTATCCGGGAATCTATAATCGTCACAGATTACTTATCACCAGAGACTCGAAGCCGTAATCATTTCATTAAAAAGATGTTAAAGTCGGCCTTCGTTTTAAATTCAAACACTACAGCCATCGTTACTTCTAAATAGAAAAGTCTCCAAGTCATCTAAAATCATTATCAGCCGTCATTAAAAACCAGCATTTGAATAACGCACCATCAACAAAATAAGTAGCGACAATTAATAATGTAAACAAACGCGATAAAATAGTTGAACACTTTATTTTGATGAAACCAACCAAAACTATATATCTACTTAATGTTACTTTTTAGCTCACCGGGCGCTCACTTCAAAGATTTAACTGCCTTGTTAGTATTCTAACGATACAGTTGATTTATGACGAAATTTATGAGATCGACTTTTCATTTGGGGAAATAGCGCCGCTGCGAAATTGGCCGGATTTCTATGAGAACCTGATTGAGTATGTTCACGGGTTTGATTTGAGATGGGGTTCTTAGAGGCGATATACATACATACATACATAAATTACGTCTTTATCCCTTACGGGGTAGACAGAGCCTAAGGCAACAAGACCTATAGACTACGTTATAGAGGCGTTAAGAGTGACTTGTACGCATACAATGATCCACTCACTCATGACTCATTAAATATTTAGACCTAGAAAATTGCTATTTAGCATAGACTAGCCCTTTACGATGTTAAGGAATTAGACAAGGCTACGAATTCGTCAAAAGCTAAAAAATTAAATGTTCTGTAAGGCAGGTTACAGGATGAGATAATTCTATTAATACAAATATAAAGTTCCTACTGAGAAAAAAAAGTAGGGGCATAAAATTTGCCCTGAAAACCAACTGTAGTTCATTTGGTAGTAAATAAACTCAGCTGTTTCATTCACTACGACGTTAATAGGAAATCGTGCGCAATTATTATTGTATCCAAACAATCACGGTACATTATTGTAATGATACCTAACACTTAGGTTAATGGTAGCCAAAGTTAGTAGTGTTATTAGTTTAATTTAATACAACTGTTAGCTGCACAATCGGCAAAAATAGCACCGGCGAAGCTGTATTAATATCAGCGGATACACTTGCAAAAAACCGCTTTGGCAACTTTAGCAGAATATATGAAACTTGTGTTATTTGAACATATGAATAGTTTGAGTGTTAATAAATGTAAGTAGGTGTTACAATGTTGTACCTACTGATAAGTAGTAAAAACTGGCATACGAGTACAGAGTATGTAGTGATTTAGTGATGATTAATAATGTCATGTAACTGTCCCGTCAGTTCTATTAAATTATAATTATTATAATGTTTATGCAGGCTGTATAATGTTCAGCTGTTTTTGCGTGATTAAGTTATAAACATCCCAACTTTTCCCAATCCTACTATAGCTTCATTTTACAGGAGTAGGATTAAGGAAATGTTTTTTTAAATTAAATATCTATAAATATTACGCAATGATTAGAACATCTACAATCAAGTAATTTTTTTACGAAACTGAACAATGGTTAGCAAAAAAGCACAGCGGTTTTTTTCACAGTAGCTACTCTGTTTTAAGCTACACCAGGCTGTTATGGAGTTCATTTACCAGCCAATGTTTACGACGTAACTCGTCACGACGCGACTTCGATTAAATTAGTGGCTCTAACTGATATTTTATTGTGAGCGGTTATTTTATATCAGACGCTCTGTATCATAGTTACTCTATACTGGGATAAATCAGGCAATGCTCAAAACGCTATTTCGACGTTGAAGTAAAATACGCTTAAAATAAGGCTTCCTTGAACAAAAAAGTCACACAGCCCGCGTCATTGTTACATACATACATACATACATATATCACGTCTTTATCCCTTATGGGGTAGACAGAGCCTAAGATAACGAAACCTTAAGGCCACGTTTAGCATGATTGTGGGCGTATAGGTGGAAAGGGGAATCAAAATAGTGATGGGTTGCTAGCCGCATCGCCTATAAGATGATTCCTATTTTCGCCCATTCCCTCGATGGGCTTTTACCATCTGCGCGGGAAGAGACTGATACATTCTATGTTTTTCCTTTACACCCAGCCCAGCATGGAAGTCATTGTTACATGATATTTAAAAATAAAACATCAAGATGCATGCCCGCAAGATCTCGTTTTCCTACCACAAGCATTCACTCATATTTCACCGCAGTGCTTATTGACATATCATCACGACCTCGGAGAGTAGAGGCACAGGTAGACCACAGAACAGTGGCGCATCGCTGATAGAATAGAGTCATCATATCAGATATAGGGCGACCACTGTTGGACATAGGCCTCCCCCATAGACCTCCAGTTGTCTCAGTTGAGACTTGCGTCCACCGTGAACCCGCGACTTTAATCAGGTCATGCGTCCATCTTGTCCATTTACGTTATTTAACTCCATATTTCATAAAACAGAAGAATATGGGCTGTTTTGATTTACTTTTCTTAGTTTCTTTCTTTCTTAGTTTCTCTTCCCGTGTAGATGGTAAAAGCCCATCGAGGGAATGGGCGAGTCTTAGGAATCATGTTATCGGCGATGCGGCTAGCAACCCATCATTATTTTGATTTCCCTTTCCACCTGTACGCCCTTAATCTTTCATGCAAAACGTGGCCTTAAGGTTTTGTCACTTTAGGCTCTGTCTACCTCGTAAGGGATAAAGACGTAATATATGTATGTGTGTATTGATTTACTTAGACAATAATGTTCTTTGTCGGTGGTTAAGGCTTAATTTTCCAGCACACTTTCGATCGGCGTTTGTTTTTATCTGAAGTAAAATGTCAGAAAACTTATTTTGGAGTACCTACCTAACGACCTAAAATTCATTTGAAACTTGTACCAGGAAATACAGTTTGACAACAAAAATAATGCTCCACGATGTACCTGCGCAGTAGACCAATTTTAGTAGCGCGGGAAACTCTGGCGCTGTTATTGGTCGATTGATTTCGTACCAACAATGGCAAAATCGTGTAAACGGGACAGAGCTAAGAATGCAAAGCAAGCAATACTCTGCCAGTTGCGCTTGCAAATAAAGTTCAATATAGATTATTTACACGTTCGGCTACCATCGGAAACTGGTCTGCGCTTCTCTGCGCAAACGAATACTGCCGATGCGCATTATATTTGTTGTCAAACTGTACATGACAAATTATTGACAGTTACCTACAAGATTTTATAGATGATTTCAAAGTGCAACGTTGTTTCTGTGATCGTTTGTGTCTGTAACTAAAAAAGTCAATTGTTTTTCAATAAATAAGATTCCATGCTGGTCTGGGAGCAAAGAAAATACATAGAATGTACCAGTTGCTTCTCTTCCCGCACACATGGTAAAAGCCCATCGAGGGAATGGGCGAAAGTCTTAGGAATCATGTTATAGGCGATGCGGCTAGCAACCCATCACTATTTTGATTTCCCTTTCCATCTATACGCCCTTAATCATGCTAAACGTGGCCTTAAGATGTTGTTACTTTAGGCTCTGTCTACCCCGCAAGGGATAAAGACGTGATATGTATGTATGTAGAATTTTAAATAGAATGATTAGAAATCCAGTAAGCAATCGCATCTGATGTCAAACATAATCAAGACGGAGAACATTGAATATAAAATAAACTTCGGACTACAAACATTTCGATGCAAACAGGTCAGCCGGGCGGAAACGGAGATTGCGGGTTCGATTCCGAACGTATCGACGATTACTCGAAACTATACTGATTACTAAAATCATTAGTGACCGTGGTACATAAATTAAAAGCTTTCTTGTGTTTAACAAAAAACGGGCAAGTGGATTCACGAGTTGAAGGTAACAGTATAGGTTCCGTAGAGTTTTTTGCATTTAAATATCCTTAAAGATTGTAACGTTAATTTTGTTAAACATTAATACTAATGTTAATATTTCGCATTTGTGAAAACCTTAAAAATCATTTTATATGCTATGCGGCTAGCAGCAATCACTAATTGGATTCCTTTTTGTACTTATATGCCCACAATTATGGTAAACGTGGCCTGTAGGTCTTGTTACCACAGGCTCTGTCTACGTAAAGGATAAATAATACGTGATATGTATTATTATCAAATTGTATTACCGTAATCGTAATCGTATTATCGTATCGTATTACGTATTAGCATCAAATCTTCATTTTTAAAGCTTAGCGTTTTTATGACGAATTCATTAGGTGGCCTGCACAATTTTTAATTTGAATGATTTTAAACACTCAAAGTTTCAAAAAGGAGTAGATTTAACAATCATTTGTTGTGTTCCAGCGTGGAGAGTGAGGCCCATTTAGACACATGCAAGAATTGTACGCCATTTTAGTTACATTGCGAAGTTTGACAGATCGGTTGAATTCGGTTTACTCCGGCAGCACGCAATTCTTACGAGTAGGTACACACGGCAATATAATCAGGTAAGCACCTACGCACGCTCGCGCCGTATCTATCCTGCTTACCGAATAGCTTTGATGTGTGTACATGTGTCTATCGGTGAAATAACTTTAACCTTCTAAGCTGGCAAAGCTACAGATGATCCTTTTGTTATTATGGTTGTCCATGAGTGATGGTGCTCACTTACTATCGAGACCCGATGTCACCAATACGACAATGGTCGATGACAAGTGACAATCTCTTTACATTACAAACTCGACGGGGACCTACGACGGTTGGCTTCATATTAAATACGCACTGCATTTCAAATTGTCGATTGTCACCGACAGTGAAATAGGGGCCAAGTGACCCGCTTGTTTGTTTGTCAGACATTTTCAATAAAAAAATTTAAAATAAAAGTGCATTTGTAAAAATAATGTAAATTTTATAAAATGGGACCCCAAAATCAACACTAAAATGAAATCGTTACGGTGATTTCACGTCGGAACTCGTCGTTTTTATTTCAACTATAAAGTCGTTTAAAATGTCAAAGTCCATTATGAAGACGTTGATACGGAGTTATGCGTTTTCAAGCAATCGTATAATTACCGGTAATACTTCGGTCGATCTTATGTAACTTTTGTAAATTATTTTTACTGGTATGTAAGTCTGACTTGCTTAGTGTTTGGATGACACTTGACATTGTTCTAATTACCAAATTATTTAATGCATTAACGTTATTTTTAAATCAATATATTATTTTTCAAAAATAACAAAATTAACTTACATTTTTTTTCAAAAATATGTGCTAAAAAATAATATTGCAATAGGTTGCCTAGGAAAATATTTAAAAGTTTTTTTCTATCAGCTACTTTTTTTTAAATAATAGTTATTATAAATTCCAATTCTTCACGTTAATGCATAGTAACAATTTACATCGTATAAAACTTTTTGTATTCGACAATACTCAATGTAAACACAGTAAACACGTTTTGGTCTACAATCAAAACAACTTAGGCCGCTTAGCTAAGTTTTGTTACCGTACAAATTTCCATAATTCCCATAACTTAAGGCGTGGAAGTCAGTCTTTAACTGGCAAGTATTCACACGCATCGCTCAATATCCGGTGAAGTCGAAACACGATAGACTGATGTACAGATTGGTGGAACGAAATGTCGCTATTAATTTCACTAGGACAGGTATTTGGGTACAACACCGAATAGTTACCTTTCCATTTTTTTTTTTAGCATTTTTATGTTTTTTTTTTGTTTAGAATTGGAAAACAGAAAACCATAAAAAAAAAAAAAAACTGCAAATTTATCCGGGCAGCAAATAAAGTAAACGCCGCTCTCTTTAACCCACAATAAGTTTTTTTTTCTAAAAAGTGGTGCTTAAATTATTTGTAACCAATGGCTATTGGAGTTGTAATTCAGCCAATTATGTGAGCTATGTTATTGTTTCCTAGAACTCCATTATTGAAATGGCCACTTATTACATAAACCTCTGAGGTTTTCAATTGTGGCCCAATTTGTAAAACCTTAGTGTAAAACTTAAAATAAATTATGAATACTTAATTAAAAAAAAAAACAGTTTCTGAAAATACATCATACCGAATATCTACAACAAATAAAACACATGATTGCTGTAAACGTATTGGTAAAGATTATTTGTGGCATGGTAAATTATTGGAAACAGTTTTTTTTTAATGATAATTAACAGGTTGAATGTTTTCACCCATAAGCCTCAATTCGCACATCGGCCGATCGAAAAATGATGATAGCAAAATACTCTCGAAAAACTTAAATAAATTGTTATAATCAAATTTGTCTCAAGTGACTGATATCCTATCTCAGTCCACATAGTGATGTATATCACCGTTACTTTACGATGCCGGATCGTGGTATCGCTAATAGAGTATTACGGTAAACACCAAAATCTCACGTTTGTTCACAACTTCCGATAATAAACTGAAGGAAGTCAGTTTTTAATTGACGTTTTATTGGATCTGGCCATGATTTTGTGTGGTGTTATATTTATATTTGATAATGATAATCATAAGAGGAAACGCTGATTAGATAGCTAGTTTTAATAACGCTGTAGGCGTGGAAAAGAACGACTAATTTGTAAGTTTTGGACCATTCCCTAATAAGGTAGCCGACGAAGTTTTAATTTTTAATCAATGCAGATTTCTCATGTGATCTTTTTGATGTCAGCCTCTTTACATAACTTGATAAAAAAATTAGGAAGACGATACAAAAAAAAACATTTCTGCAGCAAGTGACGGTGTCAAAATCAATAATGCAAAAGTTAAAAAAATATTTTTTCGTACTGCCATTGCTTTCGGAAAGACATTCCAGACAGTCATTGCCAAGAAGAACACGCCGCAATTAACTTTGGTAGACAATGCTAGCTTTAAGAACCACCAACTAAGTTATTGGAGGGCTTCGTACGAGCGTTGCGTTTGTCCGTATAATAGAATCCGTGATAGCCAACGCTACTCAAATAAATGTTCAGGTACCAACCACTACCCATATTTATGTACTAGCTATAGTAACTTTACAACATAATAAAAATCCGTAATTCACAATTTTTTCATTTGTCGCTGACAGCTGCCTTTTTTTTTGGTGCTGCGGTGGGCAATGGACTAGCGCCTATGAGCCACCGTCAGCCAAAAAGGATGAATATTTAAAAAAAGTATCCACCCGCAAATTTCTTTAGAGTGCCCGTCGTCATAACGCATGCAACCGCGTCAAAATATCTTCTGCTATTTAAAGGTAATTGTGGACTGTATCCCGTTTATAACATTTATAATAAATTAGTTATTTCCCGTGATTTTTAAAACTGTTATTACTTATTGAATGTTAATTTCTTCCATGCCGGTCTGGGAGTAAAGAAACAAACACAGAATTTACCAGTCGCTTCTCTTCCCGCGCACATGGTAAAAGCCCATCGAGGGAATGGGCGAAAGTCTTAGGAATCGTGTCATAGGCGATGCGGCTAGCAAACCATCACTATTATGATTTCCCTTACCTATACGCCCTTAATCATGCTAAACGTGGCCTTGTTTTGTTACCTTAGGCTTTGTCTACCCCGTAAGGGATAAAGACGTGATATATGTATGTATGTTAATTAATTCTTGTCATCTAGCTACATGAACCACTGTGATCATACGTATCAAGTAAAATGCAAAATATGTCTAGTTCTTTAATTGCTTCAAAGATCGCGTGCGTTTTGAGGAACCCTTCGTACGTGAGTCCGACTCGAACTTGACCGATACTTAAATTACCTTAAATATTACCTTAACTTTATTCTCCCTTCCGTGATACACGGAAAAACTCCTTACATTACTCCCAAATTTTATTATCAAGACTCATCTAAACAAATTTTATTACGCATACATTTATAAACTTGGCGCCATAACTTAACGTCGTAATAACCTAGTTTCGTTCGAACCATCGTTAACTTAAACTAATGCGAGATAAGGTTCATTGTCACTTAATAAAGAAATGACATAGTTCAATAAAGAACTGGATTTTAAAGTTACTACTGATGTCTTTAACGGTAGGTGACAAAGTGTAGATGATAACATCGAGATGTAAGCCGCTTCCGTGGTCAAAGGAAATATTAATATAGTTAAATAGTATTAATAATATATAATGGGTCTAATGGGCTAAGACGATCAAGTTTGAGGCAGTTTGTCAACAAACGTTTCCTTTCTTGAGCAAGTTTGAATAACGATTGTTGGTTTCTTGTTGCATGTGGGAATCAGTTTTGGAAACACGTTTCGAGTTCAGCTTGTTAAAATAGCGCTGATAAATTGATCTACATTTTAATAAATACCGAAACTTTATAATGGTCTCGAGAATACGTGTCGGCCAGAGTGACGCGAAGCATTTTTTGTATTTCAAATTCGAGTAATTTATCGAAGCGGGCTCTACTTTGCGGAGGTCCATTATATTGAGGTCTAGGGTTAGCGAAATATAAATAACTGTTTTATTGTTTTATTAATAGACCCCGACTGCATTGATAAAATACTAAATCCTTCTTCGTAGCCGCTGCACTAGGAGTCTATATTAATAAAGATAAGAAGATAAACGAGACTCTTAAACATTTACTAAACAACCCTTGAATTATCGTAGTTCTAGTCGTAATAACCTACGTCCTTTATCCATTCAACAAATTCTAATTACGCTGCTTGCTCCAACTGCTAATCTCTTTAACCATAAACCCATTTACGACGCATTTGATGTCGTTATAAAAAAATATAGCTGCCAATAAAACATTACAAGCGCATAAACCATTGAAAAATTAGCTCCGTAACAAATTTCCCACTTCCGAAGTTCTCAGGCCCCAAAGTTGGTCAACAAAAAAAGAACCTAAGTAACTTTGATTAATAAGCGTTTGCATACGCATACCCGCTAGGTGGCTAATGCATTTGACCTCCCATCCACGGGTGTTAGCGCTTGAACTATGCTCCTAATACTCACTCACAAATCACCCGCCAAACGATTCCCATCAGCCTATGCGATGTGGTCACGATAATCAATCATAACCAGCGTTTTCAATAGCCACATCATCCATTGCTGCAGTCTAAGAAGGTGCACTAAGTAGGAAGTGTAGGGAAGACGCAAGGGATATCTAAGTCGAATTCTATCGGTTCAACGTGCAGGTTTCGAGTAAAGGAAATAGTGTGATGTATAGACATACGTCAGCCATCAAATCGTTATAACTATAAACACTAGTTTCGCAATTAACGGACTATATTTGAATAAATTTACGTCAATTTTCAATAGCAACACCATAAATCTAATTATCAAATGGATTATTATGTGAATACATCAAATGATACAGTGCCAATAAAATAAATAACGCTACAGATGATGGATCAAAATAATATGAAAGTTAATGATGAGAATTTAGTTAATGTTAATTTGGTTTTTATGATGCGAAATCTGTTTCTATGACAGATTAACGGTTTACATGAATCGTTTAGGTCCTAAGTACCTACTTTACTAAAAACCTACAAGTACAGTCGATGGCATTAATATTGATACAGCCTGCCTTATTGTTCGTAGCGTAGTTTATAGATGTTTTTGACGTCTTTTACTGTACGTGCCTACCTCAAGAAAAGAGTTTAATTCATTTTAAAATTTGATAAAATTTTGTTTCTTAGACGCACAACGCCTTGCTTATCAATTCCTAGACACAAGTCGAAGAGAAAATACGATGGTTTCATCGAAAATTTTATACGCAAATAAAAACAAGCTATTGACAAATATATAAGTCAAAACAACACCGACTTCGAAACTTGAACTTAATCTTCCACGATATTGATAAGATAATCAGCAATAAAAACTAAAAGCCACATTAAAATCCAAGACACCGGTAGCGGACTCGCTCAGGAACCGTAAAATTGTCAATCGCGACAAAATCGATCTGATTAAAAAAAAAAACTAGATGTCTATGGAACTTATGCCGGTTTCCCATGACATAATTATACATTTATGGTGTGAACCACAACTACGGAAGTCTTAGTTGTTTCTAAACTGATTAACATAAATTACTGGCCAGTAATTTATTGGTCCAGTTTTGCATTTTTCTTTTTTTTTGTGATGCGGTCAAAATATTGGTTCGGACCCATATGTCTTGGCTGGGCGGGTTATCGACCTAACAATTGCTTCCGTTGACTGTGAGAACTAGCATTGAACTATGATTTAAGATCGTGTATGAAAACTTGGCCAATAACTCTTAATATAAAGTGACCAACGTGCACAAAGTCTCAATCATTTCAATAAATCAGAATGCATTTTTATTCCAATACTCGAGAGTCAAGGACGTACCGAATGTAAAGGATACAAGGAGGTTTGTTGACGCAAGGTTGCATGCATGGTATTGCAACGACCTTTATTGATAAAAATAAAACACAAAAAATCCTAAAATTGTTTATATGTTTAAGTATTTTTTGGGCGTATAGGCGGAAAGAGAAATCAAAATAATGGCATCGCTTAGAACATAATTCCTAAGTTTTTTTTTATTCCCATACTTTTCATAGCTATAATTATAATATAATAGACATTCTGCTGCCCGTGACTTCGTCTGCAAAAAAATAGTTTTTCGCTATCCCGCAGGAACTATGCAATTTTCCGGGATAAAAAATAGCCTATGTGTTAATCTAGGGTATCAGCCATTCAGTAGGTTTAACGTGGAAGAGTAACAAACATCCATCCATACTTATAAACTTTCGCGTTTATAATATTAGTAGGATGTGTGTGTAGGATTTATCAACATGTTTAGCGGAATAGTAATAAGAACCTCGGTGGGTGTCGTTGTGAATGGCACCCACTATACAGGGTGAGAGCATTCGTTGATATCGGAGACTGTAACCAAAGAAGTCACGGTCAACTTCGCAAGGCTTTCCCATGCCTTCTCTGAGGTATGTCAGTACATGATGCGCTTAAGTGGCTAGAGAAAATTTCATAAAGTATCTATGACGGTTAATAATAGTTCAGTGTGACCAACTAGCTCATCGTGAGATTAATATGGGAAACCTTGAAGTAATGTCAGAGAGATAAGTTTGCATTTAAAAAATATTTTTGTTACAATCTTTTTCCTTGCAAACAAACCACCCTGTACAATTCTAATTAGCTAAGAAATCCAACTACTGAAAATATTCAAAAAATGATTTGCTAATTTTGATACGGACTACATTGTTTAAAGCTAACAAAAAAGTATAAATATAAAATGAAGACCGTCACGATTTATACTAATCGAAAATACAACATGAAAGTTAAAAACAAATTTCGGCTCTTACATACACATGCACACACATACACAAATCACGTCTTTATCCCTTACGGGGTAGACAGAGCCTAAGATGGCAAGACCTAGGCCACGATTAGAAAGATTGTGGGCGTATAGATAGCAAAAACTGTAATCAAAATAGTGATGGCTTGCTAGCCGCATCGCCTATAACATGATTCTAAAGAGTTTTGTCCATTCCCTCGATGGGATTTTACCATCTGCGCGGGAAGAGAAGCAACTGGTACATTCTATGTTTTTTCTTTGCTCCCAGACCAGCAGCATGGAAGTTGGGCTCTTGATTTTTTGTTAATGCTTAAAAGAGGTTTACTACACGGGTTTCGTACTATTTATCTATCCTTTGCTATAAGACAAAGGTTTTTTTCTACTCACATTCATTCACTACGAAGACGCCCTTTTTTTCGCAAATTCTGTCGACCCATTCACGCAACCTGACATTATAACGCATTAGTACAACCTTTTTTAACAAACCGCATGTCAATATTCCCCTTGCCTTTTTACAACAAAAAAGCATTCGAATTCGCACCGAACCATAATGTTAGTTTTTATGGTTTTAATATAATTTCGCTAACGATGTGAGCTATCGTCCGTTTCCGGTTTTTTTAGAAAAAAAAACTTCGATAGTGTGTGACTTTTGTGGAATTTCCCATATGTTATCCATTGATAGGAATCATTGATAACGAATTCGATTTTGCTCAAAACAAGGCAATTTACTGTAGTGTTCAACTTTTCTTGGTTCTTTTATGTCTTAAATTTACTTGCGTTGTTTTGGACGACAGAGATCGCGTTTACACAAAGGAATTTAAAAAAAATCCTGATTCACTGCGAAATATTTTCACAGTAAATATCATAGTGACCGTACTTGGAATTGCCAGTAAAATCATTGTGATGTTTACTGTGAAAACGTTCTATGGTGAGTCAAGAATCATTTTGTTCGATAGTACTTCACTTTATAAAACAAGAGCAGCTGCCCGCGACTTCGTCTGCAAAAAAATAGTTTTTCGCTATCCTGCGGGAGCTATGCAATTTTCCGGGATAAAAAATAGCCTATGTGTTAATCTAGGGTATTAGCTATCTCCGTTCCAAATTTTATCTAAATCCATTTAGTAGTTTTTACGTGAAATATTAACAAACATCTATCCATCCATCCATATTTACAAACTTTCGCGTTTATAATATTAGTAGGATTATAAAAAATCAGACTAAATAAATAAAACTTTATTAACACGTTCTTGTTAATATGTAGCCATTGTACAGTTTAAGGCTGTTCAATTTCATATTCTAGTGAAGACACCATTTAAATAAATCGAGACGCAACACAGAAGTGTCTTACCTTCAACCAACGGTTATTTTACCAATGACTAGTACACAAATCACAATTTCAATAGTGCAACTACAAATTGGTTTCCTACAAACAATAATATTTTATGGCAAACCGCGAGATAAGGGAACGCACATAACTTTGCCGTAC
The DNA here is from genome assembly GCA_949127965.1 of Pandemis corylana. NCBI lineage: Eukaryota > Metazoa > Arthropoda > Insecta > Lepidoptera > Tortricidae > Pandemis > Pandemis corylana. The sequence goes on along the minus strand of OX421858.1, from coordinate 11,878,984 downwards.
TAACTAACTGGTTCAACCGGTCGAGATCGGTGTTAAGTTTAATTATAACAATAGAATTGCACGACTGTAATCCACATTGGGGTAGCTGTTAAATGCCATTGTAAAACTGCTAAACCTTCCATGCTGGTCTGGGAGTAATGAACAAACATAAAATTTACCAGTTGCTTCTCTTCTCGCGCAAATGGTAAAAGCCCATCGAGGGAATGGGCGAAAGTCTTAGGAATCATGCGGCTAGCACCCCATCACTATTTTGATTTCCCTTTCCACCTATACGCCGTTAATCATGCTAAACGTGGTATGGTTTTGTTACCTTAGGCTCTGTAAGGGATAAAGACGTGATATTATGTATGTATGTATATACATTCTTTGCCGTTGATTATATTATGTAGGTTGTAGGTACTTATGTCATTTATAATTATTTTAAAATTATTCCGGAATATTTTAGTAGGCGATCGGATTAGTTTTTTCTGAACACCCCTGTAAATGTTTCTTAGGATTCTTTGATGTTTTCTTACATTGGTCGAAGTTCAAAGTGTCAGGCGTCAAGGTGCGAATTATTTTTGAATCATAAAGTACAAATTTATTTGTAAACCATTAAAGGAGTGTTCAATTTAAGTAACCAAAGAACGTACTGGAATATTCTAAAACAAATTTGAAGACACTTATACGGCGAAATTCAAAAAATTACCGGGACTTAATCAGGTGAAAATTTGAAGAAAACAATGCCACATGCCACCAATCGCGTGCATTTTATAAAGACAAAAAGACATTGAGGTAGTTAATTACTTACTTACGTCATATTTACCAACTAGACAACAAAATAAACAAGCAGCATTTTTTATGCAAATCTCTGTGCACGCCACTGCATGCCACAATAGCTTACTTCTACCGACGCATAAGACACACAATATGAAACAAATTTGTAAAGCAAGCATTCCAAAATCAATCATTTTTGATTCAAGAAACATTTTTATTTTAAAATCTTTCCGTATACGATGATGTCTGCATTTGGTCAGTCTATCGATCATTTTGAGGAGATTAGAATTTCATTATCATCAATTACTGTTTTTTATAGCTTACGCGTATTAGTCATATTACGAGGTATTAATTGGTTAGATAGAATTTATAACGCTTTTAAAATACCTTTAAATAGCTTACTTCTCGGATTAAGATATATTTTTTAATTTATTTTAGTTTATAATTTTATGTTTTCGTTAGCTGTAAGCGTGTTTCAATAAAATATGTTTGTTTAATGTAATTTTGTGTAAATTAGATCCGACTTTTAAAATGTTACCTTATTAGCGTAAGCGTCTTATTCGAAAAAAGTGCAGAATTTTCATGGGATGCTAACAAACTTGAAAACAACAGCTAGAGTGAAACATTTCAAAAATATCGATACTACAGGATGAATTAAATTTCCAGACAATTTTTGAAAATTTTAAAAATTCAATGGAATGCATAAATACGGGAAGCTTATCACAGCATCCGCTTGAAAAGAAGCAATGGGATTCCAAAACACGCTAGCAAACCTCCTCAAATTTGGAAACCGGACAAATTATAAAAATGCTCAAAGCGTTAGCGTTCATGTTTTATTTATGGTGCAGCTATTGTAAATTTAAATCTTGTTTAGGCCGTCAGTTGAAAACGGAACAGCGGACTTAACTTTGTTACAACGCCGAGTGATAAAAAGTAGCAGTCATTTTGTGTACAATTTAAACGGCATAAAAAGGTGGCTATAAAAAGATGTCTATGTTTTTGGACTTTCTTCTAATTTGTGGGAATTAAAAAAGGAATGCGATGAACTGAAATGGTGCAAAACAATTGAAGACGTCAGAGTAAAGTGTGGCTCGCGCAGCACCTTGCATCTATTGCCACCACAGTTATATTTTGTGTCAAATTTATCTTTTAGCGTAGTTTAGTTTAGAATTAGGCGAGGCGTTACTTTGCGGAGATCCATTTCAATTAAACATTTACCTTGCTACTCAGCTACACAAAAAATATGTGTAAAAATTGATGTTTTAAAGGCGAGTAGCGGAGTAGAAAGGTCATTTTTTTTGGTTCACTCCTGTTACTGTTAAATATCGTATTTTTTTCATTACATTCTAATTACAAAAGCGTACGTAGCATTAATTGTTGTTACTTTATGTTAGCTACGGATCCATTCAGCGACCCAAAAAATTACTTTACGCTTTCATACGACGTATTAACGTATACATTTTATCATACATTTAAGTGACTATATGAACTTTATGAACAATAGGTGATTATCGTCCTTTGAAGAAAGTCAAAAGCGCAGCGTGTGCGCATTGTATTTGCGCGATCTTTCAAAAGGCCATGAATCGCCTATCGATTTTTCAATTAAGAATCGATTCCGAATAATACGATCGGTTAACAAGGAACCATCTGTTTTCGATTAATTAAATTTCTAAAAATAAAAGCGACGGGTCGCTCAAGTGAAATGTTTAATGTGATTTGTGAATGATATAAGTGTGTAATTGATTGGGCGTGCATCAAATTGATGGTCCGTGTAAACGTGTAAGAATAATTTAATTGATTGATATACATTTGTCGGTAATATTTTTAATTAAAGGGTCGCTTTACGATTTGCATAAAATGTATGTGTGCTTTGTAGTGATAAATTGACGAAAACGAATAAGATTTACGGTACAATAATGTAATTTAACAAATTTTCCTTGTTTATTACCTTGGTTCGGCCTTAAATTCAGTTCCTATAATGTCATCAAAGATGGCGCTGCATACGAAATTGTTATGGCTTTTTTTCGACAAATCTTCATAACTTTTATTAGTTTCTACTATTCGGGTTGGACACAAATCCAAAAATTCTTGATTTATAAATAGTGTAAATAACGCGATTTTGTTTTGTAGTAAACAGAGACTACATTGGTTTAAAAACTGAGAACATTTCACCTATTTTTTTTATCAAACGTCAAAATAACTTTTTAATTGATAGGCGCAAATCAATAAATTCAAGCCGCGAGGTACTCGCTTTGAATAAACACGCTAAGATATTGGTTCAATCATGAACGGGTACGGAATGGGATAACGGAACGAAGTAGTTTATGCTGCCGTGGAATACTACTGACAATGTCCACTTCTAGCATAGAGATATTATCCGATAGAGTGGCGATATGGGGGCACATACTTCTAATAACGTTATGGATTAATTATTTATGAATGAGAACAGTGAAGAACTTCAGGAACTATTTTATTACCTAAACATAAGAATTTTAAATAAAATAATATTATATTTTTTAGTATCGAAATTGGTTCAAAACCGCCGAAGATCACGCATACCTATTTAAAAAAAACATATTTATTTTGATGATGAGTTTAGAGAGAGGAATGTAAAACGATACACATGATTAAAATTGCAAAACAAACTTTGATAATTAACTTTTAAGTACGTACTACAAAAAAGCCATATTTTGACAAAACAATTGCAACCTTTTCTCATTTAAAGTTAAGTTACAATTTCATAACCTAACTTTAAAATAGTACTACACTTAAGGCGATCCCATAAAACACGTACTACTTATACGCACAAGAAACTTATGAATGTCCGAAGTGCCGATTGCTTATTCAAATCTTTTGTCCCCCGGCTAGGTGAAACTGCTGGTTGGCTTAATACAACATTAACCAAGATTAAAATGTTAAAACTTATATCCAGGTTTAAATTTTAGGTAAAATAAAATTTCCATTATACTCGTAAACAATTTAAATTAGACTTTAACTAAAAATTACCACAGGTTGTTACTTTTCATTCATATAATTAGGTACTATATTGGCAAATCAGTATAGAAGTATATAATATTATTATTACAATATTATTACATCTTTATAAAAAATATGATAATAAATTAGGAATTTTATAAAACCTAGACCTGCTATCGATATTCCAAACAGTCATAAGTTTTTTTTAATAGATTCTCATCCTTTTAAATTAAGTAGAGTATTCGGCATCTTGAGACGCGTGAAACTAATTTTAAAAGAAATAAAAGTAAAAATGATAATTTTTAATTTGTGCGAAGGTAGGTTTAAGGGATTACCTTGTTATATTATATCGAAGAATGAAGCGACGAAATATAATTATATAGGCATTATGCCTGACCCATCACGTAATCAATTGGTGTACCGCATAGCACCATCCACATGAATATTATGAACTGGCCACTTGCACCGCTTCTGGGTCTTTTTCGCATAACGCTTTCCATTTTGAAAGCAAGCCATAAACTTGTAATGATGTGTTTTGTATTATGTTAATATTGACTTATTTATGGTCCTGTTTTTATGCGATCTGACTTTGTTCGGCGGCGAAGTAAATGTAACAAGTCGAGTGATGTTCATCAAAAGAAGTGGAATAAATGATGATCTGTTGAATGTTTTTTCGAGAGGATTGCTGGTTTTATTTTCTTTTCTGACATACTTTGTTTAAACAAGACCTGATAGCCTAGTCGTTAGGGACCCTGACTGTAAAGCTAGAGACCCCGGGTTCATATTTCGGTAAAGTAGCCACTTGTACGAATCGATAATGAATGTTAGCACCCGAGTCAACATGCTAATTACGTCATGCATTTGTTTAAGTCAAAAGTCTTAGGAATTATGTTATAGGCGATGCGGCTAGCAACCCATCACTATTTTGATTTCCCTTTCCACCTATACGCCCTTATCATGCTAAACTTGGCCTTAAGGTTTTGTTACCTCAGGCTCTGTCTACCCCGTAAGGGATAAAGACGTGATATATGTATGTATTTGTTTATAAAAGTATGTTTATTTTGTTATCTAATCAAAACAGCAACATTTGCTCTCATTGTACCTGTTTGTAATTTTAAAGCAAACTTGTTTGAGACGTATTTTGTGACCGATAACTTACACTCTGCGTACTTTAGATACTTCAATTGTTTCGATTCGATTGAAAATGTAAATCAAAGTCTTTCTAAGTTAAAGGACAACGTCGTTCAATATTGTGTAAATTTCTATATGTGGCAATTTCTTAAACAAGCTGTAATCCCATTACATTTTTATATCAATCTCCCTGCGTAAAACTCACGACAAAATATATTCATATTCAAATAAATCACTTTTGAACGTTCCGTGATTCATCAATTAAACGGTTGCTGGCAATTACTGGGAACTGATTATGAGCGCTTTTAATTATAGACCAATATGAATTTTAAATGAGAATTTGTTACGATGTATATTTGTACTAGTTAGTTCGGCGTCAGTTAACAGACATTTAGCGCGCTGTTACATAGCTTTTTTAATTGTAACAGAGTTAAATCTCGTTACGTTTCGAATGTGTTTGCGGGTGGTAGTGCCTTGTGATGGATCAGTACAGATCGCTAGCACCATTTTACTTCCTAAACCTGCCTACAAGCTGCACAGTACTTGCGCTAGCTATGGTCCTGTAAGTAAAGTAGAATATCCGTTGAAACTTCCGACTAGCATTCCGCTATATATATAAACTTCTATTTTTTAGGTACTATCAAATGTATCAAGAATTTTTACCTCTTGATTTTTTATATTTACTTTTACGGTAAAAAAAGACGTAAAAATGTATCATTTGAAAAACAGCGCCTTCTCTCGTCCCTGGTGAGCAGTAGATGTTCCACGGGAGTTTGTAATTGTGTCGTACAGACACATCATTCAAACAGATGACGCTTAGCGACAAAAAATCACATAGTAACAAGGTCACGTGACAGCTAGTAACAGGTAGAAAAATTCGATGGCTTACCCACCTGCTATGGGTGGTGTAGGGGTACAGCACGCGTCACCGAATGACGAGGATCCGGGTTCGATTCCCGGCCATAGCTTTACTTTTCGGATTTTTCTGTGTTCAAATTTTCAGTGACGTTTAAAAATGTAATTTCTATTTTTTTTTATAAATTTGTTGGCTTTTGAGAGTTATGCAATCACACCGCTTTTCCATACGGGTAGTCAGAGACTACTTTGTCGCACTTGCTATACCTTGTGTGTGGGCATACGTAATGAGTTTATTTATATTAATTAACGCGTCATGGAGACAGCATGCTTTCGTCGTGGATACAAAGCATCCATCCTGTTCTTACTCGCTGATTAGATAGAGACATTAGCATGCTTTACATCTGATCGCCACAATACCTAACATCATAGGCTTACTTAGATCAGCTCGTTACCGCTTACAGCATTATGAAATGTGGTTACAAAAACGAATTTCACTAGCCACAAAAGAACAAAGCCTACTTAAATGATCGCGTCACAGAATTACGTGTCGTCAAAATATTTTAGGAAATGAACGCTGGCGTAATTCTTGTGATACGAAACAAAAGCAAAGCGTGCGAAAACTTAGACAATTTCACTGCATAGATGAGGATGAAATGAAGCTATTATGAGGGAACGATGACATGTGTGGGCGCATGAACTTAGATCTGATCAAGATTGAGATGACACGCTTTAATTGTTTTAAACTCAGGGGTGTATTTGACAGCGTACGGTACAAGATGAATGGATGCGTGCTGCCTTATATTATCAGGCATTTTGTCTATGCTTGCTAGAAATCCTAACTTATAATTATAAATGTGACTTCGTTCGTTTTTTTGTTGTGTTGTGTGTTGTTGTTGTGTGTTGTGTTGTGTTTTTGTACGTTTTTTTGGTACGTTTTGTTGTTTTTTTGTTGTTGTTGTTGTGTGTGTTGTGTTTGTTGGGTTTTGTTAGTGGTGATCACTTACCATCAGGTGACCCACCTGCTCGTTTGCCTTCCTATTCATATAAAAAAAAACACTTTCACGGGTAAACTCAACTGATCGTAAAAAAATTTTAGCTTGACACCCTGCTGCCAAGGATAGTTTTATCTCGAAAAATAGCGTAACTCCCGCCGACATGCGATAAGCACATTCTCCGCAGACGAAGTAGCGGGTAACAGCTAGTTACAAAATAAAACATGTCGATGTCTAAAGACCCAGACAGACAGGCGAGTAAGTTCGGCTACTTACGGCTCGACGACTTTACTTCGCTTGTACTTTACTCTCAAAGTACGCGTACTTAGACTGAACACAAGCGAGTAAAGTCATCGTGCCGTGAGTACACTAACTTACTCGCCCGACTGTTTGGGTTTTAACAAAAATTTAGTGAAAATCGCTTACAGTAGGCTCCTACCCATTAGAAAAATGTATCCCGTACTGTATCATCATCATCTCCAGCCTATATATCCCACTGCTGGGCACACTTGAGAAGGGCTTGGGCTATACAGTACCCACGCGGGCCCAGTGTGGATTGGGAACTTCACACACACCATTGAATTACTGCACTGATCGGTGTTCAGGTTCCGCGATGTTTTCCTTCACCGTAAAGCTTATGGTAAATTTCAAATGTAATACCGCACGAAAAACTGACAGGAGCGAGTTCGCGCTCAAACCACGGCTCCCGTACTGTATTTAGATATGAAATAGAATTACAGATCTTTGTTTAAATGGCATCTGAATGAGGCTAGTTTTCTCAAGAGCAAACACTCATAATTTTATAGAGCAAAAAGCAAACAATACTACATAACGTCTGAACATTCGCTCTTCATAAGTTCCATGCAAACATTGCTTCCGTCACCTAAACAATATGGTCATAAAAACTCTTTCCATACAAGTTCACTGTCCAATACAATCGAGGAAAAACCTCATGTGACGCAATCCATACAAGGTGAAACACCTAATTATCTCATAGCGAAGAATGAACTTTCGCTTTTGTGTTAAAACAATGCGATTTGCACTCTCTACTGCGGTAACTTATACTGTTTTTACACAGCGTATTATGCGTAGGCGAACTTTGATAATTTAATTATAATGATAGCGACAGATGACGGCGCTTCCATTAATTCTGAAGAGAACAGCCAACGGATTTTGTGAGTTGTAAAACAACAGGTGTATGTTGATGACATGATGACTTGTGTGTTTTATGGTCGACATGATTTGTATAGACAACTTAAGTTTGCTGCAAGCAAAGCAGTAGTTTTTATATTGTGTACTAGCTGTTGCCCGTCGCTTCGCCTCGTTTCTGTTTTATATATTTTTTTCTGAAATTTGTTTGTTAAGAATCTTTTGCTGACAATAAGATCCAGCTATTCATGCTTGATGCTGTGACCAAGGGACATAGGGATACGTCTTTATGTTTGTACTAGCTTCAGCCCGTGACTTCGTCTGCGGAGAATAATACATACTAAACCTTTCTCTTGAATTACTCTATCTATTAAAAAAACCGCAGTAAAATCCGTTGCGTAGTTTTAAAGATCTAAGCATACATAGGGACAGACAGTGGAAACCGACTTTGTTTTATACTGTGTAGTGATATTACCTAAAATGTTTAATCTAAGCTTTTTAGCTTGAAACTAATATTACAAAAGCGAATGTGAGTTAGTTTAATTGTTTTTGAAGTTAAAACTTCTTTAGGGGCGTTGTGCACTTTATTGGGATGTGTAAAAAAATGTTAAACTCGCGTCAGGTCACGTGACACTGATGTATTAAACGCTTAAAAAAAGTCGCTAACATAGTCCCAAAAGTCACTAGATCTAGCGACAAAGTCGTTAAGCTGGCAACACTACGAGCAACAGCAAGTAAGCATTTCTGACTGTTTTATCAACGAATAGCTCAAACCGTGGGTCCCTAATGATGTAAATAAGAAGAAGTTCTTTGGGAACTTTCGAGGCATAAGAAATTCTGTTACAGAACTTGAATCGCGCGCGAGATTAATGCCAGCATAAAATAATGTCGATACTTAATTGCAGTGCGAAAAGTATTTAATTGACCGAACCATTTTTTGCTGCGATTGCATTCTTACTTACAGCTACGCAAACCCATAGAGCAAACCACCTAATAGAGTCGAAATGTCATTTAATTCAATGAAATGAAAAGCCAAGCCGAAATTGGCGTCAACCTGGCAACTACAGGTGATCAAGCAGCTATTATGATCGATATGGATTACTTAATGTTTAATCGTTGTGTGGCATAGTGAATAAAACTCGGTTATTTTTAAAGCAGAATGTAAATATGTGTACAAAATTATAATTACTTTGTTCCATGTGGAAGATTAAGGAAGAACAATTGGGAAAAAATGTGTTAGTATGGTATATGTCGAAAAAGTCAGATGCGTTGCCATACTTTATAGTCCTTGTGTAATTTCGTCTATGTACAAACCTAACCTACCAAGGATATCGTACTATGATTAAGATTTTTTCATTCCATCAATGTCTAGTTGCCGCCCAGTTAACGTATCTATCCCAATTTATATTTCAACACAGCTAATACATTCTGCTCCAATAAAGATTGTATAAAGAATTATAAATGACCGTTGTCAAAATATCCAGTACAATAGTAATTAGGTTCTTGTGTGGAACAAAGTAGTGGTTATGAAGTGTAGCGCGTGTTGGCCGGACAAAAACGCTAAGAAACTGCGGCCCAATTCAGAAGATGTGGGCGGACATCGAGATATTATGAGATTAATCAGACAAAATGGTCAGTCTGAACTAGCCTAATTTAAAAAAACAGCGACTGTCGCACAACTCCCCCTCCCTCTCTCCCCATCTGTCTCTTATTTGTTCTACCTATCTCTTTTTACGTTCTTGTGTGAAACAAAGTAGTCATAAAGGCCGGACAACGCTAAGAAACTGTGTGGCCCGATTTAGAAGATGTGGGCGGATATCGAGATATTATGAGATTGATCAGGCTAATTTGACCGTTCGAACTAGCTTAATTAAAAAAAAATAAGTGTATTAAAATGAACGCACACAATTCTCTTTCTCTTTCCCACTTCCTCACCTATGGCCGGACTATAACGCTAAAAACTGTGTAGCCCAATCAAAAGAAGTAAGCAGACTTATACATAGTTTTTTTTTATTTATAGCAAGTTATTAAAAGATTAATTGGATTAATTTGTCAGTTTGAACTTGCTTAATTTAAAAGGCTAAAAGGAAGTGTATTTAAGTGTACTAACTAGTCAGCACCTACTGATACAAGATTTTTTTGATTTAAAAGAGGACCCAGTATCGTTCTACGTTGACGACTTTGTTGAAGATTTTTCCTTTTCGTTTTTTTTTTATACATTACGTCACGCCTCTATCCCACAGCCATTCTTCACATACATACATACATAAATCACGTCTGTATCCCTGATTAATTATTAAAATGATTTATTTTTTATTAATTCCTTAATCACATTACTCAACAGAATAATAATAATAATGTAATTACACCCGAACACTTTATTTGAAACATTTTCACAATTTGCACCGGCACAATGTTTGTGTTAAAATTAAAATGTATACATAGTTTTTTTATCAATGCATCTAACAATGCCATACGTTGATCTAAATAATGTACATGCGCACGCGGCGTCTGCCTACAAAGTTACGGTGAAAGTATTGTGCCTATCAAGTATGGTTTCCGGTTTAATACGGTTTTAGAGGAAGTCGCTGATTGGGACTCGATTACGAGTAAGTTGTTATTAAACTAGTATGTTACAGCGAAACGATGGCTGTGTACATGCAATGTTTATGTTTCTTCTCCAGTCTGTATTTAGCCCACTGCTGGGCTGCTTCTTCAGCTCAGAGAAATCCTGATCGAGCCTATGTTCGCACCCACGGCCCGCTTGGGAGTCAAACCAATAGGCTATCAGAGTTTTTGTGGTTTTATATAATGAACCTATTTAAGTGTGCGTTTATCTAGGTATATAATTGCTTCCATGCTGGGAGTAAAGGAAAAACATAGAATGTATCAGTTGCTTCTCTTCCCGCGCAGAGGGTAAAAACCTATCGAGGAAATGGGCAAAAATCTTAAAAACCATGTTATAGGCGATGCGGTTAGCAACCCATCACTATTTTGATTCCTTTTTCCACCAATACGCCCACAATCATGCTAAACGTGGCCTTTAGGTTTTGTTTGTTTTGGGCTCTGTCTACCCCGTAAGGGATAAAGACGTGATTTCCAATTAAGCTGTTTCGTTATTAGTTTATAACTTAAGGAGTATACACATCGCGAGACTAAGTTTACATAAATTGCAAAACAATTTAAATTACCTTGACTCTATGAGTAGATATTTGACATTTGTATTTTTGTTTTATTTTTATTACAAAAGTGACATTCAAAACAAGAATACGATTCCATGGTCCAGTACAAAAGTTCCGATAAAAAGGTAGCTGTTGTGGCAAATAATGGTCCATTTACAAAGCTTTTACAATGGAAGTTTGTGGCGTGAGCTTATTTAGAAAACCAACGGGCGCGGAAAGCTTATTGCGGTTGCTTATGATCTAGTTTTTGTCCGTCCGTCTTAAACTCTCATCTCGTTGGTAACCAAGGACGGACGTGAGGAACCGGTAGCCACGGAGTATCGAACAGTGGAGATTACGGAATAATAAGTAACAATTTCTAATAGCTACAATGTCAACAAACAGTTGAAGTCTTTACGTAAATTACATTGATGCCTAAAAACGCCTGGAGTATATTGAATATATTCAATTATATTTTTGCGTTGCGGTTAAAAAACGATTTATAAGGAAATAAAGTTGGAATTAAGAGTGTGTCTAATAAAGGTATTCTTGGATATAATTAACACGTCATTCTCGCGATTCAGATGACTCTTAAGCCATAATCTTCAAGTTGGTTCTGTATTTAAATGGTTTGTCTTTTATTTTATTTCTTCCATGCTAGTCTGGAAGCAAAGAAATATTACAGAAGCTACCAGTTGCTTCTCTTCCCGCGCATATGGAAAAAATCCAAATTGGCAAAAATCTAAGTAATCATGTTATTGGCTATGCTGCTAGCTATTTGAATCCTATTTCGTGGCATTTAGGTTTTGTTACTTCAGGCTATATCTACCCCGTACCTAAAAGATGTACACGTGATTAGTATGCAATATACATGAATGTATGTGTGTACTTGGGTACATGTATTGTATTGTCATCTTGTTAGCACCTCCATCGCCTTCAAAGCTGCACTCAAATTTACTGAAATCACTGCGGTTTCCTACAGCATCTCTGTTTGTATTCGTATGAAGCTTGTATAACGAGAGCCAAATAACATAGGAAGGGAATCATTACTTCGGAATTACGATGTTTACCAACGCCATAAGTACGGATTATCGGTAATGAGAAAGTAAAAGATTTTTTTTGGGCCCAGCTACTGTCTTGTTAAAATGTTTCTATAATCAATGTGATTTGTTAGATTTGTGAAGAATCGTGGGAAATGTTGACGCTGCTGGCGATTGTTTGCTATAAAGATGTAATTTAAAGGCGAATAAAACAAAAACAAAATTAATGTGCAAAACAAATGTAATGTTATTAAAAATACCTCGGTTCGGCTTCAACACGGCACTTGTTCGAAAGTAATCCAAGAAAAGCTAAGTACTTCAAATAAAAAATTGTTTTTCTAGGTCAGTTAAAATCTACTAAAGACATTTTATACGTTTTATAACCATTAGATACTGGCACAAAAAGTTCACACAGCAGATTAGATTAATAAATTTCCGAACTAAGATATATTATGTGTTATACCTAATCTTGTCTTAGCTTTTCATTGTGAAAAGATGTCAACGCGTGGTTCAAGTTTCTGATAAGCTTTCTTTCTTACTTTTTTTACAGTAAACAAGCACACGTGTCACCTGATGGAAAGTGATCACCATCACGTATCCACTGTTGCTTTCCTGGTATCCGGAAGGCCCTTGCGATTTCCAATTTTAAAAAATAATTGTACCAATTGCCTTGGTCCCAAACTAAGCAAAGCTTATACTATGGGTACTAGGACAAGAGATATACTAATAAATATACTTAAGAAAATATCCATGGCTGGGGTACAATTCGCATTAAAATTAAAACCCGAGACCTAGCTTGATAGTCAGGTCAGACCATGATTAATTAAAAATGTGACAATCATCTACATTTCCACCTACAATAGTCATAAAAACCGTAACAAACAGATCTAATTGAATAAAATTAACTTCCTGCGCCTGAGCATTATGTTGTTAATCAACAGTTAGCCTTGCTAAACGGGCGTCACGGACAGTTGCACTGTCCGTATGTCACAACCTGACGCTAAGACACGGAATGTTTGCTCATCCGACAAAAAAGACTAATATTTCATAGACTTCCAGGTTACAAGTTTTATATTATTTTAAATCTATCTATCTATCTTGTAATGTATCCATATATCTAGTATCTAATAAATCAGTCATTTAATTTTAATCTCTACAATTTTACCTATGTTTAAGTAGTTCTTCCATGCTGGTCTGGGAGCAAAGAAAAAACATAGAATGCACCAGTTGCTTCTCTACCCGCGCAGATGGTAAAAGACCATCGAGGGAATGGGCGAAAATCGTAGGAATCATGTTATAGGCGATGAGGCTAGCAACCCATCACTATTTTGATTCCATTTTCCACCTACACGCCCACAATCTTGCTAAATGTGGCCTGTACCTGTTACCTTAGGCTCTGTCTACCCCGTAAGGGATAAAGACGTGATTTGTGTATGTATGTATTTAAGTGTAATGTGAAGACATCGCTTCGTCGGCAGACCAAGCACAACTGCGTTGAAAACAGCTCTCAAGTCACATACACACATAAATCAACTCTTAACACTTTACAGGATAGACAGAGCCAAAGGTAACTAGACCGATTAATATAATTGTGAGCGTATAGAACTATAGATGGAAAGGGGAACCAAAACAGTGATGGGTTGCTAGCATCGCCCATGATTCCTAATATTTTCGGGCTTTCCCTCCAGGCTTTTACAATCTACGCAGAAAGATGCAACGGGTACATTCTGTTTTTTCTTTGCTTCCAGACCAGCATGGAAAAGCGCTCCAATTGACTGTGATAATTGGTTTTCCGGCACATGTTCTAGCGGTTGATGATATACACGTATCTTTCGTATCATCATCAACTTAGCTGACATAGGTTTCGAGACGTACTTTTGAGCCCGGTCTTCGGCTCTCTGCATTTAGTCACTGCCTGCTGCCCTGCGCTGATTATCACTACATCTATCGTGTTCTCCACTGGAACTCCTCTACCCTGGTCATCGGTTCTATGACTGATGTAACCAGCCAACTGCTACTTACGTTTGCTAATCCTGTAATCTATGTCGGACACCTTGTTTCTCTGACGGATTACCTAATTTCTGATTCGATTGATTTCCTTAGCGCTATGCGACCTTAAACTTGTCTAGCCTCACTGTCAGTGCACTGTCATTACAAGAAGAACGCACTGGTTGAATACTTTAGTCTTGTAAAAAATATCTTAGGACTAAGTTTTATTATCGAAATACCGTCAAAAAGTCGAAAAAAAATTGTAAATTGTGTTAGGTATTTATACTATGTTATGTATAACTAGCTTTTTCCCGCGACTTCGTCTGCGTAGAAGCCAATTTAAATATATACAATTATATCTTTCTCTATTAAAAAGAACCGCATCAAAATCCGTTGCGTAGTTCTAAGCATCCATAGGGTCAGACAGACAGCGGAAAGCGACTTTGTTTTATACTATGTAGAGACCTACCTGCATTTAAGTACCTTCCGACTTAGGATTTGTTTCCGTTCAGACATACCAAAATAGAGACGATCAAAATTAATGAATCACATTATCACTAAGGTGAGATGCGAATTATACAAAATTTGGTGAAATCCACGTCTCACCTTAGAGATCTATTTTTAAAATCGCGTCACTCAAAAATAATGAAACAGTTTATAATGAACCAATCGCTAGAAAACTATGCATCGAATAAAAAATTTGACTGGACGACGAAATCATTATAGCTGCAATTTTCTTTTACTCTACTCTTATATCAAATTCAGACTTCCGAATGTTACTTTTAAGTACCCAGCTTTCAAAAATTGAACCTTGTTTAATGAAAATTTACTAGTTGATTCCACATGTAAGAATATCGACTATTGTAAATAAGTAGGAAATCTAAATTATCTTTAAAACTACGTACGTAACTACGTAGGTATTTAACGTGTACAATTTTTTCCACGTGCCTCAAACTACAAATATTTGACATTTTCACACCGCCAAGGACATATTTATTTCCATATTCACGGCGACAAAATATAATTAAAATGTTAATAGACCAATCACAGTCGCTTGGTTTTAATTTATTCTAATGTAATGAGCAGTTTACGGGCTTGTATATGTTATATTAATGTTAGATTTGAATCTGTGCTGGTTTTATTGCTATTTGTAAGGATATATCTGGTTTAGGTGAAGTGATGATTTGTATGCAATATATTAATTTCTTGTTTTTTTTCTCGGTTGTTTAATTGGTTTGTCGCAGTACGTTTCGGCAGCTGGAATAGTTTTTACCTACTACACTGAGTTCAGTATGTAAGTAGGTACCTACATCGTCGAAACATGCGAAAAACGGAAAGGTTATGATATTTTGTCAATAACAAAAACATTATCTTTACAATTGCTGATTAAAAAGAAGCGTCACTTTATTAAACTAAATTCTAGACAGGAAATAAAATGAAAATAATGATATCAGTTAAATTCAATATAATAGGACAGTGATGTTGTGACGCGTGCCATTTTTGCGCGAAATTTGTGTGATAGAACCTCATATTGTTATTTTATTTCTTAATATCTAATTATCAGATTTAGAGTTGACGAGTGTTTAGTTTTTGAAAGACAGAACAATGTTTTTTTTTTTCATATTTTGTTTCAATAAATCAATTCAACTTGATAATTCACTTCCTACATTAGTTTACCATTATCTATACTGTCTTCAATTACCCTGTTAGTTAAATAGACTTTCCTCAATACATCAAACATTGCATACAATAATAATTAATTACCCCATTTGCATTTTCTATTGAAAACACCGAGAAAACAAAACACCAACAACCAACGAAACTGCAAGATTTTTTTAATACTCACGTCATGATCTGGAATGTAGGAATAGACGTGTAGCTTGTCGATCCTTATCGTTCCCTGGAAGGGGTACAGTAAGGCGCCTCTTGGCAATTCCTGGGATGTCCAGACATTGACAGAAGCCTCTCTCCCCCTCGCACCTCCAGGCCTCAGAGCCAGGCTCAACTCTTGCGGTATCAAAACCAAAGTCTCCATCTTAATCACACACAGGTTGATTAATTAATCAGGATTAAATTAGTCCTCCCACAGTCAACATGCCACAAATGAGTAATCCCCGAGAATGTGACCGGACTCGTCCATCACAGTTAATGAGTATAAATAATTTATTACGAGAAAAAAGGGACGTCGCCCCGATTATCGGTCGGCGATGTCGCCGACAAAATATCGGTTGGGTGCGTGATCGATCGCCCGGTGAAACGTCAGTACGGATTAATCACAACTCGTATAAGTCTAACACTGTCTTAATCTTAAAGCCGAAAAAAAGTCACGTGAAATTAGATGGTCATTTTTTTTCAAAGTTCGTTCAACCCGGCTCGATATTGTCCTGGCAATATCTGCGCAGTACTGTATCGGTAAGCTCACGCAAGATGCGCGCGCCGTCTCTGAACGTAGACTGAAGGAAGCGCTAACATTGACCTTAGTAGCGGCCGTGATCGCGTTTACAGTTCATTTTTTGTTCGATAAAAAGGAGAGGAGTAAAGCCCTGCAAAAGTTTGCAAACGTCCGTGGTTCAAAAAGGACCTTATGGTGTGGCATTAGAGTGCTCGCTATGTGTTTTGTTAAGGTTGTAAGACGTAAGGTGCTCTCCCCACCATAGGCGGCACCTGCTTGCCCGCGCGCCGCCCGTCAGAGCGGCATAGGACGCAGCTCGCCGCACGCGCTACCTGCGCGTACGACTTTTTCGGTATTGTTCGGCAGGTGTACTTTAACGCCGTTTCATAATTGGGTGCGTTATTGACACAATAAGGCGGCGTCTTTTAGAGTCGGGTTGCGTAATGTATATACATACGTGTTCATTGTTGACTTTATATTTTTTATTTGAGATACTTTTTTTGAACTTTCGCGTGAATTGCCAAGTAAATGAAGGATTTGGTAAATTGAATAAAAATTGCTACATATTTATATTTTTAAGGACGTAAAATTTTACTTTATGTATTGTTACTTGTCGTGCTCTAATATTGTACTAAGTACCTTTGGTATTTGATATGAAGGGAAAGGGGATGATGACATTTTTTTTGTAAGTTTTCATTTCAAGTGTTTACTTTATGCTTTTAGGGCCTTCCATAAATTAAATACTAACAAATTACGATTTTCACAATAATGGGTAAAACAAGAGGGAAGGGGGTCTAGAAATGATCGTACTCGTATGTATGGAAATATTTCTCATTCAAAATAATATTATTTTTCAGTCTCACGGGCTTGATTTTTAAAAGTACATCATACATCATTCGAAAGTAGCATTTCAAAGTGGTGAATAGCTGATTTAAAAAAATGAGTAGAGTTAGCAAAAGAACAACTCCAAATAAAATTAATCGGTCAATTAGTTGATAGTTAAATTTGAGCCGTTGTTTGGAGAAATTTACAGACTTGAATGGGATATTTTCGAGTGGGGTGTTTTCAAAAATCAGCCCTCTGTATTTAAACCATTTTTAAAAAAATTACAAGGATTTTTTTTGCTTGCCTACCTGTACAATACAATACAAATAGGTACTCTTTATTGAACACCACAAATAAGTACAAAACAATACATAAACAAACGACGAGGTAGACAAAAGGCGGTCTTATCGCTATACCTAGTTATTCAATTTAATTTTTCTAAATTTGGCCCTTTTGGCACCTTGCCCAATGGCAACAATTTGGGCGATATGTATAAATATAGGTATTTAGGATTAGATTAAGGTAGTTAAAGGTTTTTTCTGTTTTTTATATTTTATCAACTTTTAGATCTTGTAAATACGTTTGTAAATTAAATAACAGTAGATATTTATATTAGAAAACCAACTGTACGTACCTACACTAATATAAACTATACATTTATGATAAGTAATGATATAATTTTAACGACGCTAAAATCCAGGTATAGTAGATGATGAAAATATGACATGTGAGAAAATATAAACACTAAATCTTCGTATCACCTGAACTTTCAGTCCTCTACAGAATTTACATGAACAAATTATGATGACATTATGAATAACGCACATAAAACTTGAAAATAAGGTAGGTACTCTTTTTCTTAAGAGTCGTGGAAAAATAAATTAAAGCAATAAAGTTGAATAATTTCTCGCCATCGTATTATTACCTATCTACCATCCACACCCACACGGGCTTGTAGAGCGATCCATTAGGAGTGACAAGCAGGTGCCCATCAGTTCCATTATAAAACAACCTATACCTAAACCTATTTGTATCAATTTGCACCACAATCTGCAGATGATTATAATGTCTGTTATTCAGTTTTAGGTTAAAAAAATTAACCTTTTCTTACGAAAATGCAACTAGGCCCTAATACTATCCGATTTGGCAATAAAAAATGGAATAACCAGTCAGTTTACAGTAAAATTATTTGTCAGAGTTTTAACAGTGCGTCTATTGTCTTAATATCCAAGCTTTGTGTTTCTTTTTCCAATCTTCCATGCTGGTCTGGGAGCAAAGGAATTATAGAATGTACCAGTTGCTTCTTGTCCCGCGCAGATGGTAAAAACCCATCGAAGGAATGCGTGAAATCCTAAGGAATCACGTTATAGGCGATGCGGCTAGCAACCCATCACAATTTTGATTCCCCTTACCACATATACGCCTCCGATCATGCTAAACGTGGCCTTTAGGTCTTGTTACCTCAGGCTATGTCTACCCAGTAAGGGATATAGACGTGATTTGTGTATGTATGTATGTGTTTCTGCTGTCAGGTCTCCAGCTAATATCCAATTGCCACTGCATGTACAGTCAATGACATAAATTTATACGTTACCAAGACGTCAAAAATATCTATACACCTTTATTTGACATGGTGACTGTATCGATATTTATACCTTCGACTGTAGCATATTTTATCTGTGTATCGTTTCGTGAGTCACAGACGGTTCTGGCTGAAAATCAGTGCTGCAGTCTAACACCTCAGCGCAATGCTGAGCCAGCGACCGTTTCACTTTTGCAAAGACACACAACGCTGATGATCTATTTTTCATGTCTGTGTTTTCTTTTCTTGTTTTTTTCTATAAAATTGTGTATATTCTCTTATATTTGTGTGTTTTGCAAAAAGGAATAAATGCCTTCTTTTCTTTCTTAATTTAATTGCAAAATACTTAAAATAGATGGAAAATCAATACCCGCAGATGGCATTGCATAAGTTCGCAGCCTCAACACTGCATACCAACATCAAGTCAATAATGAACCGTATATCAAGTACGGATGGTGTATTACAGATTGTAACTTTAATCCACTCCTGCGCATGTCGTCGACCGACGCACACCTGCCCTTACCGCAAACGTACTGTATGCTGTTATTTAATATATGTTATGAAACAATAGTTTTAGAACGAGAAAGGCTTAGTAATTATAGTCTAAAGTAATGAAAACTGGCATGATTAGTTAATGGAATTGTTTAATTTTTTTTGTTTAAAATTTTTGATTGTTTCCCTAGATCTAGTTATTAATTTTCAATTATAATAATTATAGTCTTGTAATGTTTTATTTTTTCAATATCTACCTACTCCCCCGCTGGTCTGGGAGCAAAGAAAAAACATAGAATGTACCAGTTGCCTCTCTTCCCGGGCAGATGGTACAAGCCCATCGAGGGAATGGGCGAAATTCTTTGGCATCATGTTATAGGCGATGCGTAGCAACCTATCACTATTTTGATTCCTTTTTCCACCTATACACCCACAATCATACTAAACGTGGCTGGTCTTGCTGCCTTAGGCTCTGTCTACCCCGTAAGGGATAAAAGCGTGATTTGTGTATTGTATTTTATTTTTTCCATTGCCAGTTTTTTTCAGTTTTTTTTTAACTGGATCTTTATTGAAATCGTCTTTTTTCTTGTTTGCTTATTACTACACCGGAGATACTGAATCTTTGCTGACTATGTTGTGATGTTCCAACATTTAGGAAACAAAAAAATATTTCTACTTTATCAGAGAGTTGACCAATGGAAGCGATCCCTTCCTAGGGATAATTTCTTTTTTTTTAATATTTTCTGTCATCAATTTGTGTTTATTTTTCTAACCGATTATCTTCAATGAAGAGTTTCTATAATACCATCCTACTAATGGACGATGTGAGTGAGTATGTTTGTTCCTTCTTCACGCTGCAACGACTGAACGAATTTGGATAAAATTTGGAACGAAGAAGCTGGTACCCTAGATTAAAACATAGGCTACTATTTATCCCGAATAATTGCATATTTCCCGCGGGATAGCGATAAACATGCCATAGATCGTAACTGCCTAGAGTCCTAACTTAAATAATCATTGCAGGGTATACTATCAACATCAGTTCTTAAGTCTAATTCTACGCGAACAAGGTCGCAGGCGGAAGCTAGTACTATATAATACTATACTAACTAATCATTATTTATATCAGGTAGTTATCATATCACTTAATTAATCATAATCTTCAATTTTAAGCCAAACAGAAATGCATGTCACATGCAACCTTATTCTAATATTGCTTTACTATCGTGCAATCGTTTTAATGCAGTTCAAGTTTAATTTTTGTGGGGTTTTGGAATTTAATTGGCTACTACGGGATTTGATGAGTGTGCTAAGATAGTATTACATCGAAAAGCAGAATACACTGTCGCGGAATGCGTCGTTTGACAACCATTGCATTTAGCTAACTTTGTGTGTCTGGCAATGCTAAGGTAATATACATTTTGTACCTGCAAAGTTGGTTTTTTGAACAACTTCATACACATTCGTTTTATTAGGTACCTACTAAATTACTCAAGTGACATTATTATAAAAGGTCGATCTTTTTATGGTTCTATGTCAAAAGAGGTAGGTACTTAAAGCCTTTGTCTGTTTCTTTGTGTGCTTGTAGGTTCGGAAAAAAAAGAAGAAAAAGAAACAAATGAAAAAATGTTTTACCAATTTAAACTACATTATCCTGGTTTCTTTTTATCCCACAAAATTGCAAAACTTTCGCTGGAAGCACACGATATCTAATGCGGGCTGCTTCTATATTTATACGTTCTAGGCATAGTTATATTTCAAAATAATTACTTATATTTTGTTTTATTTACTAATGTTATATTTAAATGTTTTTACACCACACAACACGTAACAATATGATTCAAGAACGTTTCTAGCGTCTTTATGATACATGTCTATTTAGGTATTTTCTTGTCAATCGAAGTAATTTTCATAAAATCACTCAATCAATTCAAGTACAGATAAAATTCTATACTGTTCATCACTTTTCTTTTGAATATTACTACGGTAATAAAAATAAACGCCTGAAAATTACCCACATAAAATGAATCCTTTTATCTGTCGAAATAATTAAGAACTTCGAGATATTATTTTATTAATTCTAATACCTAAGTAGTTTTATTCCCTTTGAGATCAATATGAACCAATCCAAATTCTATTTTCCTAAATATAGAATACGTACACGGGGCGTGGTTTCGGCGTGGGCGTGGCCTCGGCCGGCCGGCCCCCGTGCCATACCGACACACACTATTGTTCGCGACCTTACTGCCATTGGTCAGATGTTGTCATATTCGTAAACGTTGTCTTTTGTTATTGTGATTTGAATAAGGAATACTTTAAAAGGATGATGTAGATGGCACCACAAGTGAAAAAAAAAACACAGCTGCTACCAATTTCCTTTTAATTTTTGTAAAAAAATATTGGGAAATGTTTTTTCTTTTTATCTTTTTCTACTGTTTAGCTTTCTCGTTTAAAATAATTAAGTAAGCAATAAAAAGATCATTTAGAAAAAAACAAAAGGCCGTCTTCAAAAAACGCTTTTATTTTTGTAAAAAATGTGCACAATTAGGCGGAACCTAGTTACCTAATCTTAATATTCTCCTGGCTTTTATCTCATTTTAATTTGGGGTCAGCCCTCCTAGAGTATTCCTGCGCCACTTCAAACGCTGGGTTGTCTCCAATGCCGTATTGGTGAGCTTCAGGCAGTTCTTTATGCTTTGTGTCCAGGTCGTAGGTCCTTGGCCTCGCTTTCCCTCCTCGATGGCGAATACTCGTTTCGTCATGTGGACATCCTCGCGTCTCATGACGTGTCCGCACCAACGCAGACGGGCCTCGCTCATATTATCGGCTATACCAGCAACCTTAAAAGTTCCGCGGATCTGTTCATGTCTTGTACATACAATTAAAAAAAAAGAGAAATTGAAAAAAAAAAGAGAAATTGAAAAAAAGAGAAATTGAAAAAAAAGAGAAACTGAAAAATATATTTTTTTAACTTACAAATTAGTCTCACTGAATATTCACATCACAACTCACTTTACTTGATCATAGATCACCTTTATAACTTACTCAACCTTAAGCCAGCGACAAGAACACCTTAATCAGCTTAACAACAAAACGAAAACCACAACATTCCCCGTTCCCGGTGTCATTCCGTCTCCCCTTATCCGCCACGAAACGGACGTGAGCCGATCCCGTCAAGGCCCGATTGGGCGCGGATTAATTGTCATTAATTTCTACATCATTTCGTTTGACGGTATAACACGTCAATATTGTACGAATGCTTTATTTTTGAAATGCCGACTTGGTAGAGCCGATGGATTACAAATTAAAAAAAAACATATTTTTCATTTTTTTTAAGTTGGCTACAGAGGGCTCTTTTAGCATTTTCAAAAGTTATATGTGGAATGGAACGTAAGAGGGTGTGTGTGAGACTGATGATATATGTGAGAGAGTCAATATTCGATTTGAAGAATGAGGGTATGAATAATGTTGAAGATTCTGTTAGCGGTAAGATTTGGTTGTACCTAACTACTAAAGATCGAAATATACTATAACGGTGACTAAATTGGCTTTATTATTAATTTAGTCCCACAACTATTTCTGTAATAAAAAAATAAATGGGATTTATTATGTTGATGATCTATGATTTTGACGTAAGTATTTTTTTCTGCTTTTAAGGTGTTTTTTCAAACGACAAGGAAGGCAAACGAGCTAGTGGGTCACCTGAGCACCACCTCCCATGGGCTCCCTAGAGGGTTGCAGGATAGAATTACCTATTTAGTCACATACCTACTCGTTTTTTATAAAATTGAATACACTTACGAATTCTATCTAATAGTAAGTCTTCGGTAATAATGTTATGAACAAAATCCCTTCAAGTTTCACCGACTTCGACCCGTTCCTAATCTGCTAAATAAAAAGAAGAGACACGCCGACATCGAGACTTTTTTTAAACGAGATAAATCTATATTTTGTGACGTATTCATTGGGCAGATGACATGTGGCCGAGTTTGACATTTTAAATGAACGAGTGTTCGAATCTACGTTTTGGTAATTGGGATGGCATGTAACTTCTAAAAATGTGATCATTGAAAAGTCACATGGAATCATGTTATTACACCGTGGATTTGTAGTAAGGGCGAATCTTAAAACAGAATTAAGTTTAGGTCCGGAAGAAGCGAGATCGAAGTCAAACGTAAGCCTATTTTAGATAAAAAAAGGTTAATAAGGCACCTCTCATTAAAAAATAAGACGAAAAAAAGCAATGAAAAGTAAACAGTGCAGTTAAGACAACAAGTTTGACACGGTGTCAACGAAAATAAATTTGCGTTACATTGCTGCTCGACAGCATCTTTAAAAATTAATTACGTCAGAGAAAATTAAAAAAAATGTATATTAAATATCTTTTGTACCACTAAAGCCTATGTCTAGTTAAATGTTTCGCCCACATTCCAAATCCACGCTATATAACTTACGTGCTGTGCTGTTTTTAAACTTACTATAAAATCAACAACTGTGAAATAAAGATAGTCTCAGCTGGCGCGAACTTGTCACACGAGCCAAAGGCAAAGGCGATAAACATGCGACCTGAGGCTTTCTTTATCACCGCCCGAGGTTCGTACACAATTTTAGTCTTCCCCTGTCCAGCAAATGGAAATTTCCGCTCGCATAGCGGGCGTTAAATTGCTAATTACGGCCCGGGGCAACGTAAAAACATTTACCTTGCTACTCCGCTACCACAGCAGCACGACAGTCACGCCTGTGTGCACTGTCGTGTACATGTGGTAGCGGAGTAGCGATGTTAATGTTTTTTGTTCATTGAGATGGACCTCAATGTAACGCCTGATTCAATAAATTAACCTTATATAACATTAAAAGTCTGCTAATTTACTACTACCCGAATTTGTTACCGCTGTACAATAAACGCGTCACATTTTATTATTCTCCGAATTTGTGTGGGTACTGCTGTATAATAAACGCGTCACATTTTATTACTCCTCGAATTTGTGTAGATGCTGTACAATAATCGCGTCACATCTTATTAATCTTCGAGTTTGTGTGGGTACTACTGTACAATAAACACGTCACATTTTATTACACCCTGAATTTGTGTAGACACTGCTGTACAATAAACGAGTCACATTTTATTACTTCCCGAAGTTGTGTAGACACTGCTGTACAATAATCGCGTCACATTTTATTAATCTTCGAGTTTGTGTGGGTACTACTGTACAATAAACGCGTCACATTTTATTACACCCTGGATTTGTGTAGACACTGCTGTACAATAAACGCGTCACATTTTATTACACCCTGAATTTGTGTAGACAATGCTGTACAATAAACGAGTCACATTTTATTACTCCCCGAATTTGTGTAGACACTGCTGTACTTACAATAAACGCGTCACATTTTATTACTCCCCGAATTTGTGTAGATACTGCTGTACAATAATCGCGTCACATTTTATTATTCTCCGAGTTTGTGTGGGTACTGCTGTACAATAAGCGCGTCACATTTTATTACACCCTGAATTTGTGTAGTTACTGCTGTACAATAATCGCGTCACATTTTATTATTCTCCGAGTTTGTGTGGGTACTGCTGTACAATAAGCGCGTCACATTTTATTATTCTCCGAGTTTGTGTGGGTACTGCTGTACAATAAGCGCGTCACATTTTATTACACCCTGAATTTGTGTAGGTACTGCTGTATAATAAACGCGTCACATTTTTCTCCAACAAAGCGACGCGTTCAATTAGATAGAGTGTACAAAATCAGGAGACTGACAACAACAAATACCCTAATCTAAATCTTAAATTGTACTGGCACGTGTAAAATGATTCCCATTCAGCACAATTTCGCACCAAGTCGCAATGCTGTGCTTCTATCAAAAACGAAAAAAAAAAAATGAAAAAAAAAAAATATTTTTTAGGTTTGCATTGTATGTGTAAAAAGAATTAAAAACTAAACACGAAATACACACTGTGAAGACACTAAACAAAGAGCTCAAGAGCCACACGTAACAAAGAGCCACTACAAAGCACTGCGTGCGCGAGAGTGCTCCCTGTCATTATGTGTTTTGCATACGGCTCCCATTTAATTCGGTCCTTTCTTCCGGCCCAGAGGCACACATTCCGACACGCTACCGTGATTTGAATATTCTTCTTGGCCAAAAAAACTGTAGTAGACCAAGCTTGCAAGGAAGTGGAGTTGTGCGCGAGGAAAATTCGCCAATAGGATCAGTTCTTTTTTTAGCGTCGCTGAACGCTGTTGTCTTATTGGTGGATATTTACCTCACATATCACTGGTAAAAGTACAGCCTAATATAATGAAATGACTATTAACATTTTGCAATGTATTTTGTACTATTTTTCAGCAAACAAACCTTGGGACACAATCGTTGAAACTGTGGTCGGGGCATCCTTTTAAACATTACTTCTTCATATCTAAAACAATATTTTCGCTTTATTTATTTTTTTCAAGTAAAAGTTATGAAATGTATCCTTTAAAATATTGCATTATTAATTTTCTCGTGACGTTATTAATTTTAAAAACTGCAAATGACCTTAAAGAGTCGCGTGCAGTTTGAAAATATCTAGATATAATATCTAGAGGTTATCTAATCTACTGCTGAACTTTGCCGGTCATTTAATTTTTCATTCGATAATTTACGTTTTCTGACGTAAACGTTACGTTTAATAACTACCCATAATCACGATTTCATTATCATTTATTGTGTTAATATAACTTTTACAATGTTTTCTTAAATAGCAATATTCGTATTCTTTCACATCATTAGTTAACTTAGTTAAGCTACTTATTCCCCCTGAAGATTAAAATTAAAATTTGTCATTTTGTCGTTGTACTGTACAGTCGTTATGTCCAATCCTCTAACAAGAGGAGGGCTGTACCCAGTGGGATGTATATAAAGTCATTAGGTACCTAATCAAGGTGATGATAAATAAATTGCCATCATATTGAACTATGACGAATCTGGAATAAGCCGAACTTGAAGGGAAAATGACAAATTTTAGCCACTAGAGGTCCAAAAAATGTATCTGCCCTGACACCTGACCAATAAAAATGGAATGCAGCTCGACTGCACTGTGATGACGAATTCAATTTCCAAAAGTTCTCTTAACCCCAGGAAGTCCAATATTGATCATACGTAAAGTGCTACCCAGTCTTGTACAAAGATCTCCAAACCTTATCCAGCTTGTTTGCCTATCTTTGACGAAATAGAATCATAGGAGCGTCTATCATATACTCAAGAACCTACGCTCTATACATTTAAAATTTAATTAACAATCAAAAAAAGACCCAGGAAAACCATAACGCATCCAGTGGGATGTTCCCGTAAACGACGCCTGATTTAACATTTAAATTTGCTCCCGAGGCGGTGCGGGAGCACTCTAATTGCTGTTCGGTGCAAATTATAAATTCATTAAAAACACCCACCGCCGGCAATGGAGATTTTTCAAGTTTTTGTTGCGGCTAGTTGATGATGGTGGGTTTGGCTTAATGGTGCTGCTGGCCTAGGCTTGGGCTTGGCTGTCGTTTGCGTGAATAAAAGATAGGTAAAGATATCACCGTTAAACAGTCTTTTTGTTGACAACATGGTCATAGGTTTTATGTATGCCAGTAAAGTTGATTAGGTATTGTGAAACTCAATTTTTTCCCAGAATTTTGAATTACATTATTATTTCGGCAATAATTGGCTTTACTTAGTAAATCTTACGAATCGTGTTATAGGCGACGCGGCTAGCAACCCATCACTATTTTGATTTCCCTTTCCACCTGCACGCCCGCAATCATGCTAAACGAGGTCTTGTTACCTTAGGCTCTGTCTAACCCTTAAGGGATAAAGACGTGACTTCTGTGTGTGTGTGTGTGTGTGTGTGTGTGTGTGTGTGTGTGTGTGCGTGCGTGCGTGCGTGCGTGCGTGCGTGCGTGCGTGCGTGCGTGCGTGCGTGCGTGCGTGCGTGCGTGCGTGCGTGCGTGCGTGCGTGTGTGTGTGTGCGTGCGTGTGTGCGTGTGCGTGCGTGTGTGTGCGTGCGTGTGTGTGTATGTGTGTTTACTTAGTAAATATACCCAGTTGTTAATACTGGCTCTGTATGATACTAAAGTAATAGGAAAACTTTTAGGTCTAGCCAACTGTACTATTGAATTGATTTTTCAATTCATGTAAGTACCTCTGCGCTCTGTTAATTTACAGTTCTGACTAACTTAAGGTGGCCAGCAACAATTATAAACAACTTTACAAACAACTGTTCTACAAACCATAGCGCCTTATTAAAAACTCATAGACAGTCCGAGAATAATAGGGCAATAATAATCAATTACAACCCAGCCAACTGCGATGTCCATCACCGATAACTTACTAAGGCAACGCATATAGTTCTTATAACTTCGTTTGTACTGGCACATTAACACAAAATCCATTTTGTAACCCACCAAAGACTCATTCCCTACGGAAATGAAATCACAACCCTCACTTAGCCAATTCGTTGATGACTGCTCTTGCCTCGGGTATTCTAAACTGCCAATCAGATTCAAAAATAGAATGAGAATCGCATATGCAAAGTTAGAAACGTTTACGGCCAGCATTAGGTGTTCTAAATTGATACCGGATTCGAATGTTTTGGAAATTGGAACGATTCGTGATCTGCTTTTGTTTCTTTTTAGGGTTTCGTTTGAAGAACTTGAACCTTTAGTTTCGTGCCTGAACATTATGACTTTTTATCGGTTCTGCTATTCTTTAACAGTTGTAATATTTCCATGGCTAACGTGGCTTATCTTCTGCTAAACAAAAAAACTTAATCATGACAATTTGATTTGATTGAGTGAGAGAAGATCAAAATATGACAAATGCATATCTAATGTTTTCACCTACCCTATGAATTAAGAATAAGTATAGACTTTGACAATGTCGATCAAAGAACGCTTTAAGTAAGCTTAAGTTGGAAATTATTCTCATCAGAGTACCGCACGCCGAAGGTAGAACAAAGGCTGATTAAAAACAAGTAGTGTCTTCTTCAACCTCGACATTGGCAGAATCATCGACAGTATCGATGGGGCTAGATTTTTAAAAATTGAAAAAGATGGAAATATAAACCCACGGAATCGTTTTCAAAAAGCCAGATATAAACTTGATACTTTTATTTTTGTTGGTATGGTTGTGGTTGGAATTCTTGTGTATTTAAATGTCTGTAGCTCAGGGCTACTGCTACTGAACAGATTCCCATACTGTTTTATCGATTCGTGTCCAAATTAGCAAAATTTAAATATTTTATTTCTCTACTCCCGGTAACCAATTATATTTGGGATTGAGTTAAAAGTCAGATAGCGGTGAATTTGTTTAGCAATTTTATTGTTTATTTCCTTAGCTTATTGTATGATTTCTTACTTATAAACTTAACGATCACTTTAACATTGTTTTTAACTTTATCTATTATGTGTGTATAAACTCTCTTTTTTTTTTTTTTTTTTTTTTTTTATATGAATAGGAAGGCAAACGAGCAAGTGGGTCACCTGATGGTAAGTGATCACCACTGCCCATAGGCACCCGCAACCCCGGAGGGATTGCAGATGCGTTGCCAACCTAGAGGACTAAGATGCAATGCCTCTTGTGCCCGTAATTTCCCCGGCTGTCTTACTCTCCACACCGGAACACAGCAGTGCAAGCACTGCTACTTAGCGGCAGGATTAGCGAGTAAGATGGTGGTAGCGATCCGGACGGACCTTGCACAAGGCCCTACCACCCGCGCTCTCTATTGTACGAAAAACCATTTAACAGGTTACAGGTTAAAACCGATTTATAAAAGCAGACTTACTTCATAAAAGGGATCTCTTCCAGCTAACATTAGGGACAAAACGATACATGGAAAAAATGATTTCATGACAGCATCTACACAGTTGCTGCGGAACACAAAGTTGTAGACAACACAGTAAATAATAAAAACAAAAAAGTACAAGCATGTGGGATCGACCCTAAAGAGCATACGTTAAAATATGAGCACTGCAGTCATTTGTTTCTTTGGTGCCACCTGAGTTTCATTAAGAGACATTGTAAGGTAGCCATCAATTGACAAAAGCTACTAGGTACTCCAAAAAAACGATCCAATCCAAAACCAAAAGCTTATCCCATAAAACTAACATAATTGTATCACCCATTGGACCGAGCAATTAGACCATAACAGACGCAAAAATTACAAATAAGGCATTGAAATCCTTATAAATCTCGATAATTGCCCCTTGAATAATCCCAGTAATTGCTCGGCGGGGCGATGTCATTTCAATGAGGCTTCTATGGGCGCCAGAGCGAAGCCAGGGAATAATGGGGCTTTGGGATCTTAGAAGGCCGCTGAAATTAGAAAAGTAAACTACCAATGCAAAGGTAGTGAGAATTTGAACAGAATACTGGGGTCTTACCATGACGCCTTAATCCGATTCAGTTTAGGTTCGCTCATTGTCAGATCCATACTAAAAATGACAGCTACAACTTGAACCGAGCCGGAATTGAGCCCCTGTAGGTCAATTCTTGGGATAAAGACGATTGGGTGCAGGTCGAAATACATGAAGTTAAATTTTTGTCGCCAAGTTAGTGTCATCTGTTTGAATGGCGTATCTGTACGACACAATTGCAAACTCCCGTGGAACATCTACTGCTTACCAGGGACGATGAAAGGCGCTGCTTTTCAAATGATAGGTGCTATCAAACGACTCATGAATTTTTACTTCTTTATTTACTTCTTGATTAAAATTTAGTGAACGACGAACATGACTTAAGTTCGAAGTCTTAAAAGACTCTTAGGGCTCCCAAGTACGTCTCCTTTTAAGTGATAATGAGGACGTAGATCGTAATCAGCTCTTGCAGATATCATCTCGAGATAATATCGAGCGCGAGCAACAAACATACCGACAATCAGATACTGTGTCTTATACCTGTTTAATGAACAATATGACGGTGGTATTGTATCTTTCTCGGTGAGTACCTAAGACGATCTTTTGAAAACTTACCTTAGGTACCTACATAAGAGTACAATGAACTCAAGTTTCTGTCAAAAATTACATTCTTGTACAAGCTTTTTTGCTGACCGTATAGTGCATTGGGGTAAATTCGGAATTGGGGGAATTTCGGAACTCGTGAATATCCACTAAACGGGGAACAATTACATAATCTAACAACGCTTACCTAGAAGCTCCAATGTCTTTGGCTTCTAGATAAGCGTTGCCAGATTATGGGATTGTTCCCCGTTTAGAGGATATCCACGATTTTCGAAATTCCCCCAATTTCGAATTTACCCCAATGCACCCTACCTACTTTTGTTGTTAACTGTATCCAGTCTACATTATGTACAGTACACCTTATTTTAAGGCAATTGGACCAACCCATGAACAGTTCTGTTCCCTGCGGAGACGATCCTGACCGCGCCATTGAAACCAGATTGTATAATACACATTTTATTTAAACCAACAAATTTAAAATTACAACACATATAATTACTTCGATGCGGTCTGGGAGCAAAGACAAAACATAGAATGTACCAGTTGCTACTCTTCTCGCGCAGATGGTAAAACCCATCGAGGAAATGGACGAAAATCTTAGGAATCATGTTATAGGCGATGTGACTAGCAACCCATCACTATTTTGATTCGGCTTTCCATCCATACGCCCACAATCATGCTAAACGTAATAAATAATATAAATAATAATCTCTGGCTCTGTCTACCCTGTAAAGGATAAAGACGTGATGTATTTATGTATTTTCATATCAAAACTAAACCGTTACTGATGTTAAACACGCTCACAACGAATTGTTTTCTTTATGCCATTGAGCATTTAAGGCAGGATATTGTTACATACGATTTCTATGAAGTCATAAAGTCCAGCAACGATTACATTGGCCAAAAGACACATTTTAAATGACTGTGTATTTTGTCTAAAGGTTTAGCTGTATAGTATATTCCAATCCATTTTAACGACATTGTAAACAAACCAATTTCACCCAAAATTCCGCACAATGACTCCTTGTATGTAATTAGCATCTCATCCACACCGGAATGTTGAAGGATCATACAAGATATTTTACGACATTATAAACAAATATACTACGATCCTTATTATTAACATTTCATACGAACTTGGGGGGACTTGTTGTTTACCAAAGCGTCAAAATGCATTGGAATGGACTATAGCTGTAACACAGGTTTGCTATGCAACGTGTTGTCACTCACACCCGCGGCCTGACAGTTTCAAATCTACCTTTACCCGTAAACCTGCTTTTAGCCTAATTAATACCTACGTCCCAGCACCGAGGTATATACTTAAGAGATATTTATTTGCAAAAAACCCTCATTCGTCATTACTCAAAACCAGTCTACCCTCAATTAAAAGAAAACAAGCAGCAATAACTTACTGGGGCAAGCAAATCGCGGGGCTGTGGTAATTACCCTAGTATAATGTCGCATTGTTAATTGTTAGGGGTATCGCAGGCGGATCTCTTTGGCTTGTCGGTGTTATCTTCGACCAGGCCCGCCGGGGTAAGGGGAACTATTCGATGGAAAAGGAATGTATGAAAAGAATATACAATACGAGTAGCCGGGGCCATAAAGACACTTCCTTTTCTTCCATGCTGGTCTGGGAGTAAAGAAAAAACATAGAATTTACCAGTTGCTTCTCTTCCCGCGTAGATGGTAAAAGCCCATTGAGGCGGGCGAAAGTCTTAGGAATCGTGTTGGCGATGCGGCTAGCAACCCATCACTATTTTGATTTCCCTTTCCACCTATACGCCCTTTCATGCTAAGCGTGGCCTTAAGGTTTTGTAGCCTTAGGCTCCGTCTACTCGTGATATATGTATACGTGTGTATGTATGTATAAATACACTTCGGTCTTTGAAAAGAGACAATTGGAGCGTAATTTAGAGCGAGACAACGCTCTACGAAGCCCAAATTAGCCGACAAGACCGATGTACAATCTCTATGGACGGGTACTGTACGCATCTGCAATCCCTCCGGGGTTGCGGGTGTCTATGGGCAGTGGTGATCACTTACCATCAGGTGACCCACTTGCTCGTTTGCCTTCCTATTCATATAAAAAAAAAAAAAAAAAGGGCTTGAGGAACTACTCCGGAATCCGATTCTCGAAGTTCAAGTCGTACCGTCTCTTTTACTCTGTTATAAATGACCTCTAATTAATGACTGTGAGAGCGGAACGTCAGTAAACGAACTTCGAAAGTCTCGCTGAAGTCGCTGTCCCAAATAGACTAAAATGCGGGGTTTTGCGACATCAGTTTAAAAGTTTTATTTTTTACTAGCCTTCCGTCCGCAGCTTCGCCCGCGATAAATTAATTTTCCCGTAGGAATAGGCATTTTCCCGCGGTAAAAAGTAGCCTATGTCACTCAGTGATAATGTAGTTGTCTAACGGCAAAAGAATTTTTAAAATCGGTCGAGTAGTTTCAGAGCCTATTCAATGCAAACAAACAAACAATCAAATTTTTCCTCTTTATAATATTAGTATAGATTAGTAAATAAAGTAAGCCGGTAATGATCCATCGAATAGCCAGCCTTGTGGCTATATTTTGCTTGCAATTAGCACTCTATACAGCGGGTGGATTCCGAAAGGATATCGCTATTACTTTACCCTGATAAAAGATAACTTAGATGGCGAAATATACGCCTACAAGTATTGGAACGTGAGTTAAGACCATGAAGAAGTTCTATCGACTGTAATAACTATAACAATAAACAATAACCGTATAAATATATATACTATTACTATTGACACGCTTGCACTACGAGAACTAGGCAATGGACAGTATCATCACTACATAGTATAAAACAAAGTCGCTTTCTCTGTCCCTATGTCCCTATGTATGCTTATATCTTCAAAACTACACAACGGATTTTGATGCGGTTTTTTTAATAGATAGAGTGATTCAAGAGGAAGGTTTTTATGTATAATTCTACGCAGACGAAGTCGCGGGCAGAAGCTAGTGAATGCGTCTTTAAAATTTTACATACATGATATTTTTTATTTATGTAAGTACTAGCGACCCGCCCCGGCTTTGCATGACATATCATGCATGCAATATACATTATAAACCTTCCTCTTGAATCACTCTATCCATTAAAAGAATTGCGTAGTTTTAAAGATCTAAGCATACATAGGGACAGACAGCGGAAAGCGACTTTGTTTTATACTATGTAGTGATTATGTATTTAAAAATCAAGAACTTATCAAAGAAAAAAGTATCACTACATAGTATAAAACAAAGTCGCTTTCCGCTATCTGACATCATCATCATCATCCCTATGACAATTGTATCTTTAAAACTACGCAGCGGATTTTGATGCGGTTTTTTTTAATAGATCACTATCTACACTATTCAAGAGGAAAGTTTATATGTAAAACTAGCCGTTTCCCGCGGCTTCGCTCCCTTTTTTTTGTTCTAAATTTCAATATTTTCTTACCGTTTAAACCTTATCTGGGCTTCCACGAATATTTCAAGACTAAAATTAGACAAATCAGTTCCGCCGTTCTCGAGTTTTAGCGAGACTAACGAACAGCAATTCATTTTTATTTATATAGATTATACGCAGACGAAGTTGCAGGCAGAAGCTAGTAAATCTATAAAGTACTTCCTTCGGCATAGAGCCAGAGATGCTGGCAGCATTTTCTCGCTATACCGCAATACAGATTTGATCCGCAATATAAATGTTTAAATACATTAGGTACAGTGGTGTTGCGTCAACTACATCAGAAGGCAAGCCGAAGGGAATAGCTAGCCTTGTCCTAAAATTCTGCGCAATAAAAGTGTTCAACTGCCTTAAAATAGACAAGCTGGTGGAAATCGAATTCTATGGACGCTATGCCACTGGTACCTATTTTAATATCCGTGAACAGGGTACAAAGTTTTTTTAGAGCAGTTTTTAAATCTATGTTAATGGATGATAATATAAAAAGTAAAGGAAGAAGCATCAAAATTAGGAGAAATTGATTAACCTAATTCCTGAAAGATATTAAATAGGTCACTGACCGAAAGACAACAATGAAAAAAAGTAGAAGTAGAAAAGATTACTAAACATGTCACTGACCGAACCAAGTCAACAATAATATACAATAATAAACCAGGAAGCAGCAACAATGAGGGGTCATTGACTTAATACCTGAAAAATATTACTAATTAGGTCACTGACCGAAAGACGTCAATGATAAATTAAAATCCATAACAAGGTCATTAGGACTGACGATAACATGAATCACTGATATCCAGATATCCGATAGGCAATAGATAAACCATCGCCAAAAATATTATTAAAATCTCCGTCTGCAAAGTATTCACTTATCGTTATCCCGCGGGAACTATGCGATTTTTCGGGATAAAAAATAATCTGTGTTTTAATCTAGAGTACCAGCTATCTCCGTTCCAAATTTCATCCAAATCCGTCGAGACGTTTTAGCGTGAAAAAGGAACAAACATACACACTCACATCGTCACATCCATCCATCCATCCTCACAAACTTTCGTATTTATAATATTAGTAGGCTTAAAATATACAGGTTTAAGTTTTTCACATTGCTCGTATTGCTGTGGTCTCTCTTATAATAAAGAATAAATAGTTATTAGTGTCACAAGGGAGCAAAATGATGTATTTACGGCGAGGGCGCTACATTAAATCCAGAGCGTAGTGAGGGATTCAAGTGCACAAGATAAAAATAATTCTGCTCCTGAGTGGCTCATACAACTTTTCACACCGAACATTAAATAAAATGAAAGAGGAATTCTAAAAATAATTAAAGGGCTATCAGCATAGAAAATGGCGTGGTTTTACAAATATCAACGTCAAAAAATTGCATTTGCAAAAACACACTTAGAAAAGCCTTGAACAGAAAAGTGACGCTCTGATCCCTCTCGACAGGGAGCAAAGCTTACTTTTCTGAATGACAGGTGACAAAATATTGGTCCAACATTTAATTTTGAACACATGCTCGTTTCACGCAAACTTTACTTTTTTGCTGAGGATCCTTAATAATAATCCAATCATCGTGTTTTTTTATTTCCGATAACTTCGGTAGGTATATTACTAGGTGCATCCATATAAATTCGTAGATAAGATTTTTAAATATAGCAAAAAAATTTTTTTTATCGGTATAGAACAAGTTTAGTACATTTAATTACTTTGTTCTTTAACTGTTTCTTCGTTGTGTTTAAAAAAAAAACAGCGGATGACCTTAACATACATCACGTTCTTTTTAGATCACATTTTGTAAAAAGTCCTTTGAATTGTCGGACAAGATCAACTCAAATTTAAGTGGGTTCTAAATTAAAGAAAGTGAGGAAAGCATGTGACGAGAAAAAATAACGAAGAAATTGTGGAAAAAGTGGGCCGTTATGCTTGCTCGACACAATTTAAAAACTTTATACAGCAATTTACAGTCAAGGGCATCAATATAATAGTATGTATACACCACTAAGTCACAGATATACGTATACATACTCGTATATGTAGCCTTTCAAGGCTGGTCTGGAAGTGAAGAAAAAACATAGAATGTACCAGTTGCTTCTCTTCCCGCGCAGAGAAGCCCATCGAGGGCATCTTAGTAATCATGTCATAGGTGATGCGGCTAGCAACCCATCACTATTTTGAATCACATCTCGGTCACAGACGAACAAGCCTTTATGGCGATGAAGATTATCCATATTGGTTACCTTGACAGGGCATAAAATAATCGCGTTTTTTGGCGTTTTGCGTGACTGCCCTTGACGTGGGTGAGATTCAGGGTGGATGACCGTCCTCGACTTAGAAGATAATCATGTATTTGACTGATAAGTATACACACGTAAAAGTGCGTTAAAATAGGTGAAGTGCGTACTTCGCAGGTCATGATAAACGTAATATTCTAGAGGGTTCCTTAAGGCGGCGGTTAAATCTTAACATATTATTATGTTGGGAAAGCGTAGTGTGGGACGCCCTGCGACGCGTTGGATGGATGACCTTAGGAGGACAGCTGGCAGTGGCTGGATGAGGGAAGCCCAGGATCGCGAAAGTTGGCGCAATATGAAGGAGGCCTACGTCCAGCAGTGGACGGACAATGGCTGTAGATAGATAGATAGATAGATATTATTATGTTGAGTTCATATTTATTTCCATGTCTAATTCCGTAATAACATACATACGTAAATCGTGTCTTTATCCCTTATGGGGTAGACAGAGCCTAAGGCAACCAGAGCTAAAGACCACGTTTAACATTATTGTAGGTGTATGGATGGAAAGGGGAATCAAAATAGTGACGGGTTGCTAGTCACATCGCCTAGAACATGATTCTTAAGAATTTCGCCTATTCCTTATTCCATCTGCGCAGAAAGAAAAGCATGATTCCGTAATTAGTGACATTAAGATGGAGAATCATGAATAAATATCTACGACATTAAAATCGAACGTTAGGAACCTGAATTCGTTTTTAAAGTCAAAATATAATTACGTTCCTAATTAAATGGATTGTTCTGATAAAATTAAAGGCTTGTATAAGAAAATATAGGCTTTCATAGATAAAAATTTAACATCTAAATAGGCTGCATCAAGCCGCAAGATAAAATTATACCTTTGAATCAAAAATATTAATCTGTATGTCTTAACATTAATCTGCCCATCATCCACTGGCAAAAATGGGACTAAAATAAACGGAAAATACTAATTTTCATTTCTAACAAAGAATAACCGGCCATTTTTGCCAAATAAATACGTACGAGTTATGTTTGTAAAAATTGCCACTGAAATATAAAAAAAATAAGATTTTCTTCCATGCTGGTCTGGGAGTAAAGAAAAAACATAGAATTTACCAGTTGCTTCTCTTCCCGCGCAGATGGTAAAATCCCATCGAGGGAATAGGCGAAAGTCCTAGCAATTATGTTATAGGCGATGCGGCTAGCAACCCATCATTATTTTGATTTCCCTTTCCACCTATACGGCCTTAATCATGCTAAATGTGGCCTTAGGGTTTTGTTACTCTGTCTACCCCGTAAGGGATACAGACGTGATATATGTATGTAAGATTTTTATCATTTGTTAGGGACATGAAATGTCACAGATATCAGTAAAACAAATAACAGCCAGAACCCTTCGACTGTTTATTGATTTATATTTTTTATCCTTTATCTTACCATAATCTGCTGTAATTATTATGATTATAAATCGCAGATACCAAGTATATAATCGACCCAAATATCTCTTCGAAAGTATTCCCTCCGTAAGCTTCAAACAGCACAGAATAACAAATGTAATTTTAACTGACCGCGCAAAAATCAATCGTAAAATGGCGAAAATATTTATCTTAATTTTTTACTTGATCAGCTTAAACTCTGTTAATGCTTACTTAGAATTTGAAGTGTCAAGGAATGCGTTTGATACGGATTTGTATGAAAGTGTCCTGGATGACGAGCTTTGTATTGAGCAGCTTAATTATATTGTGGCTAATAATTCCATTCTGATGGCCCAATGTAAGTAAAACATAATATATATTTACAATTTTTTTTAATTGTCTGCTTTTTAATTTTGATTTTTAGACAATTGCTGCATAATAAAAAGGATATATTTGACCTTATTATTTTAGGACTGTATAATTTTTTCACGTAGGTAGGTACTATTAAAATTACCAAAATTAAAATTAACTTGTAACTTTCGTTCTTCAATTAACTTATCATTGGATAAATGACACTGAATATTAGAATTAGAACACATAGAAAAATTCGAATCCGCATAGTAACAAGGTCATGTGACAGCTAGTATACCACGCGTCACAGAATGACGAGGATCCAGGTTGGATTCCCGGCCATAGCTTTACTTTCGAAGCCTTGAAATGCAGGATATAACGAATTTTTAACTTATTAATAGATTAACATCAACCTCAAAGTAACTTATTTTAACTATAAGTAAACTTTGAAACAGACACATAAATAAATGTTCTCATTTCAGTTCTCGATGCCGGCATAAGAACACCACGAGGTATCTTACAAGGTAACTTCATAGACCTCGGTAATTACCACCAATGCTTGGCCATCAATGCCGACTTTGAACCATCAGCCATTGAAGGGAAATATTGCATGCTCAACATTCCCATAGCTCAGGAAATTGAACTGTCAACCTTCCCAGAATTGGCAGAAGAATCAAAATTACCCTGGCCAGAACTCCTACCAAACACAAAGCAGCATAAGAAAATGATAAGGGATATTCAGACCATGAATACACAGTCGGGACAATTCAGCCGATTTGGAACTGATAGGAATATAATCATGTTCAGGTTGGTTTTACTTTTAATCTGTTCTTCAATTTTTTTCTTTTTATTACTAAGTCCAAGTTTTTGTCATACTTAAAAACTGTCACTGTCTACTTTGTTCTTTGTTTCTCTATTGTTTTGTACTGATTTGTGGTGTTCAATAAAGAGTATTTGTATTGTATTGTATTGTATTGTCCTTTCGAAACTTCGACGCAAATCTTAGGAATCGTGTTATAGTCGATTCGCGTCCAAAATCATGCTATACGTGGCCTTTAGGTCTTGTTATCCTGGGTTCTGTCTACCACGTAAGGGACAAAGACATTAATTGATATTAATTCTAAACCTACATGTATGTACCTTTATGACCGAGTCAGATTTTACATTCGCTATCCAATATCCT
This sequence comes from Pandemis corylana, assembly GCA_949127965.1. Classification (NCBI taxonomy): domain Eukaryota; kingdom Metazoa; phylum Arthropoda; class Insecta; order Lepidoptera; family Tortricidae; genus Pandemis; species Pandemis corylana. The sequence continues at coordinate 11,839,983 of OX421858.1, read as the reverse complement.
GTCAAAATATAAGCTAATTACAGTTTTCATCATCCACAGAAGTTCAACCGAAGACAACCTACTGGCAGGCATGTCATTCAGGGTAGCACTGTGTCTCCCCAAAGCATGCACATCAAAGCAAATTATCGATACCTTACTTATCAACACCACTGCCGTAGGTTTCCAGTTTACAGAAGAATTCTGTAGATTGAAGAACGACAAACCACTAGCTCCTGGAGACTATACTGCCATGTAAGTATTCACATAATAACTTAATGTATTTGGTAAAAAAAAAAAAGTATACGGAGGTATGAACCTTCCGTTTGAATAATTTTATCTATTGATTAAATCCGCATTAAAATGGCATGGTTTAAAATACTTTGTTTTATACTATGTATAGCTTTATAAAGGTCTGCATTCAATTTATGTATTGTATTTATCTCAGGACTTTTAATGTTTAGCTATGTCAGCTCCATAACACCGTTACCGTAAGGATCCAGTGTTTTTGTGAGTGATCCTATAGTGTGTGTGTGTGTGTGTGTGTGTGTGTGTGTGTGGGTGTGTGTGTATGTGTGTATGCGTGTAGTGTCTCTAGATACAACGGTCTCTGGCCCTGTTGCTACCGTCTGCTGTTTAGGTTAGCTGATCTTGATTAATTAAGATTTTTATTAAGATTCAAAATTGTACCTATAGCTATTATTAATTATGAATATTAAGATAGGTATTATCAATATAAATATTGTACCTACTGTAATTGTTTATTTAAATATTTATTCTATTTTTCATAATTATTATTGTTTACAATGACGTAAATATTGCTATGTCGTATGTGCATTAAGCTAGGTATTGGGTAGGTATATTGTTAAGCTTATGGATTTCCGGTTTCATTTTTTTTTTTCTTTTACTGTTTAGTTGCAGGCTAACGACGTCGAAGTTCCTAAAACGTTCCCATAGTGTGCTTGTGGGGACGGAAGCGAGACATGCCCTCGGTACCGCTCTGCTTTCAGAGCAGGACATGAGTGCGTGGAAGCCAACATTGGGGGCGGCAGACGCAAGCTTGCCTTCGGAATCCAAAAGCTTATTGGTTACTTACTTGACATGAAATGTATATTTCATAATTTTGTTTTATATATTTTTTTTTTCTTGCGACATTGGAGACATCTCCAATTAATTTATTTGACGGTAGAGGCGTTTTACACCTCCACTGAACTTATTGTTATTATTTTCTTTTCTTTGTTTTTTATTTTTTGACCAGTAGAGACTTTATACATCTCTACTATTTATAGATTAATATAGTTTAAGACTCGGGGACCTTATACATCCCTTTTATAAATGTATTTAATTTAAGTAGAACTTAAGTATTCTGTATTTTATTTGTATTTTATTTCGAAAAAATGACTTTCTGCCAAGTTTCTTGCGGCGCATTCTTCTTGGCAATGATGGTCTTTCCGAATGTGCTGGTAGTTTCAAAAAGACATGTAAAAGAGCCCCTGGCGGCCAATTTGCAAAAATAAATTTTCATTTTCATTTTCATTTTCATTTTCAACAAAGTTCAAATCAACACTATAAAGGTCGTTAGCTACTTCTTAAGTTTTTTTTAAATATTTTCAGAGGTATCTTCGGCTTCATTGCGCTTATAACTATTGTGTCCACGTGCTACGACCTCTATTTCTCTATATTTAAAGGAGGTAAGACGTTGCTTAAATTCTGAAACAAGTAATCACGATTTCGTACCAAACAATTTCATTAATTTTGATTTCCTAATTTTCAATATTTGACGACCGGATAGCCTAGTGGTTAGTGACCCTGACTATGAAGCTAGAGGTCCTGGGTTCGAATCCCGGCAGGGGCAGACAGTTGTATGATGAATACGAATGTTTGTGCCCGAGTCATGGATGTTGTATGTATTTAAGTATGTATTTATCTACATTATATAAGTATGTTTATCCGTTGCCTGGTACCCATAGCACAAGCTTTGCTTAGTTTGGGGCTGGGTCAATTGGTGTAATTTGTCCCAAGATATTTATATTTATTTATTTAATATATTTACCTACCTGTCTGTCCACTAAACTTCACAGAAAAATAATTGTTTATTTTTATAAAATCCACAAGAAAAAGAGGTGACACTCTAATCTTAACATAACTCGCTAGCCCGAGCCCAAAGACCTCCACTAAAAGGAATCATTCATAATCTTTCTTTCTCTCTTCAGATCCAAAGAAAGCCAGCACTCTGGGTAAATCATTTTCCCTCTACACAAACACACGCCGCCTGGTTACCTTCAACTCTGCTCCTGGAGCGCTGGAATGTCTGGACGGCATCAGAGCCATCGCCATGGCGTGGATCATACTTGGTCACACTTACTCTACAGACTTGACTGCGCCATTCTATAACACATCAGAAATATTCACAGTGAGTATTAAAATATACATTTGAAGTAATTCTTCCGTACTGGTCTGGCAGCAAAGAAAAAACATAAACTGTACCAGTTGCTTCTCTTCCTGCGCAGATAGTGGAAGCCCATCGAGGGATTGGACGAAAATCGTAGGGATCATGTTATATAGCCGATGTGGCTAGCAACCCATCACTGATTTGATTCCCCTTTCCATCCATACGCCCACAATAATGCTAATACCTAGTGGTTTTAGGTCTTTTTACCTTAGGTTCTATCTACACCGTTAAGGATAAAGACGTGATTGGAAGTTATATTTTTTGAATGAATTAAACAATTTCAGTTGTAGTGATAGGGAAAATATATTTTGTAAAAAGTAGTATTAAAATTCTTGTCAATTATTTTTGAGTAATAAAATACATACATACATACATAAATCACGTCTTTATCCCTTACGGGGTATACAGAGCCTAAGGGAACAAACCTAAAGGCCACGTTAAGCATGATTGTAGGCATATGAATGGAAAGGGGAATCAAAACAGTGATGGGTTGCTAGCCACATCGCCTATACAACATGATCCCTAAGATTTTCGCCCAATCCCTCGATGGGCTTTTACCATCTGCGCGGAAAAGAAGCAACTGGTACATTCTGTTATTTCTTTGCTCCCAGACCAGCATGGAAGAAATAAAATACTACTAATAAAATTGGGTAGTACATTTGAAAACAATTTAATATTATTTTTAATATTTTATGCTGAAACATCGTATCGTATCTACGATCTGCCGCGACTTACCGTACCTCTTAAATGAGCTTACCTTAAATGTTTTGTTCTCATTTTCAGTGGATAATGTCATTTTCTTCTATTTGGATTCTGTCTGCGCCTATCACAGTTGACACGTTTTTCTTGCTGAGTGGACTGCTTGTCGTTTACACCACTGTTGGGAAATTAAGTAGAAGTAAGTATTTTAAATTAGTCAAATCAGCAAAATCCCATGATAATACTTACCTATTCTTTCCAAAAGATTGCTAATAATTTAACCATGGTACAATGAAGATAGTCAGTTGTGAGCCCAATTAAATATTTCCTGATGCATAGACACTTCATTATGTTTCTGTTGACTTCACATTTTGTTTGTCTTTGTCTTTTACTTTGTCGTTTACCATTGCAAGATACGGACAGTTATTTGCACTTAGTTAAGCAGCTTATAGCTATAAATATCCTACTAAGGCTGTGTTCATAGAGTCATTATTAGCACACGCCCTACATAACCATGTCGAGCGTATTGTCACTCTTTGAAAATATTCCTCACTTCGCTACAGAGCACGTGTGATCTCATTCAAATTCATGTTATTTTATTCTGCTTGTTTATTTTCACAGTGCGTCTTCTCAAGAACATTCATTTGTTTTACCTAAATCGCCTCCTTCGGATGTTTCCCATTCTGGCTACCGGCGTTTTCCTCCAGGCTACGTTATTTAACCACATGTCTGATGGTCCACAATGGCGCATAGTGGCCGAAAAAGTGGACAGATGCAGAGCTTACTGGTGGGCCACCTTGACATATCTACAAATTTACTTGACTGACAGTTGGGTAAGTAAAGATTACAATAAAATAAACCGCGAGAACTTAGCATTTCGCATTGGCCATGGAAAGTACAGTCATTGTTCAAAGTGGGAGGAGAAAAATAAAAATGAATAGGGTTATGTCGTCATAAAGGCCCTAATCACTAGGACGTCGAGGCGACGTCGCCAGCAACGTCCTACATAAACTTAACGTTGACAAAACGTCGCCAGATCGCGTAGATGTCAATATAAAGCTTTAGATACTGGAAACGTCGCTTTGGTATCCCAGTGGGCTAGGGCCAGTGGAGTAGCTACCTACGGACTAGGCGGGGCGGTGCCCCCGGGCCCTCAAGCTCAAAGGGCCCTCGAATCCTTACCAGAAAATCTCGATCGAACTATTATTATTAAAATGTCACCAGTTTAGATAGTAGTGGGGCCCCATTTTTTTATTTGCACCAGGGCCCTTGGTTACCTAGCTACGCCACTGGCTAGGGCTCTAAATTTCTGCGACAAATATTTTATTATTGGGTTGATATTTTTAGTAATTAGATTAGGACACAAAATATGACTTTTATTTAGGAAACACTATGGCGATGTCGCCAGCTGCCGTAGACACAATTCATCTAGAAATATAATATAGCAGCTGTCATTTTGACGACGCTTTAGCTACGTTTGATTTGTATAGGATTAGTAGCTGTATTCATCGCAATGGCGTCCCAGTGAGACAGGGCTCTTACTCTTAGTCACCTCTTGAAAAATCACTAATTTACCTTTTTTAGTGTATTGGTCCAACTTGGTACCTAGCCGTCGATGTCCACCTCCATATCCTCTCGCCGTTGGTGCTGTTCTGGGTCCTTGGGAAAAAACGATCTGCCTGGATTGCTCTGACAATGGTCTTGCTTGTGACTTTGGCAGCATCTACGACCTACAACTATGTAATGAAGTTCCAGCCTGGCCCAGTCATGTTTACGTAAGTAAGCAAATTTGAAACAGTACCTGTGGCGCCATCTTTCGGAACTGGCCTTAAACTCGCAAACATTAAGTCACCCTGGTTGGTTTGATAGCGCAGGACGTTGTGTTCGCGGCTCAACTAGTTAGTTACGCTTATTTCGAATAGATGGCGCTGCTGGCGATAGTGTTTTTTTAATCTACGTGTTTACTGATTTGACTTCTGAAATTCAAAGATATCCCAAGTTCCTTGGTTTTGTTATGTTACGTGATTTCGTGGCAGTAAAATGATAGGCCTTTTTGTTCGTAAGCTGTGAAAGCAACAGCGCTTTCTCAAAGACAATGACTATCTAATCTACCTCTTATCATACTTTTTCTTAGACTTATTTTCTAAACCTAAATACTTTCACAGCGTTACTGAAGAAGAAAACCTTCGGTACCATCGACACTACTACATAAATACATTGACGAGATGCACGCCTTTCTTCGTCGGCATGTTGTTTGGCTACCTTCTTCATACTTGTAAAGGAAAACAGATCCGCATGCCTGTGGTAAGAATATTAATAAAGTTAATAACGTAGGTATTAGTGCCTTCCTAGGATTTGGTTGTACCTGGAGGATAAGAAAGTTTGCTAATCTCTTTATCTTAGGCGTACCTTTAATGGCTGTCTTTCTTAAGTTTTATTGGTTAGGTACATTACTTACGAGTATTAGGGTCTTGGCATGGTGACCATAGTTAATTAAAATCCCCTACTCCCACCCCTTTCCACCTATACGCAATCAACCATGCTAAACGTGGCCTTTGGTTTTGTTACCTTAGGCTCTGTCTAAGAAATAAAGACGCTTATGTGTGTGTGTCTAAATTGGGAATCTATAAATTATAAATACTTTGCAAACTTTAACTTTAAAGTTATTAATTCAAAGTGAATAATTTCACTTTTAAAATTACAACATTCAAGACAATAATTTATAACCTATTTTATGGCACTATCAAAATATGCAAAACTGACCATTACCACAGTTTTTGCGGCCTGTTTTTTTCATTGCAAAATTTTTACTTTTTGATACGACACATAATAATTATCTTCTTTATCAGATTTAAATAGCCTATCAACAGCCTTCCTATTACTTATTTTACTTGTATCTTCTCCTATCAAATTAGCTAACTTATAATTTCTTCAACATCTTCCAGTACCTCGTATCCTTCTGCTGGGCTTGTTCGTTCTTCGTGTCAGCAGCCATCATTTACTCCGTGTATCCAACTATACAGCTGGATTGGGACAACCAGTTCCTGAACGGTGCTATCAACTCCTTCTCAAGACCTGTTTGGTCTGCTTGTGTTGGCTGGATGATATTTGCATGCACGCATGGTTATGGAGGTAAGTGTAAAATATTAGGTGTCTTAACGGAAGGCTTCAGGCCAGGTAGTGTAATTTCGGAAAGCCAATAAAAAATGCTGGAAAAGAGTCTTAAGCCTGACAATACTCATAGGTAATTATTTGTTACTGTTACTGCCTTACAATGAACGTAACCTTCCTTAATCCTTTCTTAATTGAATTAGGTGTTACTTTGCTGATGTCAATATTACCCTTTATTTCCCGTGGCACTACTGTCCAAAGATTTCTATTTCAAAATCAAGCTTAACATAGTCGACTAAATACTCAGAAACAGAAGCTCCTGTTTCTGGGTATTATTGGCCCTTCGGGCCTGCTGAAGATCTAACTTAACCTAAACCTATCTCCCATTTATGAGAATGATTTTGGTCAGTTAGTGCCAAATAGTAGTGTCATGGGTAATACTCCAATATACTACCACTATTGCTGCTGCTAATGCTCTTTGTTATTTTAACCTCTTAACCGCCCCAGTCATCTTGTCGTGACAGACGATTACAAGGCTCTCGTGCCAATGTCATCTATAAATGACCAAATTTCAACTCAAAATTAATTCTTTTGCAATATAATTAAAAATTAAGCTAGTTTGTCATTTGTTTTTCTGGTGGCGTACAGAGCCCGTCACTCCATTTTAAAGTGTGGTTTTTGACCATTTTGTGGTTAAATTGATTGATTTCTTCATTGGATCAATAACTTTTTATAGCAAATTCACTTCAACTAACGTAGACTACTTTAGATATAAGCACGGTACTCTGCCACTGTTTATTTTTTGCATATGTTTTCAGGTCCGATCAACTGGTTCCTGTCGCTGCGCATGTGGAAGCTGCCAGCTCGGATCTCCTTCGCCATGTACATCTTCCACTACCCGATAATGCACGTCGTGAACGCTTCTGCTGTAGCCCCTGGTTACTTCTCTGTTGCAGCTTACGTAAGTTTCATAATGAATTAGAAAAGAACAAGGCTTATGCGTTGGAAAGATGCAATTCTTGTTTGGGAAAGATTATTCATGCGAAGCTCGAATAAGAGAACCGAAGCAACGCCAGATTTAAATGTCTATTATCTCGTTCTTATTACGTTCTTGTTTGTCCAACCGTACTCTCCTTACCTTAAAATTGTAAGTTAACATAGCTTTAAAAATGTTCACTATCGCCAAAATTTGGCCAAAAGGGATTACAATTGTTATCAAATCAAATCAAATCAAATAATTTATTTGCTAACACAGGTAATTGTTGATGGTCCATTAATCTTGTATCACACTATGCTTGCCATAAGGCATACAAATATTAAGAGACTGCACATGCACGCAGCATAGCTATTTATTAATAATGATAATATTAGGTACACAGAATCAATTAAAAATTATAATAATTAAGATATCAATCTATTCTTTCTCGTCTTCACGGTCATTATTATTTCCATGTTCTTCATCTTATCTCCATCCTATATGCGTCCCACTGCTGGGCATAGGCCTCCTCTCAGAATAAGAGGGCTTAGGCTATAGCTCCCATATGGGCCCAGTGCGGATTGTGAACTTAACACACCATTGAATTGCTTCCCAGATGTGTGTAGGTTACCACACGATGTTTTCCCTCACCGAAAAGCTCAAGGTAAATTTCAGAGGTGTGAGCCCGGGAGTCGAACCCACGACCCTCTGCTTGAGAGGCCACAGGTCAAACCACCAGGCTACCACGCCTTTTTTTCCATTACATGTGCTTACTTAAATTTAATTTGTTTTGGCATTTTAGTTTTACAGATTCCTGAGCAACTTCGTGGCATCTTTTCTGGCTGCCTTCGTAGTCACTTTGTTGATAGATTCGCCTTGCTCTACGCTCATCAAACTGGCCATGGGAGGAGGTACGTGTTCATTCATGATCTAAACTAATATATGAGCATAAAATAAATATCAACCATCATTTTGTTAGTCTCAAGGCCTGTTCCGCCACTCTCCTGATATCTTAAGAGACCTGATATCTTAAGAGTCAGATATTTATTATGCCGTCTCTAGATTTTTCGTGAAATACAGGGAACTCAACGCAGAGTGGAGAAACATAAAGCATAGGTACTAAATAGGAGTTGTCCGCAACTGAGTCTACGCAGAACCCACTTATAGTTATCCCGCGGGAACTATGTTATTATCCGGGATAAAAACTATTCAATGTCCTTTCCCGAAACTAAAACTATCTGTATACCTACCAAATTTCAACTAAATCAGTTGTACGGTGAAACGGTAACATAAACAGACGTAGTTACTTTTCCATTCTATGTATAATATTGTTAATTCAGTAAATTATTACGAGAATGTTAATATTATAAATTATAATGCATGTATCAATTACACCTCAGTTTAAAGAACATTAATTTTAGTTCAATTGATTTTGTTTGTCATATAATATTACTAGCTTCTGCCCGCGACTTCGTCTGCGTAGAATTATACATAAATTACTCTATTAAAAAAAACCGCATCGAAATCCGTTGTGTAGTTTTGAAGATATAAGCATACATAGGGACATAGGGACAAAAGGACAGAGAAAGCGACTTTGTTTTATACCATGTAGTGACTATGCAATTATTTTTGACTAAAAAGTATAATATTTTGTATTTTGCAGGTCCAAAAAAACCAAGGCAAGAAGTATCAGAAAACAAAGAAGTTAATGGAGTAGATAACCCTGCTTTTGTACCTGACTTAGAAAAGAGGGATAGTTAAATTTAACAATTAGAGTTAAATTCGGTTATTGGAAATAATAATACGATTATTTTATTTATTTACTTTTTCTGATGAACAGTGGTGATTTTCTTTATGACGCGCTTGTGATAATAAGGACTAGTATTAGGTTTAACTGTTTATTGTTGATGTTAGATAATGATTACATTATGTTGATTACAGTAATACCAGAGTGTTGAACTTGCTAATAGGTATTTTTATGTTTAATTGCAAAACAAAATCTAAATTTAAAGTTTTTGCGATACAAAATGTAATTGACTTTACACTTACTTAAATGTAACGTTTTTGTTAATACCTAATTTATAATAATTACTTACTAAACAATATCAATTATCTTTGATTTTTTTTTATTAAAACCAATTTTATTTATACCCATTCTCCTAATAATGCAGGCCAATTTACTCAAGTGTTATTTTCATTAATTGTACCTAGTTTTTTTATTTTAAATAATGAAAGTTCGTGAGAATAACGGACTAATTAAACGGGTAAATTAGGTGGGTAACTATTCTTTTTCTACGCAAAATTAGAAAACGAATTGTAATTGATCAAATGTTGCACATTGTGAACTCTATGATCCGATCCTATAATGACGATCGCACAATGTACGAGTATGTCAATACCAACAGAACTGAATTATACTACTAGTTTTCAGTACCTACTTATACATTGTAAGAGGTAAGTGCCAACATAGAGTGATCTCTCTCCAGGCAGATGTTGAGCATTTAAGAAATGGTTTGCATGGGTACTCGTAGCCACAGATAGCGCAGAACCATAATTCGTCTGTAATAGAAAGCTAAGAATAACAACTGAAGAACAGGAAAACAATCGAGCTCAAAAATTATCTTGAATTTGTTTCCATTTTTATCACAATAAGAGAGTAATGGTGACGAAGTATGAATCCAATAAATGCATCCAGCTTGAGCCAACTGCTTAAGCTTTTATTGATAATTTTATGATTCATAACCTACTTCCAAGTGATTTACTTATCTAAGTCATAAAAAATCCAATAATCTGTTACAGTCATTATAAATTATGTTTTTCACTCCGTAACACGGATTCGTATACTTCATCCAGATTAGCTCACTTACAGCTAGTCACCTAGTCGTAAATTGTAAAAAAAACACTTGTGATAAACAAATTGCCCTATTACTAAATCTTTATCGAGTTTTGGACATATTGTAAACAATGCCAAAGGTCAATTAGTTCAGGACAAATCATGGCCGTCCACAGAAAAAAAAGAAATCCCAAATTCAATGGGCTTTATCGAATCTTATTTGTTTTCATTTCCCTTTATCGTACCGTGAAATTTCACACTACATAACAGTTATAAATACGAGTAAAAGTCAAGTTTTCTAATATTTATACAGCCAATGATTGAGTATGTACAATTTCTACACTTAAGGCTTTGTTTTCAGTTACATAAAAAGGCTTTATTTTTAGTTAAAGTACGTGTGACAAAGTGGTTTCGTACAGTCGGCTCGATTCATTTAATTCATAGCCTATCCTATATTCCCGAAGTAAAGCTATAGTTCTTCTTGTTTTAATATGGCTCCATCGATCGATGCGATGATTTCGCCAATGTCAAAGTAATAAATAATAATAATAATATAGCCTTTTTATTCCGAATTCGCTACAACTTCATTTTTTGTTGTTGTTGTAGTTGTTTTATTATTAAATTGTCGCATAATTCGGCGTGCCTCATGGCATAGGCCTCCTCCGTGTATTGGAGGGTTTGGGCTATAGTTCCCACGCACGCCCAGTGCGGATTGGGAACTTAACACACACCATTGAATTTCTTCGCAGATGTGTGCAAGGTTTCCTCACGATGTTTTCCTTCACCGATAAGCTCATGGCAAATTTCAAATGTAATTTTCGCACATAAATTCCGAAAAACTCAGAGGTGCGCGCCCGGGATTTGAACCCACGACGCTCTGCTTGAGAGGCCACAGGTCAAACCACTAGGCTACCACGGCAATATAATAAATACAGTATTCAAAAAAGTTTTGACTAAAGTGTCACACCCTGTCGGGCTCTTAGCCAACGGATAATGATATCCCTCAGAACCAGCCAGGAAATCACTAACCGATGCCCAGGGTGCCCCGGACCAAGCATTGCTCTTCCCCTCGGACGGATCCAAAAACGAACCGCGGCTCTTGTCCACCCCGGAGGTAACCCGACTCGCACCCCAAAAAAGCTATAGTTGTAGACGTAGTAAATAATCCTTTCCCATCGTGAACACACGGTTACTTCCGAATGATGCCGACGTGTCTATGAGTCTGACTGAAGTAGCGTGCCAAATACCGTACAAATACGAACATTTCCGAGATAATACGATGGGAAATCATTTTGTGCGACATCTATACGTCAAGTTGTAGCGTTTTGGCGGGAAATTTTAAAATTGTATAGACATTACCTTCGTCAGTAATCTACAATCTGTACATGTTACTATTTTCCATTTGTTATCTGTCACGTAAATGATAAGCTATCGATTAACACAAGTATATTTTAACATCGATTTGCTAGCTAACATTAATTGGAATAAAACCAAAACCTACAAAATTAATTATTAAAACAACTAACTTCCAACCAAAAACAGCGTACTTATATTAGGTGTTTGAACACTCGACTGTGTAGCCATGACTCATGTCAAATTTTTAGGCAATATTAGAGTGTGTTTTAAGCATTTTCAGGACCGCTACTAGTATAAACTTAGGTCTAAATTAAATTCGAAACAAGTCTTTATAATTTTCGAAAGAAACAGTGTAGTTGTCACAAAGTAAAGGAATATTATATAACTATTATCGCTAATAACACTGATCTGACAGCTACTCAGTTCAAAGATGCTCTAGCCATACGCTATGCATAGAACCAGCGAATCTCCCTCAAACCTGTGATGGATGCGGAAAAAATGACTTTAATCTTAACCATGCACTAAACTGCAAAGAAGGTGGTCTAATTAAACAAGGTCATTATCAACATAGAGGCTGAGTTAGCCCGAAGACCTGGTACAACAGAACCAATAATGCGTGACGCAAATACAAGTCAACCAGCACTTATTGGTGACTTACTATTAAACAGTGTTTGGGAACCTGCAAGGAAAGCGTTTTTCGACATTCGCATTGTAAATGTAGTAAACTCTTAAAGTAACCTCACCTTGGCAAAAAACCGCACAAAGACATACTTATAGTCCAGTAAAACATACTAAATACGACCGTGCTGCTAGACTAAAGATAAGAGCATCATTTATTCCATTGATCATTTCCTGTGACGGAGCCCTGAGCATCGAATATAACAGCTTCTTAAACTGCATCAAAATTAAATGAGAAATGGAGAAAGTATATTCTCAAGTAGTTTATTGGCTAAAAGTAAAAGTACAGATCTCAGTCATAAGAGCAGTTTCGATAAGATTGAGAGGCTCAAGGAGGCACATTAAAGCCCTTGGCTGCGAGGACGAAGCAGGTATTCTGGGCAGCTACGGGGAACTTTGAAGAGTACATGCTATATTATAACATTAACACTTTGCTGCGGTCACCGCCCTTCTTCATCGGCATGTTATTCGGGTACATCTTGCATGTCTTCAGAGGAGAGAAGATTATGTTGTCACAGTGGTCCGCTCAACTGGTTCCTTTCGTTATGGCTGTGGAAGTTCCTGGCGCGCATCTCCTACGGGATCTTTCTTTTTCCCATGACTATTCTTTTGGTTGCCATTATTCTTGTTCCTATTCTTGTATGTATTTTTATATTATACTAGCTTCTGCCCGCGATTTCGTCTGCGTAGAATTATACATGAAAACCTTCCTCTTGAATCACTCTATCTATTTAAAAAAACCGCATCAAAATCCTTTGTGTAGTTTCGAAGATATAAGCATACATGGGGACATAGGGGCATAGGGACAGAAAAAGCGACTTTATTTTTATACTATGTAGTGATCACTACATGATATTTTTACATTTTAGCAACTACTGGAATCACATGTAAACAAATACTACAAAGCAGCGAGAAGTCAATCTATACTAATATAATAAAGAGGAAAAATTTGATTGTTTGTTTGTTTGTTTGTTTGCATTGAATAGGCTCCGAAACTACTGGACCGATTTCAAAAATTCTTTTGCCGTTAGAAAGCTACATTATGTACAGTGACATTAGGCTAATTTTTACCGCGGGAAAATACCTTTTCCTACGGGAAAATAAATTTATCGCGGGCGAAGCTGCGGACGGAAGGCTAGTTAGTTATACAAAGATAAAACTGCTTATTGTAAATATGTTCATGAATCAGAGTGGAAACAAAAATAAAATAAGTAAATTATACACCACAACTATGACTTGCGTAATAATATCTTAAAATTTAACAATCATCTGTGTTATCAAATAAATTAAGTTTTAAGTATAGCATGATAATTTTGTAACGTATTTTTTTGATACAGTGTATGCGTATGATTCATTGTTCGTGTCGACGATTATCTTTATCTGCTTCCTCGGAATTAAATAAAACTTTAATCTATTTAATATTTCTTAATGTCTTCGCGATGAGTAATTTTAATCATTCAATGATATAACTTGCACAACACTTATTAAATTTAGTTCCGATCTTAGGGTACTATCATCACTACATAGTATAAAACAAAGTCGCTTTCTCTGTCCCTATGTCCCTATGTATGCTTATATCATTAAAACTACACAACGGATTTTGATGCGGTTTTTTTAATAGCTAGAGTGATTCAAGAGGAAGGTTTTTATGTATAATTCTACGCAGACGAAGTCGCGGGCAGAAGCTAGTAGAAAATAAAACTTTTTTGATGTTTTTAACTTACTTGATTTTAGTAACACAAAACTATTGCTTAAAGCTACATCTTAAAAATAACAATAAAATTTGAATAAAAATCTCATCAAATTTGCCCTTAAACACTACAGGCAGTAAAAGGTATTACGTCCTTTTTATTCGAAATCTAACAATGTTAATCGATTAGAATCAAATGGGTGTTAGTTAACGCAGTCTGCAAATGTCATAATCTGTTTATCTGGATTAAAAACTGTTTTGTCATCAAATACATTAACAGACTTGTAACAGGGTTCCCTACACAGTGTGATTATTTTCTATACATAATCTTCAATAACCATTCCCACTCACACATTAAGTTTTTGTCTTGTTTTTATAAGAAGGATTCTCGTGGTACCTAATTTGTTTAAGTAATAAATAATTAATCACAACTTAGCTACTGAGACAGACTGCAGAACCCTTTCATAGTATAATAATCTGATTATCATTTTGATTGAGTGTTACCGGATATCTATAATCTACAACAATACCTAATTATAATCATAAAGTGACACTATCAAATATATATTCGATTCCAAATACAACTACAAGGCAGTACTCATCAAATAGCTACCCTGTTAGTGCAAAGTGCCATAACTGTTGAAAATAAAAATATTGTTATAATTTTCAAAAATGAATAAAGCATTTTTCATTATTTTAAACGTCATTTCTTTTACTTTTGTTAACGCTTACATTGAATTTGAAGTACCTAACAATAATGTGTTCGATACGGATTTGTATGAAAATGTACTAAATGAAGAGCTTTGTGAGGAGCAGTTGCGTTATATTGTGAATGAAAATGTTATGCTGAGAGCGGAATGTAAGTATAACTATTGAAGTTGACCTTTCACTTTATGACATGCGACTCGATTTATTTACTGTAAGCCAAATTATCACAGTTTTAGGTTAGACCTATTTTTCTTAATTAATGTACCTACTTTAACAGCGCACAACAGTGGCGCTTTCAATAGCGCACAACAGTGGCGCGTAGCAAAAGCGCCTATCGCGGGAAAATGTTAATTCTAAAAATGAATTGCCTGTGTTGCAAACTGCAGGTCATTCCATATTTAACCAGTGATTTTTTTCGATAGGTACTCAATTCGTTTATCTCGAAATCCTCGAAATGAATATTTGTGACACACTGAGTAAAGCCGTGCGCTTGTGCCATCAGTGCCACGCCTCCATTGTGGCTAAATCTTTATACGTAAAATTTTCAATGAACCAAATAGCAGAAAGCCGTTAGACCATATAGTAAACCTGGAAGACACTTTAATAATTAAAAAAAATTAAAATAACATCGATGTTTGTTTGTCTAGGTAAAAAGTGTCCATTTGCTTTCATTGGCATATTTTTCTGCAACTCTCTTAGCAGCTTCCTCTAAAAACGCACAAACTTTCACTTTCGCGGTGCACTTTTATTTACTTATTTTTGTTCTCACATCTAGATTCAGATTAACTTTTTCTAATCTTAAACATTGCATTCCTATCTCCAAAAAATTGAAATTCTAGTAATCAATTTGATAAACGGTGTTGGCTATTATTTCTAATAAATTATACTGACGTACTATGTTCCGGGTTTTCAACATTTTAGATAAGAATATATTCGGCATTGCTACTTTTATCTATCTCAATTTTTTTTGCAAATAAAACTTCATGGCACCAAAAAGGATCATGCATTGCCAGCATTCCTAATGTAGACTAAGATAAAATCTGTTATTTTTTTAAATACTATTTCCTCAATGGTCTTCTTTTGATTTCAGTTCTCGATGCTGGCCTTAGGTTGCCACGAGGAATACTAAAAGGCAACTTCATGGATTTTGGCAACTACCACCAGTGCTTGGAAATCAATGCACACTATGAGCCTTCAGCCATCGAGGGCAAATATTGCATGATCCATGTCCCGTTTACTCAACCAGATTTTGATTTGCCAACTCTCCCTGAGTGGCCAGAAGAGTGGCCAGAGTGGCCAGAAGAATGGCCAGAGTTTCCTTTCCCGGAACTAGTGCCAAACACAAAACAGCATAAAGAAATGATGACGCATATTCAAAAAGTTCAAGCACAGACGCGACTGTACAACAATATAATTGGGACTGATATGGATCTCATAAGGTATGCTTCGTCATTAAGTTTTTGCATTCCAGATCTGATTTTTTCACAAAAGTCATAATATTTTATTGGCATAGTCGCTATTGGCCTAGTACACTCCTGGTCTAATGTAAACTTTGTCCATATATCTTGACGAACAGTGAAACGACTTACTACCGACTTGTCTACATCACAATTCACCTTACTTGTAAGGATGTCTTTCTTTATAAACTTCTCCCATACACAGTTAGTCTACATACAAAACTAACTCACACCTAATAATAAACTAAGATACTCTTGCTCATTGAGAATATGCTCACTAGATTCTTATAGTTCATTGTCATTGTGCTTTTGTTTAACAGGGTAGCAGAAGACAGCGATATGGCAAGCCAGTCGTTTAGATTGGCTGCATGTGTCCCCAAAGCTTGTACCATTAGGCAAGCTATCAACGTTCTGTACACCAATACTACTGCTGTAGGGTTTGAGTTCACTGAAGACTTCTGCCGGCTTAAAAACGATAAACCCTTCGTACCTGGAGACTACGCCGCAATGTAAGTAAATTTTTAACACGAAGCTGCCGTGAGATTGAAAGATTATCAACATGTTCAGATAACTCAATTAAAATCGAGAATATTTCTACTAGTTTCGAACTCTTACGAAATCCTTCTTTCACTGGACTTCAGATTTTGATTGAGTTATTCGTACCTTTAAATCAGCAAGTCAATCGTCTTTCTTCGATTATTTCCTATTTTGGTAAAGTTGCAGCAAAAAAGTAAATGTAGTTTTAGTATTAAACTCAAAGTACCTGGGATGAAGGAATAGTCAAGTACAAATTAGATTAAACAACTTAAATCGGACCTTTCTTTGCCGCAAGAAGCCTATTCTGCACAAGATAATTTACAAAAACAAAATCAAGTCGTCCAAAATCGTGAACTTTGTACTTTAGGTACGTTTATCTAAGCAGATTAGAATCTGAAATGAATCAATCATTAGAAATTATGATAAACATAATATTAAAGTCATCGTTATTGTACTAAGCCATTTATTTCTTAGAAATCTAGTGCTTGCGTCTTTCTTTTTAAAGTCAAAGTCAAAGTTTTTATTTGCTCGAATCATGGTACAAAGCTGTTAGCCATAAATCAATGTGGACCAACACAATTCACCATACATTGGCATGCAAAATTTTATAATTAAATTATATTTTAAATAATGGTAATAATAATAATAATCATAATAACCACATTTCATCATTAATTAATTAAGCAAAAATAATGTCAGAATAACAGGAAAAATAATACAAATTAATCCAATAAAAAAAAAACAATTACAAATTATAATCATAAGCTATTTACATTCAAAAAATGTCAATGGTGTAAAAACATTTTTCTTTGAGCCAGAATCGTAGTTTGGCTAAGCATATTTTATTTGTCAGCGATCTCATATCTACTGGAATTTGGTTGTATATTTTCGCTGACATGATGAAACTATTTCTGTCATACAATGCTGTTTTAGAAAAAGGTACTGTAACACGATATGGATCCCTAGCGCGTAGCTTCGGGTTCTGAACTCGTTTGGCAAACATTTCAGGATTGTTTCTTACAAACTTTGCATGTTCCAATATGTAAATGCAGGTCAAGGTCAAGAGACTGTGTTTTCTAAATAATGATCTGCATGAGTCTAGCGGACCAACTCCGCATACTACACGAATACATCTTTTCTGAGTTATAAATGCTTTACTGATATCTGTTAAATTTAGCTTTCTAATTCAAGATTCATTTTGTAAATCCATTTCAATTTATTATTTTCAGGGGTATCTTCGGTTTTATAATCCTCATCACTCTTCTCTGCACGGGCTATGATTTGTATTACACTCACATACTTAAAGGAGGTAAGTTGAAAATGTCTCAAACGAACAACTCAAATTTTGTTGCTGAAGGGGAAGATTAAGTATTCCTTTAATTTTAATTACCCTTAGCTATCACGTCTGTGATCTAATTGCAAGCATTATACGTTAATTGAATTATAATTATCATGATACTTGATAATTGATATCTTGTTTCCATTTTATTTTAATTGATGAATTCATTTCATTGAATGCTTCAACATTTATGACGGTATATTCCTGTAAACTCACTCTGATCGGATCATACCCATAGAGATGAAAGACAGAAACCAAATTCAGTCAAGTCAATGCAACAAGATTAAAAAAAACGCTTTGTAAACCAGAAGCAATACGTTAATCGAAGCAAAATTGTAAGCGTTTGGTAAACTCGGAAAAACACGTTTTCTCAGAATGGAGACCGGTAGAGTTTTTGCCCCAAAAAACTACTACGACAGCAACCTTATCTAAATAAATAAAGTACAATCAGTGTCAGATAGTATGAAATGTCCAAGGTTACCAAATAGTTCTACACACCATTACTATTTCAATGGTGAACCGAACTATTTGGCGGACTTGGATGCTTCAAACTATAATATGACTATAATATGTTTGAATGAAAATAGTACCTACACAGATAGATCGATAGAAGTTACCAGTTGCATTAGAAAGGAATCCGCCCATTTGTCCCAAGTACAAAATGAAATGATCGATTCAACTTTCCGTCACTACTTAGACTAAAAAGTTCATGAAAACAAAACATGGTTTTTATAATCTCTTTAAAAAATAATTAAAGATATCAACGGGTAAATTTATTATTTGTCATTGGTCTAATCACTACTCAATCACGATTTAGCTACTTAGATAACATTCCTAGGTAAAATCAATGTGACTACGTTGTTTTTCTATTTAATCAAACTAGTTATCTGTTATTTTATTAATTTATTGACGCGCCATTTTTGCTACTGTTTTGACAGGTTGAAATCCAAGTCATAAAATAATGCCTTCCTTATATTAGTCCATTTATAAATGACAAATTACCTTTATTCACTGAATTGTTTGGCTTGGTTAATAAGGCACTGTTTTTTTTTTCGAAATGGTAATTTTATCCTGAGTTTAAACCACATTCTTGTTTTGCCAATGTTGCTGGCTTATTAGTAGTAGGTACTTAATGCTGTTACTGAAATTTATTGCCATGTTTTATTAAAAAAAAACCTTGTTTCGATCCACGAATTGAAATGCACTCTTTATAATGTTTTCACATTACAAAATGCTTAGTTACACTCTCTGCCAAATAATAGTATAACAAAGTGGTCACAGGCAATGTTCAATAATTGTGAGCGTGTTTTTAATTTATGTGCCAGTTTCGTCTTGTTTTGAATACATAGGAGCGTATATTATAATTATGCGAAATGTGTACGTCTTGCCCTCATTAGCACATAAATTATCTAATCTACAAGCATAGCTTCTGTAGCTTAACAATATAGGTCTATCCGAGCTCAACACTAAGCTATGGTCATGCTGTTATGTTATGACCCTATTCATTTATCAAGGATTAGCGTAGGTTTATCGAATTTATTCCCCACTGGGCACGAGTTAACATCGATTAATTTACCTTCTTTCAAAAACCTTTACTATACGTACTTTTGTATTTTTAAGTAGCAGAGTCCTAGATTCATGATTGTCTACATTCACAGATTAATTGTAACCTGAATACTTAATACCCACTTTTATTTTTACAGATCCCAAAAGAGCTAGCACGCTCGGAAAGTCATTCTCCGTCTACACTAACACCCGCCGCCTGCTCACCTTCAACTCAGCTCCTGGTGCATTGGAATGCCTGGACGGCATCAGAGCTTTGGCCATCATGTGGGTCATCATTGGCCATACTTACTCCACGCAGTTAAACGCGCCATTTTACAATCGCGTTGATTTCTTCACGGTAAGTACTTCAGTGGCCTCTCCTGCATCATTTTATTGACATCCAAGACGAGGATCACCGATTCCAATGTTCTAAAGGTACGAATTTAATTTATTGACCAATTGTTTTTTCATATTACAGTGGATGTTCTCATTTCCTTCACTTTGGATCATGTCTGCGCCAATCACGGTAGACACTTTCTTCCTGATGAGTGGACTGCTGATTGTTTATACTTCAGTTGGAAAGATGAGCCAAAGTAAGTATTCAAGCTATTACTGCCATTGAAACTAGCATGTAAGGACTAGAGTTGACAATATAGGTCCAAATTTGCTAAGTAGTATCAAAATGAAGGTGAACCCTAAACAAAAATTTTACGACTTAATTGTTTTACTCTGATTGTGGACTGACAGTAAGTTATACATATTTAAAAGTCAATCTAACCTAACCTTATTTTGTAGTGTGTCTTTTTGATTGTAATAAAGAAATTGTACGCTTTAAAGGAAACATTCATAATACAATAACTCGAAATAATAGCCTTTGCACGAACTGATATAATTTAAATCTTTCTTTATTTCAGTGGGATTAATCAGAAACGTTCACTTGTATTACCTCCATCGTCTCCTGCGCATGTTCCCGGTTTTGGCTGCTGGTGTTTTGCTTACAGCAACATTATTCAACCACTTGTCCGATGGTCCGCAGTGGAATGATGTAATGGCCCACAAGGTGCACAAATGCAGACAATTCTGGTGGGCCACTTTGTTACATATTCAGAACTATGTTACGCCTAGAGATCAGGTGAGAAATGATTATTTATAACATTTCCACTCCATTTCCACTTCCATCCGAATGTGCTGGTAGTTTCAAAAAGACATGTAAAAGAGCCCTTGGCGGCCAATTTGCAAAAATAAATTTTCATTTTCATTTTCATTTTCATTTTCATATCTATTATGTACAAGTTTAAGGTTGGTATTCGTAGACCTACCCAGTCGCACCTCTCAACGCCCAACATTATATGGCGAACCTGCCAGAACCACTATGTGAAAATGAGCGTAATAGAAATAACCTTTGAATTCGATGTAAATGTCTTTACTGTGATAAAATGTTAATGCTACATATGGGAAGAGAGAGTATATGTGGCGTGAATGTTTTAAGCGTTATTGCTTTTAGAAGTACTTTATTTAATTACTAACCTTAGACGTCTTGCTTCTATCCACTATAAATGACACCAAAACTATCTGCTGTATTCTTCTTTTTACTAGCCCGTATTGTTCCGCTGGTAGACAAAGGCCACTCTAGACTTCTGCTTTATTCTAATCCACTGTTTTTTTTAGTGTATCAACGTAACATGGTACTTAGCAGTGGACGTTCAGCTTCATATTCTGTCACCTCTTGTGCTGTTCTGGGTGCTTGGTAGAAAGAGATCAGCCTGGATAGCTCTGACTCTCGCCATGCTAATTTCGCTGACAGCATCAACGGTCTATAACTATTTAATGGAGTTCCAGCCCGCACCTGTTATTCCATCGTGAGTATGAGCTGCATTTGTTTTACACAACGCAGAGCGCATTCATTGAAATAAATTATTATTCCTAAGGATTTGACAGTAACTCTTTTTAGCGCAAACTTTGGTTCATAAATATTTTCATTTGTTTTAATTAGATTATCTATCTTTACAGGCGTACTGATCCCGAAGACCAGATCACATACATGAGATATTATTACGTGAATACGTTGACTAGATGCACACCTTTCTTCGTGGGCATGCTGTATGGATACCTTCTCAATATTTACAAAGGAAAGCAAATTAACATGCCAAAGGTAAGATAAAGAGTTACGAATACCATACACAGTCGATAGAGTACAAATACTTAATTTTATATTCCAATTAGTTTCACTTTAGTTTCTTCCGTGCTGGTCTGGGATTAAAGAAAAAACATAGAATAAAGCGGATGCTTCTTTTCTCGCGCAAATGGTAAAAGCCCATCGATGGAATGGGCGAAAATGTTAGGAATTATGTTTTAGGCGATGTCGCTAGCAACCCATTACTATTTTAATTCCCCTTTCCACCTAAATGCCTACCAATTCATCGAACTGCGCTTCATCAACTTTGAACATAAAATTGATTTCAAATGTGTAGCTTGGATGACATTGTAGCAAAAAGTCATACTTAAAATTCTACTTTAAGCTATTTTAAACCTATTACACCTATTATTATTAAACTGAATAAAATTAATCTTGAATCATTTGCTATTTTTCAGTACTTCGTAGCACTCGGCTGGCTCTGTGCGTTCTTAGTTTCTGCGGGTATCATCTACTCTACGTATCCTATCCTTCAAACTGACTGGAACAGTCCATTCCTCGATGGAGTCATCAATTCCTTTTCAAGACCAGGGTGGGCTGCTTGCCTTGGGTGGATGGTTTTCGCATGCACCCATGGATACGGAGGTTTGTTGAAATTTCTTGTATGTATGTATAACTCTATATTGTACACAAAACACATAAAAATATTGTATACAGGACAACACAAATGCACAAAGGCGATCTTATTCCTAAAACGAACTTGACTCAATATTATTTATTTTTACGATACTTACCTACCGATACACCATTTTGCACGAAGAGCCATATCAGGATAAACATGTAACATTTATATTTTCATTTTTTTTGAAGTTTCACAACTATTGAATATCCATTTGTCAAAATATGGAATAACCTATTTATGAATTTTACTATTGATGCAATAAAAGTCGAAATCGAATACTACTTAAAAGGTGTATCCTCATCTCATTAACCTTACAAACACCCCTTTGTCAATGTACCAATCTATAATATTATAAAAATAAAAAATATTTCGTCATCATTTTCAGGTCCGATCAACTGGTTCCTGTCGCTGCGCATGTGGAAGCTGCCAGCTCGAATCTCCTTCGCCATGTACATCTTCCACTACCCAATAATGTTCGTCGTAAACGCTTCTAGAGTTGGACCTACCTATTTCTCAGTTTCGGCATATGTAAGTACCCATTATTTTCGAAATTTAATTTGCGTTGTATAGATTTTTTTAATTGCCTTTTTGATTTCCAACGGTGAAGGTAAAGGCAAGCATTGACTGATTTGTTTTTTTTTCAGTTCTTCCGATTTTTGGCTGATGCGTCCACAGCGCTCCTCATAGGGTTTGTGGTCACAGTGATGATTGATTCGCCCTTCTCAACACTCATCAAATTGGCTATGGGTGGAGGTAAGTTTATGATCATCTTTATTCTTATTTCATTCACTAGTAACACCAAGAACATCCGTGTTCTATAAATTTGGACCATTTCAAAATTTTGTATCTCCCAGAACGCTCACCATGTTTCTGGTTTTGGGTCCTGCTTGATTTATACAATACTGCAAATTACGCACATAATATCAATATTATCTACGTCGTATGATTGTCTGTTAGTTTTGGATCTTTCCAAAATTCTTGATCATGGAATGCGTCATGGGCCATAGAGTATCAAATACGGAACATGGCCATTTCAAAATTTCAACATTTTTCTGGGATTTTGTTTTAGCTTCGGTTTTCTACTCAGAATCACGAGCACTATCGATCCTTATAGGAGAAAAAAATGACCAAAAGAAAAAGAAAAAAGCCAAAAATATCCGTATTAACATTGAAGTAACCTTGTACTTGAAGTTCCTTGATGAATATGGAACTGTAAAAAATTAAATTACTTTAAACCTTTTTTTTACACAGGACCAAAGAAACCGAGGCCTG
This sequence comes from Pandemis corylana, assembly GCA_949127965.1. Lineage (NCBI taxonomy): Eukaryota > Metazoa > Arthropoda > Insecta > Lepidoptera > Tortricidae > Pandemis > Pandemis corylana. The sequence continues at coordinate 11,816,538 of OX421858.1, read as the reverse complement.
AGAAACTGGTAGCCAACGAAGAAACAAACGTGGTCAATGGCAGCGGAGAAGCTGGAGTTGTAAATCCTTCATTTGTACCAGATTTAGACAGACAGATTAGCAAAACTAAATTATAGGTAGATCAAACAATTAAAACAGATATATTTCATAGAGTCCAGGACTGTTAACAAATCGAAACGAAAATTATTGTTTTTTTTTTAAGATTGCTGCGTCATTTATTTTAATTTGCACATAAAGCTGTAAATTTTCATTTGGTGTTGATTGCGCTCACGACCTGTGGTCCAAGTACAGTTTGTCCAACTGATCTTATTCTGGGTATATACCTAACTAACCTACCTATTTTTGTATTCAGATATTATTGAGTGGTTCAAAATAATGAGAGCATTTTTCCGGGTTGGACAAATTACTTGGTCGTATTATTAAGTTATCTTGCCTATTTTATTGTAATTTAGATTTTAATATTAGTTGCCTTGTTTATTAACTGAAAATATTGGTTTACGATATTTCTAGAATATTATTGCGGTCAGCCAATTTTAACTGTGTACCACTTAGAGCTTTATATTTACTTAGTATAATATTTTGTAACTTGACTTACAAGAAAAAAAAAGTGAAATGAAAGAGCAACTGACACTTTTCTTAAATGATTCTTTCCACTTGACATCAAATAAGTAATGTAAATGTTACATATACACAATTAAAATTACGTAGTTGTAATTACCAAAGAAATACCGTTATCCTCAAATCTGCAATGCAAGATAAAAAGCGAACCCTCGTTTTAAAAGACTGTTTAGATATGTAAGATAAGTATAAGAAATAAATTAATGTAAATAAATTATTCAAACATTTATTCACAGATTTATTCATTGACAAAAAATCACCTCATCTGTATTAAAGAAATTCCCGGAGACGTTATTGGTAAAAATTATAAAGTTATTAAAAAAAACATAAACTACTAAGCACTGAAAAAAAGCCTAAGGTGACAAGACCTAAAGGCCACGTTTAGCATGATTGTGGGCATATAAGTGGAAAGGAGAATCAAAATAGCGATGGGTTGCTAGCCGCATCGCCTATAGCATGATTCGTAAGATTTTTGTCCATAAAAAATAATTATAATATAATTCATTCAGAATATTATCTGAAATCGGCTGATTTATAAAAAAGTTGAACTACTTACTCTACACACAATCATTTCTGTTTGCTCTCTGAGTCATAACGATGAACCTTTGTTTCATCTTACATAATTATTCTTTTAAAATCTGGATTTTCACGGCATAAACTCGGGACAACATGCAAATCCTTCATTTCCTGATGTAGCGCCAGCTTCATAGCATTTGCACTAACATTTGACGCATTCCATTAGCCATTAATTACAACACCTACCTTGTATTATGGCACTTACAGAAAGATTTGCTTTTTAACAATAGATTTATCTTTAACATCACCATCCTCTTGACAGACAACAGATAGATCGACTTTCTCTTAATAAGTGTGTCTTTTCATAAGTGGCACGCACAAGCTACCCTTTATGTACCGACTTGATTTTGTAAATGCTCACGAATTATCTTCACGCGTATGTTTGGTCGTTTGGTTTTCCTTAACCTGAATATCAACACCTGTAATGCGTATTTTTTATTGATAAGAACTGGATTTGACATCGTCTGCCACGTGTTATGTTGAATTTGATAAAATATGTCTTTAAGTAGCGATAAATTATAAAATTAGTTTAACACAATTCCTTATCAACCATTTTGTCAAAAATGTAACCACAACTCTTAAATGCGACTTGTTGTATTTTTTTGGCAACAATTTAATTTTATCCCTTTAACATACATACATACATAAGTACCGTCACGCCTCTTTCCCACAGGGGTAGGCAGAGACTATTTTTGTTCCACTTGCTACGATCCTGACATACTTCTTTCGCTTCATCCACATTTCGGGTACTCCTGACCTGACCTTTTTCCTAAACGTCTCCTAACGTAACGTAACGAACGTAAGTCAAACTACATTAATAAAAAATATGAACATAAACGCAACGTAAAATATCATGTTGCTGTTATTATATATAAGCCTTCTGTACAAAGTTACACCGAACCCTGCAGTCGAAAATTCGTAATCAATTTGATTGAGCGAAAACAATTATCTTTAATCAGTTACAATAATTATTATCACAAAGAAATATTAAAATCATTACAAATCACAGCACGTTTAGTTCTGCTTGGGAAGCCCACTCAAGCCTACAAACGTGTTGCAAAAACAATGTACCTATCATAAATGATTATTCTTGTATAAGTAATAAGTTTAGGGTTAACAAAATGGCGAAGGTGTTTTTTGTTTTTTTCGCTGTCGTTTGTATAACTTCTGTAAATGCTTATCTAGAGTTTGAAATACCTAGAAATGCGTTTGATACGGATTTGTATGAAAATGTACTGGACGAGCAGCTGTGCATGGAGCAGTTAAGTTACATAGTGAATAATAATACCATGCTGAGAGCTGAATGTAAGTATAATGTCCATGATAATAAGATATATAAAAAAAAAACAAAATAAGACAACATAAATTACTTAATTTGGATCCATTCGAGATTTTTCACCATGGGGTAGATAGATGATTGTGTCTGAATCTAGTGCGGTATATTTCTTTACAAAATTATGTAAGATACAAAAACCTTCAACAGTCTTTGAATATTTTGCAGTTCTCGATGCAGGCTTGAGATTGCCGCGAGGAATTTTAAAAGGCAACTTTATGGACTTTGGCAACTACCACCAGTGCTTGGAAATCAGTGCAGATTATCAGCCTTCATCTATAGAAGGCAAATATTGCATGATCCATGTCCCGTTTACTCAACCCGATTTTGAGTTGCCGACTCTCCCTGAGTGGCCAGAAGAGTGGCCAGAGTGGCCAGAAGAGTGGCCAGAGTGGCCAGGAGAATGGCCAGAATTTCCTTTGTCAGGACTTGTGCCAAACACAAAACAGAACAGAGAACTGATGACAAATATCCGAAGTGTTCAAGCACAGACAAAACGGTATAACCAGCTAATTGGAACTGATATGGATCTCATAAGGTATGATTCATTTAGTTTTTGCGGTCCGGACTTGATTATTTTATTGGTATGCTCACAAGACCCTAACTGTTTAATGATGTATTTCTAAACGATTCTGAAAACCATGTCTCACTTATCCATGGTGCGTGCCCCCTACCCTTTACCCCTACACCACCCATAGAGGTGGCCCATTTCTCGTAGCTACAAGTCTAAACTAGCAATATTTGTCAAACCCCAACCTCTGATTGGCTAATTGGTCCAATGTTGCTAGTAACTTGTAGCTTTGAGAAACGGGTCACAGGTAAACCTAACACAGGTTACCTACTTAACTAGATGTTTTGATTTCAGTATTGTTTTAGAATTAGTGACGTTCCGGATATCCGTATCCGTATACGCGGATATCCGAGGGAAAAGAAAAATCCGTATTCGTTACTTTTCAAGCGGATCTTCTACGGATCTTTTACATTTTGCACTTCGCACATTTATCATTTACTATCACAAAATATTTCGAAATTACAGTAGAAAACTTCTTAGTAAACATTATTTTAAGTTTGTATCAAAACCATACACAAACGTTATGTATGCGGTGTCACACTAAACCATAACCAAAACAAAAGTTACCACTCGCGCAATGCAAGTCGAAACATGTCCTGCCTGACGTTGTGGCGAACGTGACGTCAACTATCGCTTCAAGGTCGCAGGCGCCGACATCAATTGAATAAAATAATAAAGATCCGTATCCGTATCCGTATTCGCGGATCTTGACACTAAATATCCGTTATCAGATCCGTATCCGCAGATAAACATTTTTAACGACCCGGTCCGGCACATCACTATTTAGAATATATTTTCTAACGGTTTGATTTGGGAATTAAAATTCTCGATTAATTGACAGTACTTCATCATCATCTCCAGCCTATATACGTCTGCTGAACACAGGCCTCCTTTCAAAATGAGAGGGATTGAGCTATGTTGTTCCCACGTGGGCCCAGCTTACCTATGTTTAATGTCGGTTTACATTTCTTTGACAGGGTAGCAGAAGACAGCGATATGGCAGGCCAGTCGTTCAGACTGGCTGTTTGCGTCCCCAAAGCTTGTACCACTAAGCAAGCTATCAACGCTCTTTACGTTAATGCTACTGCTCTAGGGTTTGAGTTCAGTGACGATTTCTGCCGAATAAATAACGACAAACCTTTCACACCTGGTGATTATGCTGCTATGTAAGTAAAAGGAATCATTGGATTTTCGAAATCAAACCACTTCCTCAACATTGCTACACGCTTTTTACAAGCTTTTTATTAACTTGCAACGTATTTACAGTTTGACAACAAAAATAATGCTCCACGATGTACCTGCGCAGTATACCAATTTTAGTAGCGCGGGAAACTCTGGCGCTGTTATTGGTCGATCGATTTCGTACCAACAATGGCAAAATCGTGTAAGCGGGACAGAGCTAAGAATGCAAAGCAAGCAATACTCTGCCAGTTGCGCTTGCAAATAAAGTTCAATATAGATTATTTACACGTTCGGCTACCATCGGAAACTGGTTTGCGCTTCTCTGCGCAAACGAATACTGCCGATGCGCATTATATTTGTTGTCAAACTGTACGAGTATGTTATTATGTTTGTCCGGGTGGAATCTTGCAACTCAATTTTGAAGCAGATATTTTCAACCAATTGAGCTGAAATTTTACATGCTTTTGGAGGTCGGGTGACAATACAATATTCTGGTTGTAGAATTACAATACAATAATCTGGCAGTCAGGACCGTCTCCGCAGGACGGAACTCTTTGACAGTTGGTCAGATTGACTTGCAATTTGATAGACATGTATGTAGGACGGATGGCAATGCAACTACAGTACAATTTCAAGAAATTCTAAGAAAAAGTTAAATGGTCAGCTAACAACAAGATTAACAAGAACAAGACAAGATTATTAAAAGCTATTTTTGTACTTCTCCGCTCAAATTTCATATTGGTCACAATTTTTATTAATTTTGAATAGACTTAAGTACGGGTTTTAGGTTTTAGGTAAAATTTATTTAGTTCACCTTAAAACGTATGTAAAACCAATAAAAAAATTGTAGAAAGTGCAGGAAACTATTACATTAGGAAGTATTTGTACACATTATGACAGTTTAAAAAAAAAAATACAATAACATAAAACCTTAAGTACCTTAAAAAAGACCGACATTTTAGATGTTTGTAATGTCTATTTACTAAAAAAAAACACGATGAAGTCCTTAAATCAGGATTTATTCTTTTTATTTGAAAGTTACATAAAATGTATCTATTGTTTATTTTCAAAAACGTTTAATAGCGGCGTGATTTTATGAAACATTGGACCTATTGCGTTAAGATTATCTGTACAGATAACAAATTCAAATCAACTCATTTTCCTCATTAGATCTAAAGTAATTAGTGACGTTGTTCTTTTTTTTGTAGCCTATTTGGTGTCCCATTGGCTGGGCAAAGGCCTTCCCTTTCTCTTACCACCCGTCTCCTGTTATTTATTATTTAACTTAATTAAACGTAAAAGAAAGCAACGTTTGTCCAAGCCGTCATATTTCGTCTACTTATTTTATTTTGAACATCAGATCTGTGGCTCGTTTCTCGGAATTCCATTATTGTTTAGTATATTTCAGAATTTATTTAACTTTTTCATTGGCGCTATTAAAAAAGAAGTTTATTATTTTCCTAGATTGAATATTACGTATTATTTTCATTTACGTATAAGTGTATACGTAAATGAAAATAGAACGTAATTTTATTTCCTAACCCCGTGAATATTGATAGCAGAACATTTTTCTCATATTGAAATTTTGTTTTAATCTAGAGAACGTATTAATTAGTTGGTATCGCAGTCTAAATAGATAATGCTGCCAGCATCTATGGTAGTCGCGGAGGCCTCTCCTTTTTTAATTGATGTATTTTAGTCTTTCATTTACATGTACTTAAATTTATTTTTACTTTTATTTATACAAAACATACACACATACACAAATCACGTCTTTATCCCTTATGGGGTAGACAGAGCCTAAGGTAACATATACCTATAGGCCACATTCAGCAAGATTGTGGGAGTATAGGTGAAAAATGAAATCAAAATAGTGATGGGTTGCTAGCCTCATCGCCTATAACATGATTCCTATGATTTTCGCCCATTCCCTCGATGGGCTTTTACCATCTGCGCGGGTAGAGAAGCAACCAGTACATTCTATGTTTTTTCTTTGCTCCCAGACCAGGATGGAAGATTTTATTTATAATCTAGAAAATAGGTATCCAAATTAATGATTTTATTTTTTCATTTTTTTCAGGGCAATTTTCGGATTTATAATCCTCATTACTCTATTATGCACAGGCTACGATTTATACTATTCTGTCATACTTAAAGGAGGTAAGTTATTGTTATACTATTTATTAATATATCTTGAGTTTTACCTGAATAAAATCCGAGTTAGAATTTCTTTTGGTACATTTATCAATTATCATTATTTATTTATGTAAGTTTTATTCTGTACCACAAACCAATATAAAAAGAAACACTTCTCTTGATAAAAAATTCAGTCACAATCAACAACAGTTTCAAAAGTGTTTCTTTGACTAAAGAGATTTTTATAGAAAATAATTTTATGAAAAATAATTTGTTATCGTTTCAATATTAGCTCGATTTAGTCACAAAATGGTATATTGCTATCGTATATGCGATGTTGAAAAGGAGATTATGACCACTAATTCAACATTATCTTCCAAATTAACACGCTGGTATCTTGTAATTTGTATATTTTTCAAGTATCTACAATTTGCAATGCTTGAATCATAGCCCCATTTAAATCTGAAAAGAGATCAAAATACAACTTGTCACAAAAGCAGACACAATAATTTTGGGCTTTGAAATGCTGTCATTATATTTATTTTTAATCCTCAATCGTTGTAAACGCAGTAGGGTGACGGTACCAGTGTTGAACACTTTAAGCTGATAAGCACCAGTAATGGACACTTCATTCTTAATTTAAAGATGATACGGTTTAAAATTGACTGTTGTAAAATAAATGACTTTACCTTAGTGTCTTTTAGATAAGAGTTACTGTGCATTATTGAGTCATGTCCATTACTGGTGCCGTTACCCTACCAATATGATATTTCACTGCAGAAACGTTTCAAATTCAGGTGTCAATTTGCTATCGGGGTTAATGCAATATAATCCTTTTAGACGTTATTGACTATCAAAATCGCCAACGATAAGATAAGCTGATTTTGATCCAGTTTTTTTTTCTATATATTATCCACGCCAGACATGTAATCTTAATTATCGGTTATTGATATTATAAATGCAAAATTTTGTGAGAGTACCAGTATAAATTGAAAATTTTAATAGATTATTATTATATTTTCCACATCTTGTGATCGTAACAGCTGTAGAGTGACAAAATTAAAATGTTTTTGACGTTGTCCGTAGAAACATAGCAATGGAGATTATCTAAAATTCCCCATTTAAAGGTTTTCTTAAAGAAATTTTAACGTAAAACACAAATTAAATCAACAAACATGCATATACTTCGTGCACAGGAAGTGTAGGAATGTTAAGTAGGATACAAATTCATGTTAAAGATATAAATATCTAAATTAAGCTTCTGGTCACCCTTATCATGGTTAAATCACATCTTAGCTAAAATATCAATTCATTGTTGTCATTTCTAGGAATAAGGATAGATGGCGTCACAGCTTTGTTTATCCATACTAATCAATACTTAGGTATGCTTCTAATCTTTATCAATGTGATTTTTATTGTTTTTTTGCTATCCGTTTTCATATCGTGATATGTTATTGGAATAAGGAGCAAGGTTAAACACAAGAAAAACATGGTACGAAGGACGAAAGCCTTTGTAAAGATCTTGTGATGATACCTTTATTTGTAAATAAATTAAAATTATTTTCTTTTCTTTGCTTCGATAATTATTTATATACCAATTGAACTAATGAATACCAAAATTATCTAATCTAGCAATTTAAACGTATGCTTAATCTGAATGCAATTTAACATTTACTAAGCTGTTTTGTACGCAGGTGACAACTATCTATGGATTTGGTGATCCATTTTAAAATTGACAGGTTTTTCCATCAGATACAAATGAGGTGTCATTGCCGATTAAAATTGCATACCACTTCTTTAGCCATCTTATTATTATTATAAATAAACTTATCGAAGAAAAAACAGAGACCGAAGAAAATATTAGTCAATGATTTACTCGACAGATGACGCCAACGTTGCCCAATGGTTTTTTTTTTATCCTGGGATAATAAGTATCATAATATCTCTTTCCTACCTCTTGAAGATCTCCGTGCAAAAGATCAATTCAAATAGAATCCTCCATTTTACCGTGAAAGACGGACAAAGAAACAATTAAACACACCTTCGTATTCATAAAATTAGTCACCATTAACAAAATGCATAATCACGGTGCACAAGCAACATATTTTTTCAGATAATTATTCGTATTAACGCTGACGCAAAAGATTTTTATCAGCACGTGCAGATTTATGTGGGCAAATAAATAACAATCATAGTTCATAACAATATTTTTTTTCAGACCCTAAGAGAGCTAGTACTCTTGGAAAGTCGTTCTCCCTCTACACAAACACTCGCCGCCTGCTCACCTTCAACTCTGCTCCTGGTGCATTGGAATGTATGGACGGCATCAGAGCTCTGGCCATCATGTGGGTCATCATTGGCCACACTTACTCCACGCAGTTAAACGCGCCTTTCTACAATCGCGTCGATTTCTTTACGGCAAGTACTTCAGTGTTCAAATATTCAACTGACAAAAACGGAAACACCGATCTCCATTCCCATCCGACACTTTGCTAACTGATTTTCAGCTGTTTGAAATTCACGGAATCAAGGGACAGCAGGCAAAGCTATTCGGTAAGCAGGATAGATACGGCGCGAGCGTGCGTAGGTGCTTACCTGATTATATTGCCGTGTGTACTTAAAGTGTCAGCCGAATGAGTCCGGATCGCTAGACAGAAATAACTACTACCTGGGTTCCATGCTACGGGTACCAAAGCAGAGGCAGACCAAAAAAGAGATAGAGGAACGATTTAAAGTGTTTGAACTGGATTGTTAAAGACAACGAGTGGAAAGAGAAACCGGAGGCCTTTTTCCAGCAGCGAGACACCAATCAATTGGGCTATTTAAAAATGAGTACTTCAGGGATATATTTTGCTAGTTTCATTGGCGCTCAATGTGGGAGTCAGCTGGGTCGATTAACAGAAGTTACGAATTTATAGACATTATTTTTGTTCCTTGTTACAGTGGATGTTTTCATTCCCTTCACTTTGGATCATGTCTGCCCCGATTACTGTAGACACTTTCTTCTTGATGAGTGGACTTCTGATTGTTTATACTTCGGTAGGAAAAATGAGTCAAAGTGAGTGTACCTATTTCTTACAACATCATTTTTAATGGACTTTTTTTTATTCTGTGACTTTCTATCGACATCTATTATATTTTTCTTAAATAAAAATATTTTATCTATGAACCTTTTTCTTCAATGTTTTAACCATTTATTATTACATCGCAATTCAATGATAATCGGTCTCTAATAAATTGGAATTCATTAGTTTATTTTATTCAGCGATTTTGGACTTGATTTCATAAAAGTGCACTTTTGTTTTCAGTGGGATTAATCCGAAACGTCCACTTGTATTATCTTCACCGTCTCTTGCGCATGTTCCCGGTTCTGGCTGCTGGTGTTCTGTTACAAGCTACATTGTTTAACCATCTGTCCGATGGTCCACAGTGGAACGACATAATAGCCCACAAAGTGCACAAGTGCAGACGGTTCTGGTGGGCCACGTTGTTGCATATTCAAAATTATATTACTCCTAGGAACCAGGTAAGAGGTTAAGATTATTAGTGCATAAATTATAATTATAGTGTCTTAATATTATTCTACAATAATTTAGCGGGTGTTTAGGTTGCTTTGGCTAAACACCCTTGTCAATGCTTTTACATAATAATATACTTATTTCCACACTTTGCTCGATGTGCTAAGTGTACGGCCTCAAAGGGGCGACTCTTCATTTCCAATCTAAAATTACAATGAAAAACCTTCACAAATGTATTAAAATAAACTAATTTAATTACTTTCTGAAAAATTCCGGAATAATCCTACAACACCATGTAGATTACAATTCTGGTGAAGAATAGCAAAATGGAAAAGTCGTTTAAGTATGTCTTGATTCTTATACCTAAAATGACTTTTTTTCAGTGCATTGGACCAACATGGTATCTTGCCGTTGACGTTCAGCTCCATATACTCTCGCCGCTGGTTCTATTCTGGGTGCTTGGTAAAAGAAAAGCAGCCTGGATTGCTCTGACCCTCGCCATGTTGATTACACTGACAGCATCAACGGTCTACAACTATTTAATGGAGTTCCAGCCCGCACCTGTTATTCCAGCGTAAGAAAAGAAAACACTTGATCGTAGCTTTAAGAACAGCGCCATCTCTTAGAAATTCTAATAACAACTGCAAGCTTGATAAACTTTGTTTTCATTTTGGTATGCGCTCACTAGATGGTGCTCTGTTCAGTCATAACAAAGCTCTCCAGTTTCATTTGTTTTAATTAGTTAATTTGTTTATGTAGGCGACCAGATCCTGCAGATCAGGGTTCGTACATGCAAAATTATTACGTGAATACGCTGACAAGATGCACACCTTTCTTCGTGGGTATGCTGTACGGGTACCTTCTCAACGTTTACAAAGGAAAACAGATCAACATGCCTAAGGTAATATACATGAAAATAGCAAATGAAAGATGCACAGATAGTAGTATTATTGCTTTTTATTATTTTTTCTGTGTTTCAGTACTTTGTCGCTCTCGGCTGGCTCTGCGCCTTCTTAGTTTCCGCGGGCATCATATACTCCACTTACCCTATTCTTCAAACGGATTGGAACAGTCCATTTCTTGACGGAGTCATCAATTCTTTCTCAAGACCCGGGTGGGCTGCTTGCCTTGGGTGGATGATTTTTGCCTGCACACACGGTTACGGAGGTAAGAAACCATGATACAATAGTAAAATTGAAATTGGTTTTCTCAAAATATTCAAACTACTCGGAAATATTCACATTACTTTCTAGAAAAGAAGACACAAAGTTAAATATTCAAGGACAGTTCCGACTACCTAGTCCTTTGCCGGCTTTGACCAGTAGATAATAGTATGTATGAAAATCTATTCCTGGCCGCTGCGATAACCGACTTTTTTTCACAAATGGTGCTTGCTGGACTCGTTCAGTTTTCTTACAAATTTCTACCAGCAATCAGCTTTATACCTGCCTCTCCAACAATACAACATACATACTAACATGCTCGTTGTTTTTCAGGTCCAATCAACTGGTTCTTATCACTGCAAATGTGGAAGCTGCCAGCTCGGATCTCCTTCGCCATGTACATCTTCCACTACCCGATAATGCACGTCGTGAATGCTTCTAGTGTCGGTCCTACCTACTTCTCAGTCTCAGCATACGTAAGTGTTCTATTTCGTTTTAGAGCTATAGATTTTGTTTAAAGGAGTAGGTACATTATAAGTCATCACAATAATTTTTACTATTGTTAGTTCTTGCTTATATTTGATGGTAACTTTGTTTATTGAAGCCAAGACATCAGAAAAACTTGTCTTAATACCAAACTCAATTCGTTCCACCATCAGGTATAGGGTTAGTAGGGTAGTGTAGGGTTAAAGAATTGTTTCGTGAAAACCTGGAGTTAGGGATGACTGTTCCATAGATTTGGCTAATATTGAACCCGGGGTGAGAAGTAAATCCGGAATGAAATAATCAACCCTGATCCGCGTAGTAAGCCTTAAGGTTGCATTTCAAATTGCATACGAAATTCAGTGGTCAATGGTTTTGATTATGTATCTATCACCAGTAGTAGAATGAATAAAAATATTTACCACAATTAGTGAAATGTAGAAAAAGTAATTATGAGCGTTTTATAAACAAATACTGACCCTGAGTTTTTTTTAGTTTTTCAGATTTCTGGCTGATATGACCACGGCGCTGCTGGTCGGGTTCGCGGTCACTGTGATGATCGACTCGCCTTTCTCGACGCTCATAAAACTCGTAATGGGAGGAGGTAAGATTAATTTTTTGCTTATTATTCCTTCTGCTAAGCAAGCCTGCCTTTCTTCCCGCCATTCGTCGTTGTCAAGGGAATGTTCCTGTCACCCTATTCGGTATGCATCCAAGTCGTCCCGCCATCTCCTCTTTAGACACCGCTGCGTCAAATTATTATCCCAGACATATTTTCTTTGGGATACCTATAGACCACGATTACTTTTCACAGGCTTAATTATGATAGATAGATAGATAGATTAATTTTTCACCTTTTTAAAAAAATACATTTAAATATCAAATCTAAGTCATCACAAAATGATCGCCAATAACAATTATCAAAGCCTATCCTTAATCATCAACCTTCCATGCTGGTCTGTTGCTTCTCTACCCGCGCAGATGGTAAAAGCCCATCGAGGGAATGGGCGAAAATATTAGGAATCATGTTATAGGCGATGAGGCTAGCAACCCATCACTACTTTGATTCCATTTTCCACCTAAATATACGCCCACAATCTTGCTAAATGTGGCCAGTAGGTACCTGTTACCTTAGGCTCCGTCTACCCCGAAAGGGATAAAGACGTGATTTGTGTATGAATGTATCCTTAATCATAATGGATTTGACTGTGTGGTAATATCAGAAGCAGATAAAAAAGAATTGCGGTCTATTATCCATTTGTCCCGAGGAAAATGTGTCTCATGTTATCATTTGTGAAATGATTCAGGGTTATTATATTAGTTTTTTTCAAAACTGACATTATCGATTGTCTCATTCTTCCACCAACGTGGTAGGTATTTTTTTTTCTCTAGAAAACAACGTTACTATGGATGTTGCAAATTGTTTGTAGTCGGCATTTCTTTCACCAAGAACTGATTGATTCAAATATTCATATTTTACAGGACCGAAGAGACCAAGGTCTGAAAAACTGATACCCAATGAAGAAAATAATGGATCGAACGGACAGGCGGGAGTCGTGAACCCTGCGTTTGCGCCAGACTTAGACAGGCAGATCAGCAAAACGAAACTTTAGATGGATAATTCAATCATACAAGATAAGAAATATTGAATTGGATTTATATAAACGAAGAAGATGATGTAGCGTAGCAATAAATGATAATTATGGAATTTTCCTAATGGTTATATGGATCGTTTTTATTCTTAAAGACAAATGCAACCGCAACGAGTAACGTATGCGATCGCATAATGTTGAAATTGCATTTAAATCCAAATAGTTTTTCAATGTACTCAAAATCATCAACATCGTCATCATTATCACTATCATCATCACCATCTCCAGCCTGTATACGTCGCAATGCTGGGCATAGACCTCTTCTCGGGATGATAGGGCTTGAGCTATAGCTCCCAGCATGTTCAGTGCGGATTGGCAACTTCTGCGAAGCTATTCAATGGTGTGTATGAAGTTTACAATACACTCAGCAACAGATATTAATATTTGCCATAATATATTTTAATTTTAGTTTTTAAAATTTAATGTTTAATTTGATTTATTAACAAAAAATTCCAACGATATGTACCTATTGGATGAAATGCGTAGGATATCGTTATAATATTGAGAAAGGACTAAAACATTTTTTTCAAAATAAAAACAGTGATTTATAAATGTTGTTTTTTTTCAACCAAGAACTTACCTTCTAGATAATAATGTACTGCTTAAACTGAATTTAATTTTTGATGCATAAATATATCTAGATAAATTAAACCCAACGGGGCAAAGTCAGGCCTCATTTTCTAATAAATTTACATTTTTGAACTTCTAACTGCTTGGGTGTTTTCAACTTATTAAATATTTTTTATACGATAGGGGGCAAACGAGCATGCGGGTCACGTAATGGAAAGAAATCACCGCCGCCCATAGACACTCATAAAAAAGGCCATCAAGATTGTGTTGCCGGCCCTTTATAAAACTAATAGTCCGTCTTTTGGAGATCCCGAAGTTATGTACCGATGTTATGTATGTTAGTATGATTCTAAAGTTTATCAATCTTTCTAATTATTTTTGTTGTTTATGCGAACGTGTTTCGATTAAACCGTTATCAAGTTGACAGCAAGACTAATAAACGTTATTAACAGTTATCGTTTCAAATCTCTGCTCGGATAAGTGCTTAGCTAAATTATAACACAGACAACGTCGTGGTGATTATAAATGTATTTGTATAATTTTATATTATATTTTTTATTATTAATTTACATTATAATATTAAGTATCACAAGTTGTTAGGTTACAATTTTTATCTCACACGCGTTATAAAACTTAAAGATGAAACATTTATCGATCTATATTTTGAGACATGGCCTTTAGGGATTTTTACCTTAAGCTCTGTCTATCACTACATAATATAAAACAAAGTCGCTTTCTCTGTCCTTATGTCCTTATGTCCCTATGTCCCTTTGTATGCTTATATCTTCAAAACTACACAACGGATTTTGATGCGGTTTTTTTCAGTAGATAGAGTGATTCAAGAGGAAGGCTTTTATGTATAATTCTACGCAGACAAAGTCGCGGGCAGAAGCTAGTAAGGGATAAAGACGTGATTTATGCTTCTACTAGCTTCGTTTGCGTAGAATTATACGTATATTATAAACATTCCGCTTGAATCACTCTATCTATTAGAAAAACTGCATCAAAATCCGTTGCGTAGTTTTAAAGATCTAAGCTTACATAGGGACAGACAGACAGACAGCGAAAAGCGACTTTGTTTTATACTATGTAGTGGTGTATGTATGTATATTTTGAGGTTTAAGTAAAAATATGTATTTTTTGTAGGTATAAGGGAAAAATCAAAAGAATGTGCGCGGGATTAGAAAGCACATTAGTGAAAATACCACTTGAAAATTGAAACTTTCGTTTTTTATCATTTTGGAGCGAGTATTTTTTTTAAGTAGTTTAAGTAATATACCAAAGCATTATATCTTCTTTTCGACGTCCCTTCTTCATGTTTTGATTCAAATTATTGATTGCAAATCTCGATACCTCCGATGCAAAAGGTCGTAATCCGTTTTTTATGCATAATGAGATTTTTCAGTCGTTATAAAGCCATTAATCCAAGCTATAACTTCCTAAAACTCAAGTTTAAATATTTTCGATAATTATGGAGTTTTGTGATTGCTAATAGTCGTATCATTTGAACTTTTCCACGCAAATCGTCGTATCACAACGTTCGACGATTGGCGCCACTCCATTAGTGTTCATTACACCCCACGCAAATAGCCTTAACTTCTAAGTTACGACTTTATGCGTAAACAATAGTAGTTAGGTACGACTTTTTGTTGCAGTTTTTTTACAATCATGGGTCGTAACTCGCACTTACGACTATATGCGTTGCTTTAGTGAGATCTATATTAAATCAACAATGTATTTAAGGTATTTAATTGGATAAGGATTAATGCTGTATTGGTTAAAATCGCTTCGAAAATTAGCCATTATATTTGTCGTAAAAAGTAAATGACAAAAATGTTTTATTGTGGGATATCCATAAGAGATAGACATTTACCATCGCGGAGTTTTCTGTAGACCTTTTCAATGTGTACAATACTTAGTACATTATTTTGATAAATCTCGTAGGGTTCAGCCTGCGTTTGCTATGGTAAGCGGAAAAAATGTAATTATTTGCCTGAAAAATCGTCGATTTAGGGATACGAGCTTATGCGTAGGCGGTGTCGATTATTTTAATCTCTAATCAGCCTACCTAATTAATTGATTTCAATTACAATTTTACTAAAAATAATCACTTTATACCTGTCTTGTCAGTGGCTTCGAGAAGGCAACATAATTGTCAATAATATGCCATAACAAAATTATTTTGTAGCACGTAAATTGTGATTGTGAAATATCACAGTATTTTCTAATATGGCCAAACACATTTACTTTATTTTAACTGTATTTTGTCTGACTTATGTCAATGCGCATATAGAATTTGAAATACCTAGAAATGTATTTGACACGGATTTGTATGAAAATGTATTGGACGAAGAGC
The DNA here is from genome assembly GCA_949127965.1 of Pandemis corylana. Taxonomy (NCBI): domain Eukaryota; kingdom Metazoa; phylum Arthropoda; class Insecta; order Lepidoptera; family Tortricidae; genus Pandemis; species Pandemis corylana. The sequence goes on along the minus strand of OX421858.1, from coordinate 11,800,380 downwards.
TCTGTGAAGCGCAGCTAAGTTACATTGTGAATAACAGTTCTATGCTGAGAGCCGCATGTGAGTATCCTTTAACCCGTCAAGCGTCCAAGCGACTACAGTAGTCCCTAACTTTTTCGGGCGGGAAATGTCTTAAGGACTGCAGTCCCGAAAAAGTTAGGGACTACTGTAGTCGCTTGGACGCTTGACGGGTTAATATATTTATTTAAAGATCCTGCCAAGTGCACTTATCAAATTGAATGAACTGATTAAGTTGACGTTTGGTAAAGACGCGTGTATTTCGGCGACGCTTACGGACGGTTTATGTGATTGAATGGATTTTTAATAATTTATAACCGTCACTTTGGAAATGGTCGAAAACTGATATGCTAATTTCCAAGCTGACAACTTGCACAGACAATGACGATACAAATAGTACAGATTAAATAAATGTAATACCTACTTCTAAATATATATAACTCAAAGGAGGACATAGTGATCTGTCGACGCACAGCCCAAACCACTAGACGGATCGGGCTGAAATTTGGCATGCAGGTAGATGTTATGACGTAGGCATCCGCTAAGATAGGATTTTGATCAAGTCTACTCCCAAGGGGATAAAATAGGGGATGAAAGTTTATATGAAACTTTGTCAATTTTAAACCGATCGGGCTGAGACTGCATGCATAAAGCTACTACGACGAAGGCATCCTCTAAGAACGGATTGCGTAATTTCTGCGGGATAGCGATAAACGGATTCTATGCAGACGAAGTTGCGGGCAACAGCTAGTTTAAAAATAAGATGCTTTGTAAGACTAACTCCAGAAACCAAATGTTTACAGACGTTTTTTTATTTATTCGCTATGTTTTCTTTATTTTTAGTTCTTGATTCAGGATTAAGAACGCCACGGGGTATACTAAAAGGCAATTTGGTCGACTATGGAAATTACCACGAATGCATAGACATTAGCGAAAATTTTGAGCCGTCGGCAATAGAAGGGAAATACTGTATGATCAATGTCCCATTGGCACAAGATGGTTTGGAATTGCCTACTCTTCCGGAGTGGCCTGAAGAATGGCCTGAGTGGCCTGAAGGGTGGCCCGAATTTCCATCGCCAGAACTTATACCGAACACAAAACAGCATAGAGAAATGGTGCGGAATATCAGAAAAGTGCAAGCTCAGATAAAGCAGTACAATCAATTGTATGGGACGGATACAGATTTAATAAGGTAGAAATTTATTTTTTACTATACCTAATAAAAAAGGTATTCTAAATTAAATTATAGGTAGGTACTACATGCATAAGCCTTAATTTACTAATTCGAAAAATAGTTAGGTAAAGTCATGCAAAATAGTCGACTACTTCGATATTTTTATACATACATACATACATAAATCACGTCTTTATCCCTTACTGGAAAGACATAGCCCAAGGTAACAAGACCCAAAGACCACGTTTAGCATGATTGCGAAAGAGTTTTACTTGTGGAAAATACGTATCTGCATAAGTGTCAAAGTGTGCGTGAGAGCGAATGCGGGTATGTTGTTCATAAAAACCGATCGTCTGCAAAGTCGGTTTACGAACGATAGTTTTACGTGATAACGTCATAAAGAAACATATTCGAACTGCTAGCTCTGACGTCACGCGAGAAAATCGCGCCTCTCTATCACTTGTTCCGCGCTCTCACTTGCACACTCTGACGTCACGCGGGACGTAACGCAATGAGTCATGCTTTTTCGTGAGTGCAGCCGGCGTTCATTGATTTATAAGACGTTTTTACGTCACAAATTAAAGAGAAATCTCACTCGAAAATCGCTCTGTAAGACACGCATACATTGACACATATTTACCACAAATAAAACTCACTCGCAATCGTGAATTGATAGAGCTACAAAAGTATACAAAGTCAAATATTCTCAATAAAGTGTTTTTCCTACTTTAGGGTAACGGAGGACAATCCTTTGGCAGGAGAGTCATTCAGACTGGCTGTATGCCTTCCAAAATCATGTACCACGAAACAAGCCATTGATACTCTACTCATCAATACAACAGCTGTAGGTCTCAAATTTACTGACGAGTTCTGCCGCCTGAAGAATGACAAGCCCTTCGTACCCGGTGATTATGCTGCTATGTAAGTACATGTAAAGGAATTTCTGAAAAATTGACAACATATGTTTTTTGGTAATTGAAGAACTTTGAAACCATAATCTAATCACAGTGCTGTGTTATCAGTTTGAATGACGATCACTCTTAGTTCTTTAAGATAAACATTAGTTTAATAATATAAGTACGTACTATTGTGTAAGGTATTAATGAACAAAGGTATAAGCGTAACCACTTTGTAATCGTAAAATGCCATGGTATCATAATGGGAGCAAAATGTTTACGCGTCATAAAACCGTTGACTTGTTAGTTACTAACACTTACCAAATAAAAAGTATAGCCAGAGTTCTGTAAAAGGCATATTTAGACCAGATAAACAACTACTCGAAGTATGCATACAGTTGCACGTACCTAAGCCCAAGTAAACTAGCTAAGGTACACGTGCATAAGGAAAATTGTGGATAAACTGGCATCATTTTACCGTTCACTGAACTATATTTTTCTCTTTAGAACATTGTGGGCGATTTGAATAAAATTGGTTTACCCTTTTCCAATTTTAAGACACCTAGATTACTCAAATAATAAAATTGTGTTTAGATATTAACAAGTTTTGCAAGATCTAAAAAATTATGTACAAAAATAAACAGAAATAAAACCTGAAACTACCTAAACCAAACCCTAAATACCTATATTTACAAATATCGCCCAGGTGCCCGTAATGATGGCTGCGTTTCCTCGTTGGATAGCAATACTTATGCGTTGTCCGAGGAAAGAGCCAGCCCTATGGTCCCCTGTGGATTTTGTATTTTATATATTAATTTTTAGATCTTGAAAATATGTTTGTTTAAATAAATTTTAATAATATTTTTACACATCTTAATGAATAATAACTCATTATTTTCTTTCATATTTTCAGGGGTGTATTTGGTTTTATTATCCTGATCACAATACTTTGTACGGGTTATGATTTATACTACACTCATATATTAAAAGGAGGTAAGCCTATTTTTTTTATTAAATACTTTTATTTAAGCCTGTCTAACTAAACAAAAATAAAATACATCATATCTACCAAATGATGTCATTATGTCGACATTATAGTATAATAACGCTAATCCTCTTAATTTAATCGGTTTTATTGATAAAAAACAGTTAAATAGCTAGTGATTTCATAGTGATTTTGGTTGTTTTTAGACAAACTGACAATTTTAAAATATTTCAACAGGCCTTTATTTTTTAGCGTACAAAATTATTAATTACAGTTCTTAATTTTAGTTTATGTCAGAAAATATATTAGGTATTGTTACATACATACATACATAAATCACGTCTTTATCCCTTACGGGGTAGACAGAGCCTAAGGTACTGTTGCAATGTTTAAAACTTTTAGGACCCAGAATAAAACTTCCAATCACAATTCTTAAACACACATGATACTTTTTAAGTTATCTCGACGTTTTGGCCACATTGCAAAATTAGCACGAGAGCATCGACCATGTCTGCTGCAATGTGGTTACTAAAGCTTTACGTGATTAAGTCCAGATTTTCTTAGTAGTTAATTAACCTTAATTGTTCTAGTTACTTTTTGTCCTAAGCGACACTTCGCACCCATAAGCTCCTTCTTACGCTTATATTAAATTTTGCAGACCCTAAGAAAGCCAGTACACTTGGCAAATCGTTCTCTGTCTACAATAACACTCGCCGTCTGCTCACCTTCAACTCTGCTCCTGGTGCATTGGAATGTCTGGACGGCATCAGAGCTTTGGCCATCATGTGGGTCATCATTGGCCACACTTACTCCACGCAGTTGTATGCTCCTTTCTACAACCGGATAGATTTTTTCACAGTATGTATTTTGACTCATTTTTGGTGGCATTTTTCTTGAGAATTGCTCGTTGTGGGATGAAAGATGGTTCACAATGCATTTACACCTACATATATGTAGTACCGTCGCTGTTCAAAACCTGATTTTGCATATCTTGCTTGTGTTTATTTGTGACACTGTAATCTTCCTTTTTATATCTTACCTCCTTTTAATGCAAGTTCTTTTTACAGTGGATGACGTCATTTTCTGCAATTTGGATTATGGCTGCACCAATAACTGTGGACACTTTCTTTTTGCTGAGTGGATTACTGATCGTTTATACGTCAGTTGGAAAGTTGAGTAAAAGTAAGTAAGAATACTTTTCGGGGTGCGAGTCGGGTTACCTCCACGTGTGATTAAGAGCTGCGGTTCGTTTTTGGATCCGTCCGGGGGGAAGAGCAGTGCTTGGTCCGGTGCGCCCTGGGCAACGGCTAATGATTTCCTGGCAGTTTCTGAGGGATATCATTGACCGTTGGCTAAGAGCCCGACAGGGGGGGAGGGGGGTCTTTGACCATTACCGTACAACGTTGCCGACATTTTGTCACAAGATTTTTTAATAAAAATTTTTTACATTGACATTGGCGAAGTTGTCGTCACTATAACGACTTGATACGCCACAAATAAAAGAAGAAGAAGAAGAAGAATACTTTTCGATGTCATTTTAACTACACCATAACAATTGTTGAAATAGTCATCAAACATCACTGACATTATACCAATAGCTGCTGCCCGTGACTTTGTCTCCAAAGAATTCGTCCATCAATCCGGCAGGAACTACGCAATGTTCCGATATAAAAAGAAGCATAATTTGTTATTCGAGACTGTAATCTATCTCTGTGCCAAATTAATTCTAGATCAGTTCAACCGTTCTGGCGTAAAAGAGTTACAAATACTCGTTTTACATCAACATTCCCGCACTTTTTGAAATCAAAAGTTATCATCACCTGCATAACTCAGAAGAATTTTCAAAATCGGATAGGTGGTTATTTTTGAAAGATTATCTCCGGCATTCAAACTCACAGACATTTACCTGTTTGTAATCTTACTGTAAATGTATGAAAAAGATTTGAATACTGGAATTACTGATTTTATTTTAGTGGGACTAATAAGAAACATCCACTTGTACTACCTCCATCGTCTCCTGCGCATGTTCCCGGTTCTGGCTGCCGGTGTTTTCCTCCAGGCAACATTGATCAACCATTTATCTGATGGCCCCCGGTGGAACGAAGTCATGGCTTACAAAGTGCACAAATGCAGACGATTCTGGTGGCCCACTCTGTTGCACATTCAGAATTATGTTACGCCTAGACATCAGGTAATAAAAAACTTTGAAAAATTATTCTAACACTCCTTTTTTGTTCTTATTATGAGAAACAGCATGTAACGTAAGATACACTTCGCACATGACAGCATGTTGGTCGCATAATGAATAAAAAATAACAATCAAAAACATAACAATAAAAGATATAAAAAAATGAGTACCTTGACAATGGGTACCACTGCGCTGGTTTTTAGCTCGGTCCCTTTGGCAAGGTAGACCTAGTATATCTAGGTAAAGTCATATCGACGGTGAAGAAGCTAGATCTTCTATTTTGTAATTTCGGCAAAATGTAAGAAGATATGAGCTATTGGTTCTCTCAGTAGAATTCAAACTACAATAGTTAAAATTTGTAAGACAGGAGATCTTGGTTCTTTCCCGTCGATATGCAAGAACATTCAGCTACCTCTGTACGAACGGCTCAAAAATGTATACATACGTATTAGAGCAGATTATACGTACTATTGGGATGTGGAAGTGGTAGCATGGCATTGCGCAAGGTCCGTTCTAATTTCTTCTACCGTCTTACTTTACTAATCGTGCCGCCAAGCAGTGCTTGCGATGCTGTTCTTTGGAATGGAGAGTTAGAACCGGTGAAATAACTGGCACATGAGAAATTCTTTCTTAGCTCTAGCTTGCATCTCATCTGTAAAGTAAATAGGCTGTTTCTGAACTAGTGTGTTACATCGTTGGCCTAATATAACTTTTCATCAGGTGAAATAGCGATCAATCACTGGCCAGTCCTATGTAAAAATAAAACAAAAAGTCCTCTGATATACAAAGCTTCAAAGTAAGCTCTTATAGTTACATATATTTTTTTTGTTTCTAGTGTATTGGTCCTACCTGGTATTTAGCTGTAGATATTCAACTTCATATCTTATCACCCCTGATCCTGTTCTGGGTGCTAGGCAGAAGGAAACCTGCATGGATTGCTTTAACATTCGCCATGATAGCTTCACTGGTTGCAACAACAACGTATAACTATATAAACGAGTTCCAGCCCGCGCCGTTTGTTCCCACGTAAGTTTAGTAAAAACCGATTATTTTGTTCTGTGCTTCATAAAATATTTATTTAAGGATTTGTAAAAGTCATAGGGGAATTTATTTGTCCAACAGTTAAAGTTGGACATTTTATTCTAGACCAAATCGTAAACTGTCATTTGAGAGATATCTTTTCAATGATTTCCTACGCGTAACGCGATCAGACTATAATTCAATCAGCAATGCAATGTATCAAGATCTAATCATTGAAATGAAACCAAACGAAATGAAATAGTTTATTAATACAGTGATTTAATAAATAAATGGTATACAGGCAATAATAATAAATACTTAATTTTAACACCGTTCTGGATTGAAAATAAACTTAAAACCCCTTGCCATCCATGCTAGGCTAGCCCTGTCTCATGGATTGACGCTCAATATTGATTAGTCATGTCAAAATTTGGTGCATTTTATTTACATTAAAACAAACTAGCGCAACGCGCCATCTATCGGTGGGATGAAAGACTATCTACTGACATTCAAGCTGAAGTCCAACCAACAACGCCTGCTTTAATTTTTCTGTATAGATTCTCTAGATGGCGCTGTATTAAACTTTGTACAAATAACTCGTTTTTATTTATTTTCAGACGCACAGATGAAGATTACATTCACTACATGGTTAACTATTACATGAACACTTTAACAAGATGTACGCCTTTTTTTGTAGGACTGCTAGTTGGCTACTTTCTTAGCGTATACAAAGGCAAAAAACTTGTTATGCCAAAGGTAATAAAAGTGAGAAGTTAATTCCAAGTGAATGTTAGAGGCAGAAAACCTTAAGGGGAAAGTGTATCTGCACCCCGGGCAACAGCAATTAACAAATTTATCCAAAAATGTATTTAACCGTTAGCTTATATGCGATTGAGAGTACGGTTGGAGCAGCAAGACAAATACAAGCCCAAAAAGCTGACAGCATTTTTTCATTTTTATTATATACATTTATCTTCTTTCCTTAGCTGCCAAATTCATTTTAAAAATTCTTCTAGATGCTAGTGGTCTTCGGTTGGCTTTGTGCTCTCGTGGTGTCCTCGGGTATCATTTACTCCACGTACCCCATTCTTCAGATGGATTGGAATAGTCCATTCCTCGATGGTGTCATCAACTCCTATTCGAGACCAGGATGGGCGGCTTGCCTTGGTTGGATGATCTTTGCTTGCACACATGGTTATGGAGGTTAGTGAGACGCAATGTTAGTGAACGTACTTAAAGCTATGGAAATGGAATGTACGACATGTTTTAGATGCCAGTGGACTAATTGACTAACTAATTTATATCTACTAAAAGTTGAGTATTGCGCTTAGGCTTAGGTTGAACTTAGCTTAGGCCATAAAAGTATTTTCATCCAAAATTTAATCTCATTATCATTCGTGTCATGATTCTTAGTTAAATACCTGGGTAAATAAAACAATAATACTGGCAACATAAAAAAATATTGGTCATGGAGTGGGGATGGCCGGTAAACTAGGTTGGCATCGGGCTGTACAGGACATTGAGAAAGGACCGCCGAAAGGAGCAACATTACATTCGTAACAACACTTTTAATTTTTTGTTCCATATAAGTAAGAATTAGGTTTACCTACTCTTCCAATTTCAGGTCGATTATTGTGCCTGTTTCAAAACCATCACATAAAGAAGTCTCAATTTGTTTTAAGGTCCAATCAACTGGTTCCTGTCGCTGCGCATGTGGAAGCTGCCAGCTCGGATCTCTTTCGCCATGTACATCTTCCACTACCAAGTAATGCACGCCGTGAACGCCTCTGCAGTAGCCCCTACTTATTTTTCAGTTATTGGCTATGTAAGTTTAATAACTTCTATTTTCTAATTGATTTTAAAATATTTTTATATAAATTCAAAAATGCAGCGCAAATGAAAAGTAAATAGTACCTAATTAAGATGTCAGTGATAGTGTTAGTTTCCTCAGAACATGGTAAGATGTCAGCAAAAAACATCGGCGTTTTAACAAATCGGAATGTGCCACAGTTAACATCAATTCAAAAATAGTTATTGTTATAATTTTTTGACTATAGCTTTTTCCTAATTACAATAATAAAACTATTTAGAGAGAATTGTAAGAAAATATATTCCTTTTTGTTCACAGTTCTACAGGTTCTTGTCAGACATGTCATCTGCCCTTTTAATCGGCTTCGCCGTCACCGTGCTGATTGACTCGCCTTTCTCAACTTTAGTCAAACTCGCTATGGGCGGAGGTAAGTCAGCAGAGGAGGTAGATCATCATATCAGCCATAGGACGTCTAAAGTTGGACATAGGCCTCCCCCATAGACCTCCAGTTGCCTCGGTTGGAAGCGGCTTGCATCCACCGTGATCCCGCGACTTTAACCAGGTCTTCCGTCCATCCCTTTGGTGGGCGTCCTACGCTAAATCGTATATATACGTAGATGATATTGCTATTATAGTATTGGCCCCTTTAATTTCACAACTGTCGCTTATTTTGATAAAAATCCATGACTCAATCACAAAAAAGCAAAACAATAAGGCCAACTCTGGTCTACTTATTTCTGCTTAAGAATTTAACGGAGTACAAAAGTTTGATTCCATGTTCACATAATCTGGACCAGTGGGAGTAAAGGAATTTATGTTTTTCAATGTTTCAACACACTTTATCTTTTTGATTGCAGGTCCGAAAAAACCTAGGCATGAAAAGCTAGTGCCGAAAGAAGAAGTTAATGGAGTCAACGGAGAGGCCGGTGTTACTAATCCTGCATTTACTGCGGAACCCGAGAAACATCTTGGGAAAACGAGATTATAGCACAATATCGCCTTGAATTTTTAATACAAGATAGTTCATCTTTTAACACAATTAGTTAAATAAAATCGTGTGTGGCTAGACAAACTCGCTTTTTCCTATCGATAACGCTAAGAGATTGGAATGAAATCGTATGGATTTGAAGTAAGCCTACTAAAACCCACGTGATCTAGCATACCTAATAAATACTACTAGCAAGTGTATGTGAAAATTAATACGCTGTGGAGAGTTTGTCACTTGTCTAGTCACAATGATATAAGTAATTAGTTTTATGACACTGGTCTTTATTACATGGTAAAAATTAAGATTATGATAACTGTCTTTTTATTTCTTTGATGATTTAGAAATGTAATTTTCAAGGTTCTCACTTTTTTTCTACAAGGATCTGAAAGAAAGAAAACATTTATTCGTGACATAGATAATCAAATTACAAAAACAAAAAAAGAAGTAAAAAAACATCCTTATGTACATCACGAAATGGTCCCATCTCAGCATAATGCTGGCCTTACAGCCAGCGCTGGTCTTCCGATGGGACCATCAAGTTCTGCAGTTTACTTCTTTTATCTAGTGAAATTATTTGTCTTATGCGTAAAATATCATCCCTTCAGAAACTGTTCATCAAAATCATAAAGATTAACTGTCATGACGGATAGCATAGGTGGGCTTCAAAGGGGTAATGACCGTCGATTTTCATGGCTTGAAACTGAGATATTTACATAGAACATTTCAAACCGAAAGAGTAATTATTAGAAACATTTAAACGGTTCAGTACATTTCCGTAACAGCACTCGTTAATACTCAAAGCGGAACTCTTGCACAACTCGGCCACCAAGTAATGTAGGCGCTTTCAGCTATAGCTCATTCTTAGTCGAGAGCAGAAAGCATTACGAACCCTTTGTACCATATCAAAGCGACCCTTGTTCCTACGTTACAGCCAGGCAACGACTGAGGGACCAGCGACGCGTTGAGCGATTTCCCACAGCCTCTAGTATAAATCCTTAACCACATCGTCTCAAACGTGTTTAAATTACCGCCATAATTACTATGGGAAGTGCCTCAGGTGCCTCGTATTGACAGCTAAATGTTCTCACATTTGACACTTTAATGAGAGCACGTTCGAGACATTTATTATGATAAAAAATTGGCACTAAAGGTTTCCTTCATCGCACGTCGTCGCTCACCGCGCTATGGTTAATGGTTTCCCAACACTACAGGATATAAAAAGTTCTAAACCCATACTTAGGTATGTACACAAATCACGTCTCCATTCCCTACGGGTAGACAGAATCCAAGGTAACAAGACCTAAAGGCCACGTTTAACATGATTGTTATAAAACATTTAGTAAATAATTGTTTATAACAAAAATTACACATTGTCACAACGTTATACAACATTTTTTAGATTTTTAAAATGTTTCGCAACAAATTTCATCACGATAACAAATTATGTTAATCAAAACATTTTATGTTACAATGGTGTTACGTATTATGGTGATACAGCATGTTATAATTTTTTTCCAGGTGTTTTAACACCTAAAATTTTAACAAAATGTTATCAATTTGTTAATAAATGGTATCGTGCTACATAACGTTACACAACATCTCATTACCTCTGTGTTTGAATACCATTACTAGCAGCACACGCAATGTATTAGAAAATCGCTTGACGCTCCGCTTATCGCTCATAATCACGGCCAGGCACTTAAGGATGCACAAGTTACGAAAACAGGAAATTGAAATTCATAGATTTGAATCAGTTTCAGGTTTATTAGGCCACTGATGAGGCAAGGCAAGAGTTTCATCTCATTTGACTTTATGAGTACAGCGAATAAGACAAAGGTAACCGACCTACTCCTGTATAAAGAGGATGAACATAGGATTGATCAGACAAATTTTGCTATAGACGTAAATAAATCGGTACCTATAGATTAAATCTTGAGCGGTTGTTTATATTAAGTGAGACGAACTTTACACGTTATTGAAATAAAAGGCACTTGGCGATATTTGCTTATTGATTAACTGTTACGAGAACGCATGCAAAAATTTCGGACTGCTGCGTACCTGCGTAGATGGTGCTGCGTGTGGTGTAGAGGTCAAGCACGCATCCCGGATGGATGAGGATCCGGGTTCGATTCCCGGTAATAAATTTACTTTTTGGATTTTTCTACGTATTTTAGTTCTTATAATCGTTAAGAAATACAAGATTACTAGGTTAGATTTAAAAATGTAAAAAAAATCAAGAAGTAAGATTATTCATACGATAACCTTACCTTGGATATCTGCCTGTGGGATTTTTGTTCATTATTAGTGTTTGTTCTATACCCAAAAAGAACATACTTAGGTGCTTTACCTATAAAGACTCATAGCATAGGTTTCGCTTACTGTCACAGTAAAAATGGTTAAAAGTTTTTAATTTTGACCCTTGAACATTAAATTATTTCGCTGCAAACCTAATTGTTCCGTTAATTAATTCAGGTAGTCTACACAATAAACAACCTTAATTTATTACACAAGTTACTTTTGTTGGGGCCTAATGATTAAAGTTATGTTTAGGAAATCGTGGGACTTGAAATAAATAGGAGGAATATTCAATGGCTATATTATTTACCCTTTCAGACATTTCAATCGGTAGGTACTACTTGCAACTTTACAAAATTACGCTTGGATGCCTTAGCTTAGTGTAGAACAAAACGTTAATAAACGCAATATTTTGCGTTGTAGCTATTTAAGTAAAAATCGTTGACTAAAGAAACATCTAATCAGGGTCTCGCATTATAACTTTTTTCAATTAGTTCACCCAAATATTACACCCTAAAATAACGAATCGAGAACATCTTTCTTTTTGTTAAATCGTTTAAACGTACTAGAGCGTATGATAATTTTTTCCAGAATTTAAATGTCTTGGGTTTTTCTTACTCAGAATAGTTTACCCTATCGATTCTCATACAAGAAAAAGTGTGTCCCAGATTTAACAATGGAATTTATTATAAAAAGTTACAAACTGGAATGGAAATTTTAGGACACATTTTTTTCTTGTATATAAGGATCGATAGGCTAAACGGTTCTGAGTAAGAAAACCTAAAATAGTTAAATTCTGGAAAAAATGTTCATGTGGAAAAACCCTCACTATCTGCCATGACCAACGTTCCGAAGCGAAATGAAATTCTTCAGCACGACCGCCACTTATAAATTGTGCTTATTTTGAAAAGTAACTATCAAAACCTTGCTTTGTTACCATTAATCAAAATGGATCACTACATCCACATAGTATACCTCTAACCGCAAACAATTTCACTTTAACGTATTAAATGTGTTCACCTTGTATGTTTTCCACACAGCTCCAGCCGTGGGTGTTAAGTTTGCCAAAACTTGCCCGACCTTTGCTCGCCTTGGCGCAACATTACTTCGCATATTATATTACTCGAGTTTTTATCCATTAGCAAAAAAAAAATTAGAAACTTGATACAAATTTAATTTTATCTTTGAGCTGGTAACGCGCAAGTTTACAAAACAAAATTACTTATTCAGGTTTCTTTGTAGAATTTTCGATGAACTAAAAATTAAACTAAGGTGACATTACAAAATATTATTTTTTATAGGTACGGTACAACAACAAGGTACGGAATTGGCATTGTCAATTTTGTTTCGTAGACACATTTATCAGATCTACAAAATGTAATAAATTTTTATTGGCTGATCAATAGGTAGGATAAGGGTGAGGACCAAAAAGTTACACAACGTTAAAGTTGCGTTAGTAGTTAGTTAAAATTCGCTAACTTTTTTCATTGTGACACGAAAGTTATCCATACAAATGTATGACTAATTCTCGTGTCACACTGGAAAAGGTTAAAGAATTTTAATTACCTTACTAACGCAACTTTAACGGTGTGTAACTTTTTGGTCCTCACCCATAAAGCTGCCTTTAAAGTATATTAAAAAAACCCGAAATTAATCTACAATAACAGCAATTTAGCTTTATTCAAACTCTGTTGAGTTCTTTTTTGTTCCTAACTTCTTACAAACTGTTGGAAGTTGGTTAATATTTTTCTCTTCCATTTTCCTCCTAATCAATGCTAAAAACGGACCCATAAAGCTGCCTTTAAAGTATATTAAAAAAACCCGAAATTAATCTACAATAACAGCAATTTAGCTTTATTCAAACTCTGTTGAGTTCTTTTTTGTTCCTAACTTCTTACAAACTGTTGGAAGTTGGTTAATATTTTTCTCTTCCATTTTCCTCCTAATCAATGCTAAAAAGGTTCATTACCTTTTTTGTCGCAAATAACGTCTATTTAGCCGAATATTGATCGCGTTTAACCTTTTTACCGGCATTACGCCGAAGCATAAATCAAATAACTTTTCAAAGCACGTATACGTAAGTTGTTACCGAGTTCGAGCCCATGGCTGGTGCCGCGGTTATAACATATCAGAAACAGCTGCCACAACTTCTCTCAACGCTCTGTTATTATCTGGGCCCAGTTTTGATTTAATAAAAAAATACGTCTGCATCGATCATTAAACATTTTGTTATAAGTCAAAGACGATCCCACTAGGTCCAGTCTTATCAAGTTGATCTCCACGCACTGACGTTTTCTGAGCCACCGTTGTATGGTGTTGTCTAAAATATAGTTTTATTGCATAATTAATTATACCTAACTAAAATTACCACTTTTTTCACCCGACGTCTAAGATCATCTTTAAAATGAAAACAAGGACTTTTTAATACGGTGAAATTCAGGATTTTCCTTTGCACAAATCAATGATAATCTGACAAGCCTGATTTATTTTAAGTCCACAGCAGAAAAACGAGGTCAACTATCATGATCAGCACCATATTTAAATAGTCTTCGATATTCCCTACAAAATACTTCTACAAGCAGCTAAAATCAATACAAACCCGTAATAACTTTACATTTCAGTACGATAAAGATGCAAATGACTAAGCTCTTCCCTGGAAACTGTGCCGTGCCAGTGTGGAACTGCCAAGTGGCTGAATATGTAATCATATCAGGCTACCCTTCGATATCTCCGAGTCACTCACTTGATTCCTGTAATGCAATTTCATAAGGTTGGAGCTTGGATTTTTTTATTATAAAATGAGTATGCTGATTTTTTAATAACAGGCACTGAACTCCTAGATAAAAATCTCATAGAAACAGAAAGTTAGCGACGCCTATTCTAAAAGTCATTGAGCTTTTACACCTTGTTCATAAACGTTTCAAACTTCAATTAGGTTAATGATAAATGGGTACGTAGTTTGCCTATATCTGACCCTTTGTCTCTTTTTCACAAGACACAGATAAAACTTTATTTAATTACTAAAAAAAAAAATGTTGTAGTGTGCGGGTTCATCAATTATTTTGGATTTTGATGTAATCGTTAAAATAACTCGAATGAAACTGGCAAATTAACCTCTTCAACATTTAATTTGTTAGTTTGAAAACAAAAGTGTGAACTTAATGAACAAGCCGTAAAATGTATTATGACTATATTCCTGGCATATTGCAGAGTATCTTCATCACGGAGTCAGTAATAAATGATAACAATCCCGTCACTCGACATTTCTGCATAACCACAACACATTTCCTGGTGACAACGAAGTTACATCAAAGATATTTTCCAAGGCGCGCCACCACAACAGAAATTAGTCTCTCAAACGAGGCACGTTCTTTGAGTCTCCGCCACTGAACCATCAAAGGCTAGGGATGTGGGAGTCCAGGGTGAATGTAGTTAAATTTTGATTTACGAATACTTTATTTTTATTGATGTTATTTTTAATGTTTAGGTCATTCAGAAATTATCACGACACAAAACAAAAACGGTTCAAAACAGTTACATAGACCTGACAAACAAAACATACATACATACACATACACAAATCACGTCTTTATCCCTTACGGGGTAGACAGAGCCTAAGGTAACAGGTACCTACAGGCCACATTTAGCAAGATTGTGGGCGTATTGGTGGAAAATGGAATCAAAATAGTGATGGGTTGCTAGCCTCATCGCCTATAACATGATTCCTATGATTTTCGCCCATTCCCTCAATGGGCTTTTACCATCTGCGCGGGTAGGGAAGCAATTGGTACATTCTATGTTTTTTCTTTGCTCCCAGACTAGCATGGAAGAAACAAAATATAAAACTTGATAATGTCAATTGATCCTATCCCGGTATAAATTAAACTAACAACTTCTTTGTACCTAAGTAGAGGAAGTCATGGGTCAACAGTGTTGCAGTGTTGCTCTGTGGGACGATTGTTTGACAATACTTTACTTCTGGTTTACTGTAATACATCTTCATCTTTACAATATTATTCATCCACTTTTTCATACTTCAGCACATAATATTTATTTCAAACTTAAGTGAGGAAACTTAGATTGTAAATAAAAACAAATTTGTATGTTATCTTTAATTCATTATCATTATTTGAAACTTACCTTCAGGTAATTAGAATTGGTAAAAACACGCATTATGGTTATTATGTCAACTTTAAACGCCCCTCTTTCTTTTAAGTATTTATATTTTTCATCCCTCACTTCCCTAACAGAGACAGTAATTTCTTGACCCACTTCTTGGAATAATCGGCGGTATTTTTAATCTTCAGGGAATGAGAAGGATCCGAATTGAGGGCTGTTAAGCTATTTTAGGTATTCGACAATCGTTAATTACTTTGCCGTTTATGCCTACCTACTGAATGGAAAGTTTACAGCCGAGTCGGCAAGTTTTATGTTCAGTTAATTAAATCTTTCGTTTTCATGTCTATTCTTGCATAAACTTTTTAAAGCCGAACAATAACAGCAAAACATCGGCATTTAAAATATTCAGTTTTTTTGTAAATCTCAAGAGAAACTTAACTGTAAAATATTATTAGTATGTATTAAATTGTTAAAAAGATGGAAAGAAAACTTTTTCCAAAGCAAATTTAAATCTTTAGCGAATTTTGACGAATAAATTGTTTGTTAAAAACAATTCCGAAGTTGTGAAACGCCATCAAAGAAGGCCCATGGAAGAAAAGTTTGCTAACCATTTTTGCTTGTCACAGTCATTGGCAAAACGTAGTTTCTCAAGTAGAGAAGTTTTTTGTTATCGGTTTCTTGGGCCGAGGATTTTATGCGTTTTCTTTTAATATCTTTTGGATGTTTAATATTACATGTATATAAAGTTATTTATGTAAGGGTAACTTAATTTACTTTAGAATCATCTTTAGTTGCGTATTCGTTTAATTATTTTAAAACGTAAAATATTATGCTATTTGCCATCGGTGCCGGTGTCATGATTATTTTCGCTTTGGTTTAGACCTTACAATATAACAAAACAAAGCCGTTGTAGTCCAGTGGTTCGACCTATGGCCTCTCAAGCAGAGGGTCGTGTGTTCGAATCCCGGGCTTCGCACCTCTGAGTTTTTCGGAATTTATGTGCGATATCTTATTTAAAATTTACCATGAGCTTTTTCGGTGAAGAAAAACATCGTGAGGAAATCTGGAATACAGCTGCGAAGCAATTCAATGGTGTGTGAAGTACCCGATCCGCACCGGGCCCGCGTGGGAACTATAGCCCAAGCCCTCTCATTGTGAGAGGGGGCCTGTGCCCAGCAGTGGGACGGTTATAGGCTGTAGATTGATTGATGGAATATAATTATCATTTGCAACAAAAAAAATGTTTATGGTTCGAATAAGCGGTGCAAGCATATTCATGAGATCAGTAAAATACATCAAATTTAGTACTTTTTCGATAACGCGAACTGATCAGATACGTTCAACGTTACAACGTTACGTTACACCGTTACGTTACAACAAACGTTACGAGACAAAGAAATTTCGTCAGAATAGTATATTTAAAAGCCAGGATTTGATACAGTTCAATTGTAAATGGCTAAGTGACGAGGCAATAATTATAATGTCTCATTTTCAGTCATTATAGAAAGGAACATAGTATTAACAGCTGACACAATCTTCCTCCGAACCTATAGCTAAATAAAATGTCTACCCAATACCGGAACACAAGCCAGATGGTCAGATAAACTCTTAAGGGGCTTCTAATGCTCCATTAAGCCAGTTTTCAGCCGAACTTTTCGCAATTAGCATTAAATAAATAAATGATACTCCCACTAAATTTCATAGTCGTTAAATTGGACTTTTAAAGCCTGTGAGATAAACTGATTCAGAACTTTGTTTCCAGAAAGCTAGCAGTTTCTTTGCTTATGGTGTGGTGTAAAAGACACGTTAAAGCGATGTTATGGATAACATTACACAATAGGTATTATATTTTGCTTGCATACCTAGAAATGTTGCAATTGTAAACAGTAATTAATCTGTACATGGATGACATGACTACTTTAATAGTAATGATCACATGGTATGTATTTTTGCACTTTCATAATGAACAATAACTAAGATAAAAGATAAAGATAAAAAAAACTATAATTAATAGGGCACCTCCTCCAGTCATTTCATACTTTGAAAGGTAAATGTCAAAGTGACAGATAAGGACAAACGATTTCTAAGTTAGCAGAAGCCAACAGGGGTGCGAGTCGGGTTACCTCCGCGTGTGATCAAGAGCTGCGGTTCGTTTTTGGATCCGTCCGAGGGGAAGTGCAGTGCTTGTTCCGGTGCACCCTGGGCACCGGTTAATGATTTCCTGGCGGTCTCCGAGGGATATCATTATCCGTTGGCTAAGAGCCCGACAGGGGGGGGAGAGGGGTCTTATGACCATGTTTTACCGTACAACGTTGCCGACATTTTTGTCACAAGATTTTTGAATACTGTATTTATTACCTTGACATTGGCGAAATCATCGCATGGTTCGATGGGGCCATATTAGAAAAGAAGAAGAAGAAGACAGAAACCAACAGAGCGTTTATGAATATATAAAAGGGTTAGTGTTCAATTGGAAAGTATAATGGTAAAACAATGACATTTAATAATGAAATTGAAATTTAATTTTGCGAAACTGTAGTTCTGTCTAAGTATATTTTTTTCTACTACCAGAACGTAGCAGTTGCCAGTAGAAGATGGCCAAATACTTCTAATCATTTCATTGCAATCAAACAAAATAGGTAGTAAGTAAGTAAATGCTTTATTGTACAAATATAAAGAAACAGATACATTATGTGAAAGCTTTAGTTCGTAACTTATGCCACAAGACAAAGACAGTTGATCGTTCCATTTCACGTCTGGAATTAGTTTCGCGTTTCTATTTAACAGCTTTGTTGCCAGTTTCAGAATTTAAGAGTACTTTGAAAGCTCCAATTGATATAAGTGTTTGTTTGTTTGTTTGTTTATATGCTTTAGTACCTAATGATTGTATAAAAATCAATCTCAAATGAAATTTCTGACCGACACTGAAAATTAAAACACAAAAAATCAGAACAGCAAAGCTATGGCTGGGAATCGAACCCGGATCCTCGACATTCCGACAACCTACACCACCCATAGCAGGTGGGTAAGCCTTCGAATTTTTCTATATGTTACCAGGCTGTCACGTGACCTTGTTACTATGCGAATTTTTGTCGCTAAGCGTCATCTGTTTGAATGATGTTTGTGCCTGTATGAAACAATAAATTACAAACTCCCGTGGAACATCTACTGCTCACCAGAGACGAGAGAAGGCGCTGTTTTTTCAAATCATAGTTCAAGCGACTCAATTACGAACATGAATTATTTTACTCCTACATTGTTAATAATCCTTATTGTATTTCATTGCCCTTTTTTCAGAACGACGAAAATTCCTATTTTCAGTCGGCATAAAACCCAATTTGTTATTTAAGCCACTTTTTTGCGACTAAGTTTTTATTAAAACAACTCAAAGCCTTGACTTCTGACGCCAGAGGGCGCTTATCGCAGCCCACACAACCACTCGAACCTCGGCGTTGGCAACTCAAACAATCAAAGAGGGGTTGATCGGACAAACACTTGTGTACACGCACGAAACAAGCTACGGGCGTATGAATTAAAACTGATAGATGCGAAACTCCTGTGAACTAAAACCAATTACTTCCCGACCACACGCGCAACAGCAGCTGTGTCAGTGTAACCCCCCGCTTGTGCATAAATCAATATATATTTTTGATTACCCCCGCCAGAAACACCTATTACCAACCAAATAATAACACATATATATTATTATATAGTTAGAAATAAAAGACATGAGAAGCCGTAGTGTTTCAAAGGCTATATTAAGTATACAAGTTCTTGCGAGATAATTATTTATAAATTAGAAGTCTAGTCGTTAAATTTTTGTGATAAGAGTTGGTTGTTAATGTAGTCAAACTGTTATTTAGTCACTTAGTTCAATGCTAATTACACAACTATTTTGAGACCGTGTAAGACCAATATATTTGGGTTTACGTAAGTCATTAGAGTTTCACTTCTAATAGTATTTACTCTTTGCTAAGACCCTCTGTGTTTTCTATCCGTAACTTCAGCTAAAGTCGTGGTATATTAGGTTTAGATTTGCCCTTGAGGTGGCCACCACACCCTTTGAAGTTTGGAATTGATTCTCGAAAAAAGGTGATAAGCATTAAATCATTGTAATTATTCGCTTCTAATCAAGTACAGATGTCGCGCAAAATCCTTTCCTTTCGGATTATCTCGGAAATGTTCGTATTTGTTCGGTATTTGTCATGCTACTTCCCTAGACTCATAGACACGTCGGCATCATTCGGAAGTAATCGTGTGTTCACTGTCAGAAAGGATTATTTACTACGCCTGTTGGTTTGTGTTTGTTGTTGTTGTTGTCTTTACTTTGGGATTGGGCGAAAATCTTAGGGATCTTGTTATATAGGCGATGTGGTTAGCAACCCTTCACTGTTTTGATTCGCCTTTCTATCCATACGCCCACAATCATTTTAAACGTGGTCTTTAGGCCTTGTTACCTTAGGCTTATTTATGAATGTATGTATCAGTGTTGTTATGGATATCCATATCCGTAGCTGAAACTATCGGATATCCGAAATAAAAAAATATCCGTAACCGTAACCGAATCCGATATAAAAGTTTTGGATAGTTTCGGATAGGGCGGATTTTAACTAAATACTACTTAGTAAATTATGACGCGCGCGCGTTTAGTCGTGTTGTATTTCATTTTACATTTCGTTAAAAATTTAATATCCGTAACCGAAACTATCGGATAATCCGAAATAATTTAATATCCATAACCGTAACCGAAACCGATATCATATTTTACCAATATCCATATCCATATCCGGATCCGAAATTTTATATCCGTAACATCCCTGGTATGTATGTGTAATATTGTGTTTAAGATGAAAGCTGACAAATTGGAGGCTGATTAAATGTGTATCATACTCTGAAACGGATGACCTGGTAATTCGTGTCTTGAATAAGAATCAAATGGCGGACACAATGCATCGCACGTACATTAGTGGTACCCGACATTAGCATACCAGTTCAGTAATATTATTATGTTCCTTCTGATTTATCGTATTCAAAAGGGTATTAGATAAGCACTTCTAACGCTTCCATATCGATCAAGTTGAATAACCGTTGTAATTTTACGTTGATTATAAATAGCGTTATTGTGCTTGCCCTTGTTGCCGTAAACATGTTTATAAAGAGGTTGACGTCAGCGTTTTCCTCGTGTACAGTATTAGGCTGCGGATGTATAATTATATAATATTTAGTTGATATGCAGCCTATTTACGACCCACAGCAGCTTGGTACAGGGTTCCTCTTCTCAGAATTCGGTAATCTTCTCTCAAAATCTTCTCTCAGAATTTCTTCATAGCTGTCTGCACGCTTAAATGAAGAACTATTATTAGCAACCTCTATTCATTGTCCTTTTTCTAAGAATTCATTTGCATTTGTGCACCGAATTCAAGTTGATCGGTTCAGTACATTTTTGAATGATTAGGGTTTCGCTTGTCCGTCTGAAGTACCTATTAACTCTAAAAATAGAAATATTGTTAACATTTTTGTTATGATTAGGCATCATGCGGGTGGGAGATTCACCATTAAAAATACTTTTGTCATCTGTATCAGTTTCCGCTACTTACCTTATCCCTACTAATATTATAAATACAAATGTAACTCTGTCCGTCTGTCTGTTACGCTTTCACGCATATAACACAGAAGCGATTATGAAATTTGGTACAGAGATAGTTTCAGTCCCGTTGATGGACATAGGATAGTTTTATCCCGGAAAATCGCGTAGTGCCAAGCAAATTCTACGCCGACAGAGTCAACCTTGTACTGCGACACACATAGGTACTGTATGTCTATACAACCCAGCCCTACAGTACTCAAGCAAGGCATACTTTCATTTACATTACATTTACGTAAATGGGCTCTGGCTTATGTACGGCAATTTAAACCACCTTGAAATTTTCGTCACTGACTTGTCTACATATTGTTTGGCTGGTGGTTTACAGCATTCTTTTGGGTAAAAATGACAGCATTACAGAACCCATATAGTTTGTATTGAAATCGCGACTGCTGGTTGAAAGGCAACATTTGTTATAGTGTAATTTATAATATTATAATCATGGGCAAAGTGGCTGGAAAAAGAGCTGTTGGGCGCAGGAAGAAATCTTGGCTGCGAAATATCCGGGAATGGACTGGAATCACAAGTGCAGCGGAGCTTTTCAACCTGGCCAGGGACCGTGTAATGTATGCGGAGCTGACTGCCAACCTTCACTAGTTGGAGAGGCACCATAAGAAGAATTTATAAATGGGGTTAAATCCCTTGTACCGTTTAGAATATAAGTTTTTTTTTACTTTTTGCTTCAGTATTTTGACTCTAGTGTAAATTTTCAATTTCAAGGGTTACAGCATTCTTGCTTTCCAGTGACGATGTCAACGCTAGATCCTACACAGTAATATCAATAGCGCGTATGTAGTATCGTGTGTCCATCTTTTGTCTCGATTTCCTCGTACTCTGATTACTTCGCTGTCTCCATTACTCAATACTTTGTACAAACATCAGGGTTGAACTGTCCCAAAGGCCAGTAAAGATTGATAAGGGGTGAGCAGACATTATAATAGTTCTTGGAATGGATCGGTATTGTGCACGTGAAATTTGATAGCTTATTCATAAGGTTCTGCAAAACGAAGGCCAGAACATGGGTTGTTACAGTCTCTGTAAATAAAGCCAGACAGTTTGTAGCTTACGCAAAACATGTTAGTAAATATATCTTATCATCCGTAATCATATATGAAGCCAGTTTAATCTATAAAAATAAAAATGAATGTTGCTAAGAGCAAAACTCGACAACGGCAGGACCAATTCTATTTTTTTTTCAATGTTCCTTAACAGACACGGAATGTTTAATGGAGGAGAAATAGATAAAAAGAAGCGCGGGGAACAGCTAGATTTTTTTATTAAATAATAATAAAATACAAAACTAAAACCACATTTCTTCCATGCTGGTCTGGGAGTAAAGAAAAAACATAGAATTTACCAGTTGCTTCTCTTCCCGCGCAGATGGTAAAAGCCCATCGAGGGAATAGGCGAAAGTCTTAGGAATCATGTTATCCAAATGAAGCCCATCATTATTTCGATTTCCCTTTCCACCTACACGTCCTTAATCATGCAAAACGTGGCCTTAAGGTTTTGTTACCTTACGCTCTGTCTACCTCGTAAGGGGTAAAGACGTGATATATGTATGTATGTACTTTAAAATCCGTCGTGTAGCTTAAAAGATCTAAGCGTAGGTACACATACGTACAGAAGGCGGGAAGCGACTTTGTTTTGTATATTATGTACACACATATTATTATATCTATGTATGTATGTATGTATGTAAAAACACAATAAAATGGACGAGTGGTCCCCGTTTAGGAAACGCGTTTATTTGTATGAATTAATAATGTACTCCGTCTTGAACTTTTATTTAGGGCCGATTTTTCAATCGTCAGATAAGCCCTATTCTACGAATAACTCTATGGGTATCTGTCAGTTAAATGCTTATCTGAGGATTGAAAAATCGGCCCTAAGTCTGTGGCGTGGTTACACAAAAATAAACTATGGATTCGAATCAACTTTCATTTTAACACGTACCTACAGATTGGAAAAAACTTGCTTTGAAAATCAGACGTTTTCCGACAGCGTTATAAAACCCGGAGCAAAATTAAAGTTTCGCAAACAATGGTTTTTCAGGGTAGTAATAAACGCAGGTTTCAAGCTTATATCATTAACAACCTCTCACAAAAACGTTAACAAAAAGACTCAATTCATGCATTTGCGAACGAGTCAAATAAAATTAACATAAAACGGTTGTTACAGTATGAAATTTCGCTTTTATCTAAGCATACATGATTTATCAAGCCGGCGTTTACTCTGTACAAATTTTATTGTTTAAATTCAGCCCGCATGATTTCACATAGCTTCAAAGAGCGACTTCATTTAAATTCAGAATACAAAATGGATAATGTTTATTACGTACAAATAATTATGGGAATCGACGTATGTTTCATAACCTTGACTCAGTCATAACTTAGCATAATAGAATTCATGAAATCTTTGTTGTAAAATTTCTAAACGACTCTGAAAATTAGAACACAAAAATCAGAAAAGTAAAGCTATGGCCGGGATTTTTGAAAGCACATGACATGTGCGAACATACCACTTGAAAGTGGTGAAAAATTGTGCTGAGTTTGAAATACGAGTAACGCCGAAGACAATCACAGCTCTTATTAATCTTGTGAACTAGTCAAAACTTTGATTAGAGCTAGTTTCGGAGATATAAGCTGTTTTATACCACTTTCGAGTGATGGGCTTTCAAAAATCGGGGCCCTGATCCTTCGTCAAAACGTCGCCACTTTGGTAACGGAACGTCCGTCTAGTCTTGATTTTGTACTGTGTATTTTCTTTATTAAAAAAACAAACATGACATGACGCTAATGTAATTGATTTAGCGTATTTTCTTTGCTTTAACTTGTTTGAAAGTTATCAAATCAATAAAACTCTACCTATATCAAACTTCGCTAAACGAATAATCAAGTCAACAGCAAATCGTCGATTCTGGATTGTTGGCTTGATATCAAAAAAGTTTAATGTGGTAAAGCGAACTTATTCTTAGGCAGTTGTTGAAAGTGAATTATGAGTTCTATGGCTTCTTTATTATTATTGTTGGGAATTTAAAAATAAAATCTCTACTTAGGTACTTACAGTCCGCGTCATATAACATAAAATAAGGCGTAAAATATCCAATTTTGGCACAAAATAAAAAAGTATGGTAGCCCTTTACGTTGGTATTGCATCTGCAATCTTTTAGTGTTGCGAATCTTTTCGTGGCGGGCATTAGATGATTTTCTATCGTTTGCTATCCAATCTCATAAAAAATATATCTATACTAATATTATAAAGAGAAAAAATTTGTTTGTTTGTTTGTTTGTTTGCATTGAATAGGCTCGGAAACTACTCGACAGATTTCAAAAATTCTTTTGCTATTAGAAAGCTACATTATCACTGAGTGACGTAGGCTACTCTTTACCGTGGGAAAATACCTTTTCCTACGGGAAAATAAATTTATCGCGGGCGAAGCTGCGGACGGAAGGCTAGTATCAAATAAATACAGTCAAGATATCCTTACAAAACGTACAGCGTTAAAATATATAGCGATTGAATGCGAAGATAATGAAATACTTGACAGCTGATATAATACGTTTTAAGGATCTTCGATTTGAGTAGAATTTGAGGTTTCGCGAGACAAGAGGGAGTCAAATACAGTGAAAATAATCCATAGGTTGGTAGGTACACGGTTAACGAAACTGATACAGTAAAACTTCGTTATGCAGGATATAACGTAACCTAGCGCCATCTAGTATCGATAAAATGAACTTTTACGGCAAATAAGGTAGTAGACGTGCGGCCACAGTCATGATTCTCTATACTATAAACTCAGACTAAACTAGTTTCTTCAAAATAGATGCATAAAATACTTAAGTACTTATTACTCTTATCCTTTAAATTTCAGTCCCCAGGTGTAGCACCTCTCTGGAGAGAGATTTATCGCTATGGTAGCTTGTTTCTGTATAATAAACTTCCTTACGCAGCGGACTTAAGCGAAACAGGTCAAGTTCGTGCGAGTTAGATTCACACACTAAATAAAGGTTTGGTCGAAGATTATAGCACAATTAATAATTTTTTGCATGAGTGTACCATTACATCTGCAGTCAGTTTCCTTTGATTTAGAAAATTCACTTTAATATTGCTACCTATACCCACTGTAAGTACTCGTAGCTAAAAATCCTACTAATATTATAAATGTGAAAGTTTGTGAGTATGGATGTTTGGATGTTTGTTACTCTTTCACGCCAGAACGACTGGACAGATCTGGATGTAATTTGGAACATACATAGATTATCGTCTGGAATAACACATAGGCTACTTTTTATCCCGGAAAGTTGCGTAATTCCTGCGGGATAGCGATAAACAAATTCTATGCAGACGAAGTTGAGGGCAACAGCTAGTATTTAATACAATCATTTCAACTCGATACCTCGATACGTTTCCATAAAAATGGATTGACAGACACAAACAGATAGAACGATGGACAATGAAATGATCCTGTAAAGTTTCAAGTTAAATAACCATAAAAAAGAACGCACGCATCTGTACAAAAGTTTGAAAGCAATCAAGTAATAAGTTTATTTATAGACTACAGGCCCACGTACAAAAAATATGGGTCATATGAACCACCAGGTGACGTATATAGGACGATATAAGAGCATAAAATAATAAGATTCAGCACTATGCCGTCACTTGTAACCTGTCCAACTGGGTGCTGGTGAGAATTCAAAAGTGCAACCCTCGATTTTTTCCCCTTGTCGCATGATTTTTGTACGGCGTTGCGGAATAATGGATTAGAAGCTGTATTGAAACAGTATGAAACTGATGCCGTACAAATGGTGCGCCACAAAGTCGGTAATTTTTTTTGATTTTCTGACCATTTCCAGGGTAAATTTGGTCATTTGATTCTGTACTTTAATTAATTTTTTTTAATTGATTCAAAGTTTAGTTCCACCCTTGACGCGGTTGACTTAGAACATTGATCAATGTAAGGAAAAATTTGACAATTATAAAGGGGGTGAGATTCGGGTTACCTCCGTGTGGTCAGGAGCTGCGGTTCGTTTTTGGGTCCGTCCGAAGGGAAGAGCAGAGCTTGGTCTGGTGCACCCAGGGCATCGACTAATGATTTCCTGGCAGTTTCTGAGGGATATCATTGATCGTTGGCTAAGAGCCCGACAGGGGGGGTCTTTGACCGTGTTACCGCACGTTGATGACATTTTGTCACAAGACTTTTGAATTCTATTTTTGTTACTTTATTGGCGAAGTTGTAGTCGCTATAACGACTTGATACGCCACAAATAAGAAGAAGAAGAAGACATTTAAGCCAAACTAACCCGAAATATTTCGAATCTATTTTAAGAGACTGAGCCTTACCATGACGTCTTAATGCGATTCAATTCCAATTCAGCTTTGGTTCGCTCGCTGTCAGATCCATACTAAAAATGACAGCCAAAACCATACTGAGTTGGAATCGAATCGCTTTAGACGTCATGATACTTCGGTCCCCAGGCTCATCTGCCTGGACAGAGATCTCTCTATTGTGGACTCTCCCCACACATTGAACCTTGTATACTATCGTCTTATCGTTATGCACATGAAACGACACAAAATGTCACACAAAAGTTAACACACTACAATATAGTTTTGCATACTGTTGCTATGACATGGATGATGGAACATTGCGGAGTCTTCGTATAGGAGGTGCTTTAAAATTTGTTGTAAACAGTTTGGTTATCTTCCATGCTGGTCTGGGAGTAAAGAAAAAAATCGCTCCGTCAGACACGCACACATCGATATGTTCACAGATATTGTGTTCACCACAAATAAACACTCGCCATCGTTCATTGCAAGAGCTATATTACTAATATGATATACCGGAGGTCTTAAACTTTTAGTTTCTTAGAACTATTTAGTTAGGTATTAAATTCCGATTTCGGATTTGTAGAACCCTGAATCGCATCCGAATCTGAGAATAAACCAAAATTTAGAAATGTATGAAGAGATTGATGACTGTGGATGAAGCGAAATAAATGTCATGATCGTAGCAAGTGGAACAAAGTAGCTTCTGCCTACCCCTGTGGGAAAGAAGCGTGACAGTATGTATGTATCTAGAAATTTCATATTCTTCCAAGCTGGTCTGGGAGCAAAGAAAAAACATAGAACGTACCAGTTGCTTCTCTTCCCGCGCAAATGGTAAACGCCCATCGAGGGAATGGGGTAAAATGTTAGTTTACTCACTATCTTGTTATAGGTGATGCGATTAGCAACCCGTTACTATATTGATTCCCCTTTCCAGCTATACGCCCATAATCATGCTAAACGTGGCCTTTAGATCTTGTTATCTTGAGCTCTGTCTATCCCGTAAGAGATACAGACGTGATTTGTGTATGTATGTATAATTATAATGCATTTCAATATTAAACCACCTCCTATATTGTCTTCCCATTGCAGCCCTGCCCGGGGGAACGCGTTATCAAATAACCCGGGAGCTCTGTTTGTATATCACGTGTATTGACTGTGACAGTTTATCTTTCAACTTCTGACGGCTTAACCAAGTTCTGATTAATTGCTAGATTAACTAATTATGATATGAGCACATGAGCCCTGGAAATGCTGGGCCAATTAAGTGATACTACAAAATTAAATGTATGAAAGAATTTCGAGATAACGAAGAATGCGATGAAAAATAGATTAAAAAATTCGTTTCTATTAGCTTGGTAAAAATTTTAAAGTTTCAAAAAATTACGTGCACTCACAGTAAAAATGATCAATTTCACTGTTCCACTTTCAAAACCAATGAAACAATAAAGTTTATATGATCGGAAGTAAAAATAGTTCCTGTTTTTAAACCCTACATACACAACACAAATCACGTCTACATCCCTTACGGGATAGACAGAACCTAAGGTGACAAAACGTAAAAGCCACGTTTAGCGTGATTGTAGGCGTATAGGTGGAAAAAGGAATCAAAATAGTGATGGATTGCTAGCCGCATCGCCCATAACATGATTCCTAAGAATTGCGCCAATCCCTTGACGGGATTGTCTAGTACCGATATTACAAGCTTTGCTTAGTTTGGGACTAGGTCAATTTGGTGTCAATTGTCCCTAGATATTTGTTTATTTTTATTTATGTGCCATGTAAGCATCCACCTACATAATGCTCCAGACGCATGTGACTCAAAGTTAGAATCACGTTCTACATTCTTTGGCAACTGGCCGCTCCCAGTGGTGCATGATTAAGTCAGAAAGTGTCTTACTCCGTGAATTGTTGCTGAAGTTAGCAACACTGTCGGAATACTAACGGCCGATGTAAATGTTGTTTTCTGTATTTATACCCAGAAGTTTCGTCTGAGGGTACCTCGGACGGCCGTTTGCACGGCATTCGGAACTGCTAACTGCTGTACATCATAGCTGACACGTTTTTTTATGATATGACTCGAGTTTGGGGATGAAGTGGAGATGGGACCTTTTGTTTGATGATGCGGGATTAATCTTGGGAACAGTTTGGAATTGCGTAAGCAGTTTTTTTTTCGTTTTATTTGTCGTGTCGTGATAGAAACCATCGCACTTATACTATCAAATGAATCAAGAATGTTTACTTCCTGATTTTTTATGTTTACTTTTACGTTGTTACCGTTAGAAAATAAATTTCTAAACGACACTGAAAATTATAACACAGAAATATCCGAAAAGTAAAGCTATGGCTGGGAATCGAACCCGGATCCTCGTCATTCCGTGGTCCCTGCTGATATTTATGTATGTTTGTACCTGCTATGGGTGGTGTAGGGGTAGAGCACGCGTCACGGAATGACGAGGATCCGGGTTCGATTTCCAGCCATAGCTTTACTTTTCGGATTTTTGCATGGATAATCTTAATGCAAAGATATAGGTGAATAATTTTTGAAAATTCCCACACAATTATTGTAAAGTACCATACAAGTTCAGTCAAATCTAGAGAAATTACAAAAGCTACCTTCATCTTCCTAAAGGTTTACGCGAGCAAAGCCGGAGATTAATGCTTGTTAATAAAATATGAACGCGAGCACTCGAACTCGAACACTTTAAATAAATATCGCTTACGGCAGAAAAAAATAATTCTGAATAGATAAAACTGCTTATGTAAAGGAACGAATTACCATAAAAACATAGTTCGCCTTAGGAAACGACTGTAAAAATTTGAATAAAATGTAAAATAGATTCAGAAAATTGAGCTTGCCTGTTTTATACACTCTTTCATAATGGACAGCTAACAGATACAATTTTCCATATTTCTTTGACATCCTTAATTATTTTGATATTATCCTCAATAATCAATGGAATGGGAGAAAATCTTAGGAATGATGCTATAGGCGATGCGGCTAGCTACCCACCATTATTTTGATTCCCCTTTCCACTTCCACCTATGCGCCCACAATCATGCTAAGCGTGGCTTTAGGTCTAGGTTTTGTTACCCTAGGCTCTGTCTACCCCGTAAGGGATAAAGACATGGTTTATGTATGTTAATAATCAATTGCTATCACAATTTTGCTTTACACCACTAAACCTAAATAAATACGACCTCTCTAACATTGATCGTATAGGTTCGAAACTGGGCTCGCATTTTTAAGTTTTACGGAATTTATTTGCGATTTTTTTTGTATGAACAGACGAGTCCTTTGTCTAACAGTGATAGGATAGCAGACCTACACATACCTATATAGACAGGAAATGATGATGTAATAAATATGAGACCAGGATTTTACTATATTTTTAAAGGGGACTAAATCGGAGAACTTTCCTTTTTGAAGTAGCTAAAAAAAGAACCAATATAAACAACTCCTCTTAGTGCTCATTGATATCATTCCCGCCATTTAATTTATGTTATGTACACTGTA
Source organism: Pandemis corylana (assembly GCA_949127965.1). Classification (NCBI taxonomy): domain Eukaryota; kingdom Metazoa; phylum Arthropoda; class Insecta; order Lepidoptera; family Tortricidae; genus Pandemis; species Pandemis corylana. Next base: position 11,770,401 of record OX421858.1, on the reverse strand, counting down.
TGTTTGTGTGAAAGCCAAAGCTGTCAAAGTTTTCCGTGTGCACAAGTCCTTTGATCCAAATATCGTCAAATAGAGCGTGTCGAAATAATGACGTGGTGACGTAACGTACGGTCCTGAAGTTCTTACATTGGTGCAGAGGTCAATATTATACAAAGTATTACCCGTGGCACTACTACGTGGCACTACACACCAAAATAAATGTCATAAATGGGAGTAGGTTTACGTTATGTTAGATCTTAAGCAAGCCCGAAGGGCCAAAAATACCTAAAAGTAGGAGCTTCGCGAAAGCGGAGCTCCGTCGACTATGTTAAACTTGATTTAGAAATAGAAATCTTTGGACAGTAGTGCCACTCAGTAGTGCCACGGGAAAAAAGGAATTATACTACTTTACTGTTTCTTGTTTGATCTGTATTCCGGTAATTTCATCTATTTTATGTACGGCCAAGTGCAAAAATAAGTGTCGATTCAATCCTCCCAAAATATTTACCGAGATCTGAATCCGTTGAGATGGTGGTGTGGGACATATTTATGAAAAGTTATGCACACCTATATTCTTACACTTGACTGTACGAAAAGTACATACATACCTACATTATACGCCGATAGGGGCCACTTGACAGTCAGTTAAATGAAAATGATGATAGTAAATTATGTTTTTGTTTTTGTTTTGTTTACGGAATAAAATAATTTGCACTCTGCTAACATAATTATGTTTCCAGCACAGTCTCAGTGACGGTTAATAATACTAGGAGAGAAGGAAATACAAATTAACAAAAGAAATGAGATTCTTCCAATAATTCGGTGATACAAACTTTGAAAGTTACAATATTTTCGAAATATAATGTATTGGAGTCGAGTGCATTGAATCAACACTATTCATTAAACTGCTTAAATTCCAGAACGCTGGGATTTTGTTTCGAAATTTTATTTTTCAAAAACTGTTATGCTGTCAACCGTTTCATTTTGACGTCAAGTAATCACGAAAGGGTTGAATAAACAATAATTTCGGTTATCACTTGGCTGAATTAAAAATAAATGAGGTTATAAATATTATTTTTTATAGTCGCCTAAGTTCTTCCATTCGCTGCTGGCTGACATACATACACAATCTATATTTATAAAAGAAAGTCGTGTTAGTGACACTATTTATAACTCGAGAACGGCTGAACCGATTGAGTAGCTTAGAACCAGGAGACGGATATAAGATACTTTTTATCCCGATTTCCCGCGGGATTGGAAATAAAAACCTTATACTTGAAGACATGAGTGGATGTATGTGGTATGTCGTCACTTTGACGTTATCTACGCGGACGAAGTCGCGGGCAAAAGCTAGTATAAAGATAAATATCAATTTCCACCTTAGCAAAAAAAATAAAATATCTCAACCCGTAGGCAGCGCAAGCGTACCCTAACATGCCGTCTGCGTTATTATAACGTTAGGAAAACTCAATCCGATACTTTTATTTATCAAAAGCTACCTGAGAAACGGGTGGTTGTAAAAAAGATGCCAAGTAAACATTAGCTGAAATAACGATAACGTTTCGTAAAAAGACCTTACATAATGTGATTAGGTAGGTTTCTGTAGGTACAGTCAAGTGTAATAATAGTCAAAGTTTCAGAAATAGGTACCATACGCTCTTGCACGGGCGTAATAAGCGTGGGACATATTTTTGAGAATTATGCATTTTTTTTTAAGTCTGACCAGAGCCTCTAAGTTTTCACAAATAAAAACGTCTTGAACGCGTTCACGTAAACGTCTCAATTACTATGGAAAAATTGACAGCGCCACTAGCGGATCGAATCGGCAACAAACAGTTCTCAGTATTTGACATTTTGACGCAAACGCGTTCGAGACGTATTTTGTGACCAAAAACCTATACAAAGCATGCAGAGCCTCTATTGTAAGTTTTCGCATATAAAACGTCTTGAACGCGTTCACGTAAACGTCTCAATCACTATGGAAGAATTTACAGCGCCACTTGCGGAACGAAACGGCGAACGCGTTCGAGACGTATTTTGTGACCGAAAACCTACACTAAGCATAGATACTGTGATTGACCTCTGTCTCACCCCTCGCCTGTCTCTCGCCTCTGTCTCTATTTTTCCGGAAACACGGACGATGGGAGCAAATTCCACTCCTTAGCGGTCCATATTAAGAAGGATGACGCGAACCGCATCGTTCAAGCCAATCGAATGCCTACAACATAATGGTGAAGGCGCTCCCCTCGCCTGCACGTCCGTTGGCAAAAAGGAATTGGAGGTAGGTTGTATCGATACTTATTTAATCGTATAAATCTATCCCAGACATACAATTAAAGAGCTGGCCTTGCAAGTTGCAAGCAATGTTAAGTAATTCCTTATTTTTGAGTTTTTGCGTTTTAGACAGTGTTTTAGGAGGCGAAGACGCTGACCTCCAAATAAAACCACATGTTCCCGCCCGAGTTTCTCTGACATCAGACTAAAATCTGACTTGAGTTTCTTGTCATTTTTTCTCAGTCAAGCGCATCATTAAATTTCCTAAACTATGGTAGCATTAAAAGCCAAATTGCTTGCATCATCCTCCTTCAGCGGTCGAGAGCACCTTGACATGTTAAGATAAAATTCTCCTTGCTAAGTGACCCGTTTACCAGCTCGCATATCTCCGGTAAGCTGAAAAAGCTCTTAGCAGCCAATAACAACAGCTCTTCGAAAAAAGTTAAGTATTTTTAAACGGTTTTCTTCAAAAGTATGTTTATAATAGAGAGCCAGGGAGATCTTTAATAATTGATCCTAATCTATGAAATAAAACATCATTAGTTTTATTTTACCATCAAAGTCAAAGTCAAAGTTATTTATTGCCAGAACATAGTGTGAATAACAAATATCTTATGAATAGTGGAATAGGATGTGCTTATGTTCTACCTACACTAGGCATGCAATATTCTAGTTAATGCACTTCTTGTCACAATTAATTGAGTTCAATTTATATTCAAACAATCAATAATTAATAATAATAACACTATAATAATAATAATAATTATAATCATCATCATCAATTGATGATGATTATAATTATTTAATTAATTAAGTAAATGTAAGTTGCATACCCCAAGTAATTACTTGGGGTATGCAACTTACATTAATAATTTTCCTAACATTCTGCTTTCATTAATTAACTTTTTATCTAGTATAATTTGTCAAGATTCTACAGTCAACATAAAATAATACATCTGTTTGAGTCTATAAAGTTGGATGGTGTCGTATGAATTTAAATGGGATGTATCACCCATTCAACCTCCGTACGCGTACAGCTCTATTATGAAGCATAGAGCATAAAAAACAATCGCTTCAGCTGTATATTTATTTGAAGCTGTAAACTAAGCAGAAGTAGCAAATTTAATTGTTAACCTATACGCCGCTACGTCAAATACAAAAGACGTCACCCATATATGCTAGACTTCTTTGTTACGATGCCATAAGTTGAACCTAAACTCGATTGACCGAAGATTGCTTTTGCGTTCAAGTAATGGACGTATATATATATATATATATATATATATATCTATATATCGAGGGTTAAAAGCCTAATTGGTTTAAGCGACATTTTTTGAACTTTACAGGAGAGCTGTTTAAAAGATTTATTTTTCGAAAAAAAATCATTATTGAAACACTATTTAATTTAGAGTCTTCAAAGTACCCTACAAGAATTTGTATTAATATAACCTATAATTTGATATATTTTTGTCAAAAAATATATTGTTATTTTCTGATTTAAAAGTCGCTTAATACAAAATTCCACAATTTGTCTAAATTTCAGTTGAAGGAAAAACGGTTGAAATCCAGTCTAGTGTATTATTAGGAAAAAGCAAAATGCTTTAAGTTACTATTTGACCATAAATACATATAAAGCAATTTGTATGAACCAACTTAACCCGATAAAGACGAATAAAGGACAAACAGCTTAAATTCCATTCAAAATTGTATTGCAGGGAAGGAAAGTATCTCAAACGACTATTGGCTCCGAATATCAATTGTATGAAATACCAACATTATCAAGATTAAAATCGCGATTGGCCAATAAGTCATGTTGGTTATGGAAGTTTTTGCCTTGTAAGTCAAAATTTTACCGATATTGAACAAGTTAGAAATAGATAATTAAAGTAGATAGATATATAAAGAACGCTTTTATTGATTAGTGCTGACCATAAATGGTCAAAACATTATAATAATCTTACATTATAATAATATCTAGCCTTGTTACATAACAATTTGACAGAATTTTAATAATCACAGATAACAGTCACATATTTTTAAATTTTCTTAAGAACAATAAAAGATGGCAACAAAGAGATCAATGTTTTAATCACAAACCAAATTAAACAAAAAAAAATATAGATTGTTAATTTTTCTTTTTACTAACTTAAAAAAACAATCAAACTAACTACTTAGCTAGCAAATTTATTTCTGCTTTTTCAATCAAAATATCGCCCTACAATAAAAATAGTCCAATCAAAACACTGCTTAACATTTTCTTCCCTTTTTCACTTTCATTCTTTCTCTTCAGTATCGTCTTCCACATCAGTGTCTAGTAATTCATCTCTTCCATTGTAAGTCGGAAAATTCAAGTATTCACTATGAAATATTCTTGGTATGGTACCATTATCACATAATTTTTTGAGGTCGTTGTATTTGGATTTTGTTATCGGTAATGTTGATTTATAACGGCGGTTTATTGCTTTGGGCTTAGCAAGAATAGCAATTTTTTCCTCTGGAGCATGCTTTTGCATGCTGAACTTAATTTTCATGGTACTCGGAGAAGATTTTTTGAAAGTGGCTGTTCGGATTTTATTGATTTTGCCTGTTAAATTACCTTTAAAATATTTATCTGACAGTTCATCGAAACTTTTAAAATCGTGATGAGTAAGGGCTTCTACAGTGTATGGTCTGGGTTCTTTTCTTGCAAGCTGGCAAATAGTTATCCACTGCGAAGGGGCCCAAACAATCGTATTCCGGACACTGCTTTCAATGGTAGAATGAATACTGTCTACGGTCATTTCCGTGTGACCTGGAAGAAGGTAATTCATTTGCAGTGTTTCAATATTGTTTGATTGCAACAAGGCGTTGTGCAAAGCAGCTAGAACAATTTTATTCCGATTTTGTCCGGGGCAACAATCAGAATATAAAATCAGACTTTTTATAGATCCACGGGAATCAACAGATTCAACGTATTTTTGGAGGATGGTTGCAATTTCGTTGCCGCCCCTCTTACCCTCGGATTCACCCCATATATAACACAGTCCATTCCTCGTTACACTTTCGTAAAAACAAAGATTAAATACAGAATATTTCCTCGAATAAAATAAAAGCATACTGTTACCATGGGGTGTGTTAAGGACCTTCTGCAAGTCGAATGAAGTGCAGAGGATAGAGGGATTCTCTTTACCTATTTCTCGATGGCAATCAAGCCGTGTTTTTGACGCTTCTTTCTCTGCTAGGTGTTCTTTCAATTCAGGTATGGATTTAGGATCTTGGCCTTCAAATTTCAAACATTTGAGGCATTTGTCCTTTTTCGGGACGTGAAACCCAATGTTAAACTCTTTATTAAATATGTCCCGGAAAAGATTTTCATTCACCACGTCAATTCCTTTACTTATCCTTTCTTGTTTGTAAATTCTGTAAAGATTTTTTAAATTTTTATATTCGGTTGGGAGATACAATCTTGTGCTATCCTTTCTGCAATAATGCGAAGGAAGTGCTGGTAAAGCTTTGATAAAATCCTTGGCAGAATCCTTGACTACATCAGACGTCTTGTTGTGGGGTATGGTTTTTCCTCTAGCGTCTTCTTTTGAAACACCCTGTGTTGACGTTGTTAATGTATAATATATATACCTTTGGGTAATATTGAGAGTATTTATAATAAACTTTTGACATACTTGGCGTCGTCCTTCTCCATCATTAATGAAGTAGTTAAAAGTTCGCTGTCTATAATTTGAGTCTTTCGACCTTTTTCTCTGAACATCTTTCTTTGAAGACATGGCTACCAACCAATCTTTCTTTCTCTGTGAAGGTAAATTCCAGAAATAGGTAAACAATGCTTTTCTTTGATCTTCACTAACTTCGTCACACTTATGACAGCAACTTTTTCTAGTACAGGGGTTTGGTTGTAGCTCTTTTTCTTTAACAATAATACCATCTTTTTTTACATAGCTCTCTCCTTTACTTTTTAATTCTTTTCGCATTTTTTTCTTATTAATCTTCTTTTTCTTTAACCCCTCCTCTCCTACTTTTCCGTCTACAGTTCCCTTCTTTTTCTTTTTCTTTTTAGGTTTATCCTGGTCACTAGCAGAGGTATCATCGCCAGTTTCTTTCCACGATGTGGAATCCCAAAAGAAATCTTCGTCTTCGGAAATGAAGTCAACGTAACTTTTATTTATTTTACGTTTGCTTTTTTTTGTTTGTTTTGCAATGTCTTCTGATGAAAACGAGTTTCCTTTATCGGTATTGTTGTTTTCTTTCAAATAATTACTAAACATGTTAATTTCGTTACTCGGTACTGATACAGGTGTTGGGTATGGCTGCTGTTGTCTAACCCCGACGTTTTCACCTGCATTTAAATTTGTCTCCATAATGTTTTGATCTCTACATAGTGCTTCTACTTCTAAATTTATTGAATCTGTATTCGCATATTCACCTCCATTTTCTTGATTTTCCGCGTTTATTGTATTTTCTATTTCTACCGGCAAGTTAATTGTTACGGATTCATTTATCATATTACATATTACGTTTGTTTTTTGTATTACTTCTGACTGATTAATTGTTTTGGATGCGTTTAGGATTTGATCACCATTTTTTTCAATTATTGGTGAAAACTTAGTAACTGTAGGTAGCTGAGGATGCACTTCTCTATTCTCCATTTCATTTATATGTTGATTTTTTTCTGTAATCTCAGGGTTTGAATTGTATTGTTGGTCTGTTGCCGTTTCTTTTTCTGGATCTCCAACTTGTTGATTGTCAGTTTTCGATTGTAAGTATTCTTCAAGATCTTCCGTTGTATTTTCTTTTGTATAAGTTATATCGGTTTTATTTATTAGGTTTTCGTCTTCAATAGGTATTTTCCTTGAATTTTCAGCCTGAAAATAAAGTTAATAAATTCAGATATTTGTTTAATTCACGAAAAAAAACTATCTTCGTATGTGAATCTTTCGTACCACGTCTTCTTCCAACTCTAATTCAATACGAACAATAGAGTCATAATAATCCTTTATTGTTACGTCGCCTTCTTTTATTAAGTCTGTTACTTTATCAGTTATATTTGATTGGAGCGTAGTGTCTTTTTCAAGTTGCTTTTCCTAAAAAAAAAACATATTTAATAAAATTTTAATAATGACGATTTTGAATAATTAATAATAATTAAAGTCAAGTGAGGTAAGAGGAACGCCGGGGGAAAATAAATACGGACCCTTATTAATAAACCACAAAGTTTTGTGTTGTGGTTGCCGTTAAAATAAACTAAGTTCCTCTTCCTACATCGGACTTGCTTTTATTTTACTTACTTCTTGAATATTATCGATTTTATTTTCATTGTTACATTCATCCATTTGCCCGAGATGATTATCTTCATTCTCTTTTTTTTCATTTGTAATGGAACTATAACTCCTATTTTGGTTATGATAAGAAGGGCTGCCTAAAACTGTAACTTCCATATTACTAGGATTCTGATGTCTTCTATTACTTCGTCTAGGTTTGTCTAACGGCTCAGGAGCGTTCGATTCTTTCTTTCGTGGCTTCTGACTGGCATCCGTTTTCGACAACTGTTTACATTGGTTTTTAAAAAACTTTCGTCTCTTCGATTCCATTTTGACTGAAAAATTATGTAATGTTTTAGACTTCAGCGATTTTCATTCGTAACAAATTATTATTTTGGGACTTCAGTCAGTCAGTAATGGATGTCTTTTATGATTAATGCAGACTAGGTACAGTCGCGAAACGGGATTGTTGAGCCACTTACCAATGTTGTTATTTTATTAACTTGGCCGTGTAATGCAATCGGGCATAGTTTTGACGTAATTTTTGTACAAGATTTGCATTACACGGCTAACTTGCGAACAATGGCAAGTGGCTCACCAATCCCGGTATGACACCGTACTTGATATTTTAGGCTATAAACAAAAATATAGTAAGCAAGTACTTACAAGTGTGACCAACGCTGACAAACGGATAGAGATTAACAAAACATTGACTGCAGACTAATCATCAAAAATTTGATCGAGCCATATTCCCAAACATTGAATTGAATTGAGTACAGACTAAAGACAAGCATTACTATCAAAAAACGACTTATATTCCGTGAGTTAATAAGCACCAAATTATATTAGGTACATTATTATTCAAATAAACTACGATACCACTGTAGTTACATACTTACAACACTGACCGCCATTTTTCACAATGTTATATTTTATTCATAATGTCAATTTCATCATTAATATTATTATTTTGTAACCAATGTCTACTTGATTATACTAATTACAACCTAATCGTTAAGCAAAGTACTAAAAACTACTTACCTGCAAATCAAAATCTCCACGCTACCGTAGCATTAGTCGCCAGAACGAAAGCACACATTCACTCGCGCTCGTGTCTCGCGGCCGAATGAAGCGCCCGCGTCGGACCGAGTCATACTTGTGCCGGCATGTTGAAGCAGTGAGCGCGAAATATTAGGTAGTATTAAGTGACAATAATCATAAGGGTTCATACAAAAATGCGTTGAATTAAATATCAACATTGTCTGTAATAAGTCTAGGAAAAACGTTTTAAAAGACAATAATCTTAAATAAAAAAGTACCAAAAACAGCTGAAGTCTTTAATGTAGAATGTTTTTGGTAAGAACAAAACAGTTTAAGAGCCAAAGGTATTTAAAACCTATTAAAGCCAAATTGTTTCAAGCGACTATCTTTATGGATTTGATATACAAGAAAAAATGTTTAAGTGACATGTCTTGTCATTTTATGTAAAAAGACAAATGACTTATCCGACCTATCTATAGCAAAACAATGTTAACAAAAACGCTTTAACAACCATCTAAAAATACAATGGAAAAGCTAAAACAGCTTATGTAGCACACTCTAACATTGATACATGTTTGATGTCCTACCCGTCCATAATTTTGTGTATTTTATGTCGGTTAAACAGTGGATTTCGAGAAATAGAACCAAAAGTCTAATTGATTGAAGCGCCGAAAAAATGCTTCGATTCAGCCGCAACCCAGACCATTCGATGCAGAAAAAATTGCCGATTCCAAATATGTATATAAGTCAATTTCACCCAAAATGTCGCTTAAACCAATTTGGCTTTTAACCCTCGATATGTATATCGTTGGGGTCAAAAAAGTTAAAGTAGAAATTAATCGCAATTACTATACATTTCGTAAGCAACGTTTAAACCATGACGCGCACAATCACCTCGGGAGTAAACGTGAGTGAATTAACATCATTTATTTTCTACTTTGCCATACAATTTTACAGAACTGTATATAACCGCCCATACATTATAGTCCACTAATAGCCGATTATTTTCTGGTCTTTATCACCATTATCAATGAAAATGAAAATGAAATGAAAATGAAAATTTATTTTTGCAAATTGGCCGCCAAGGGCTCTTTTACATGTCTTTTTGAAACTACCAGCACATTCGGAAAGACCATCATTGCCAAGAAGAATGCGCCGCAAGAAACTTGGCAGAAAGTCATTTTTTCAAAATAAAATACAGTAAAAATACTTAAATTCTACTTAAATTAAATACATTTATAAAAGGGATGTATAAGGTCCCCGAGCCTTAAATAATATTAATCTATAAATAGTAGAGATGTATAAAGTCTCTAGTAGTCAAAATAAAAAACAAAAATAAAAATAATAATAGTAAGTTCAGTGGAGGTGTAAAACGCCTCCACGGTCAAATAAACTAATTGGAGATGTCTCCAATGTCGGAGGAAAAAAAATATATAATACAAAATTATGAAATATACATTTCATGTCAAGTAAGTAACCAATAAGCTTTTGGATTCCGAAGGCAAGCTTACGTCTGCCGCCCCCGATGTTGGCTTTCACGCACTCATGTCCTGCTCTGAAAGCAGAGCGGTACCGAGGGCATGTCTCGCTTCCGTCCCCACAGGCACACTATGGGAACGTTATAGGAACTTCGACGTCGCAAGCCTGCAACTAAACAGTAAAAGAAAAGAAAAAAAAATGAAACCGGAAATCCATAAGCTTAACAATATACCTACCAATACCAGTCACAAACATTTTACAAACAAGCTGCTCCGTTGTCCACGAGCCAAGTTAATTGCAGACCAAGCGTGTCAGCTGATAGTACACAAGCTGCACTGGATTGCTTCCTTCCGGAACCACGTCCGACGACACTCGAGCCTGAACCGACGCCAACTGAGTGTGTACTTTGTTTACACACACACTGTAACCACCACAGGCAAAACTCTGGCCATTTGACTAAAACACATGTCAAAAATATACTGTCAATCAGACCAGAGAACGCTCTGCGATTACGCTGCAAAAGCATAAGGAGGGAATCCCCGTAAAAGTGGGATCACATGGGGTTTCGGGGGTTTTTAGCTCTTCTTAATTACGGCTAAAAATTTTACGAGTTTATTGTTTTCGCACTGAATAAGGACCTAATTTATTAGATAGTTCGTTACAGATACTCAGGGAATACGATCAGAATTTCTCATTTTCTGCTACATGACGTAGCGCCCCGAATAGCTCACTAAGAACCGTGCGAAGGAACAGTGACTGAAGAAAACCGAATATCATCTCGCCACCGAGCGGTGCTTTCCTATTGGTGGTTATTCCTCACACACAGCTTGCTATATCCTTTATCTGTAGTGAATGCGCAGCCTTACAATAGTATTGTAGCAACACGGGGCCCCATTATATACAGGGTGACATGAAGATCTTGCAGGATATAGGTACAACTGTTGTGGTTAAATTAGGTTAGGTACCGTTTTTGAGATAATCGCAACCTTGATCTCATCGTACTCATTTTGATTGTTTATTTTACCAAAGTATCCGAAAAGTCACACGACAAATCACAGATGTTGGTAAAAAGGCGGTAAAGCTGAAATGGGACTAGGCTGATGAGTTATGGGCCAAGACAACCACTAATTGGAGTCCCAGTAACTCAAAGCGGCGGCAGACCTAGACGGCGATGGCGGGACGAGTTGGACACCTTCTTAAGAGACTGGACACGTACCGCAGCAGACCGAGAGCTGTGGAAGCGACGGGGGAGGACTTTGCTCAGCAGTGGGACACAATAATCCGAAAAGTATTTTTAAGTATTTTTAAGGCATCATCCGGTTATTCATCATTTTCCTAACACATGCTTTAGAAAGAGTGTGTCAATGTCAATACAGGGTGTTAAAAATCTATATTTATAAAAGAGAGTCCTGTTAGTTACACTATTTATAACTCTGGATTTGGCTGGAAATTGGTGGGGAGGTAGCTCAGAACCAGGAGACGGATATAGGATACTTTTTATCCCGATTTTCCCGCGGGATTGGAAAATCCCGAAATGTTGTACCAATAAAGCTACATTACATTTGGCACCTACATTTTATTCCTTGATTAGTATAAAGGTGCACTATAAAGGAATTTTTCAAATTTCCCACGGGATAAAAACACGAGGTAAATAATTAAGACTATAAATTAGTAGATAATATTCTTAGAGGATCCCGTAGGTGGTCTAAGAAGGGATTTTCCGAATTTCCCACGGGATAGGATATTAAGACCTTATACTTGGAGACATGGGTGGATGTATGGGGTGTGTCGTCACTCTGACGTACGCGGACGAAGTCGCGGGCAAAAGCTAGTACTAAATAAAAGTACTCTGGTGCATACATAGATAAAGAAGTATAGTAACCTGTTCATGAAATATTGAACTCGTAGCTAGATAGTAAAAATATCTTGTCACTTTTTTGTGTCTGCAATACAAAATCGCAACGCTGAAAACGAATACATTTTACGTTCAGTGTAGAATTTTTAACAACGAAGCAAAATATTCCACGAACACTACACGGCTTTGGAATGGCAAATATATATAAGAATAATGAACGAAAGTTCCATTGTTATTGAAAACTAGTTGCCTGCAGTTTTGTCTGCATTCTGCCATTAAAGCTTTGAAAAAAGATGAAAGTAACCTCTCACCTTATGAATATAGTTTTATATTAACGAAAATATTTTTAAAATCAATTTAGTAGTTGCAAACAAACCTACTACACAGAAACAAATATGTACAAGCAAACAAAAAATCTACGCCTTTGAGTTACTATTGTATGTAGATTGTTCTAAAAATAGATTTACTAGCCTTCTTGCTTCAATATAATTTTTTGACAAGATTATGCTTACTTTTTTAATTTGACATCATGTAAGGGAAATACGGGCGAATATTATTAAAAGAGCGATAAATATTAGGACAGGTTAAGTTAGCTTAGTTATCTAAGTTAGCTAAGTTAGATGAATGTGTTTTTAAAAAAATATATAAAATAATTCAGCCTGCAAACAACTCAACTACGACATTGACACTCAATGACAGTTTCATGTCAATTACTTTTTGACACTTTCTAAAATTTTCGACATTCTAAATGCGGTGCGAGTCGGGTTACCTCGGAGTATGGTCAAGAGCTGCGGTTCGTTTTTGGATCCATCTAATGCACCCTGGCCTTCGGTTAATAATTTCCTGGCAGATTCTGAGGGATATCATTATTCGTTGGCTAAGAGCCCGACAGGGGGGAGGGGTCGACATTTTTATCACAAGATTTTTGAATACTGTACTTATAACAGCCATTTCCATAAACGGAGAGAAGCTAAACCTCGTTGATGACACCGTTTTTCTTGGCCTCACCCTGGATCGAAACTTACAGTGGAGCCCACATATTTCTGCTCTTGCTGGTAGATTGAGTTCTGCCGCCTATGCTGTACGAAGAATTAGACAATTCACCAACGTGGAAACTGCTAGACTGGTTTATTTCAGTTATTTTCATAGCATTTTGTCTTACGGCATTCTGATTTGGGGAAGAGCAGCTGACATTCAGAGTATCTTCATTTTACAGAAGAGGGCAGTTCGGTCCATCTACAATCTGAACTCCCGAGAGTCATTGAGAGAGCGCTTTAAAGAGATAGAAATTCTCACAGTGGCTTCGCAGTACATACACGATGTAATTATGTACACACACAAGAATTTCAATTCCTTTAAGAAATTGTCGGACATCCATGATATCAACACTCGTAATAAACACAAGCTACTCATTCCTAAATTTCGTCTACGGAAAGTAAGTAAATCTTTCATGGGAAACTGTGTCAGGTTCTACAATAAAGTGCCTGTAGATGCGTGGAAATTGTCATATGTGTTATTCAAGAAATACATAAAGAACACGCTGTTAAAGAAAGCATATTACACAGTCGATGAGTACATGTGTGATGAGAACATGACATGGCCATCTTTGGAAAAATTACCGTAAGGATCCAGTGTTTTTGTGAGTGATCCTATAGTGTGTGTGTGTGTGTGTGTGTGTGGGTGTGTGTGTATGTGTGTATGCGTGTAGTGTCTCTAGATACAACGGTCTCTGGCCCTGTTGCTACCGTCTGCTGTTTAGGTTAGCTGATCTTGATTAATTAAGATTTTTATTAAGATTCAAAATTGTACCTATAGCTATTATTAATTATGAATATTAAGATAGGTATTATCAATATAAATATTGTACCTACTGTAATTGTTTATTTAAATATTTATTCTATTTTTCATAATTATTATTGTTTACAATGACGTAAATATTGCTATGTCGTATGTGCATTAAGCTAGGTATTGGGTAGGTATATTGTTAAGCTTATGGATTTCCGGTTTCATTTTTTTTTTCTTTTACTGTTTAGTTGCAGGCTAACGACGTCGAAGTTCCTAAAACGTTCCCATAGTGTGCTTGTGGGGACGGAAGCGAGACATGCCCTCGGTACCGCTCTGCTTTCAGAGCAGGACATGAGTGCGTGGAAGCCAACATTGGGGGCGGCAGACGCAAGCTTGGCTTCGGAATCCAAAAGCTTATTGGTTACTTACTTGACATGAAATGTATATTTCATAATTTTGTTTTATATATTTTTTTTTCTTGCGACATTGGAGACATCTCCAATTAATTTATTTGACGGTAGAGGCGTTTTACACCTCCACTGAACTTATTGTTATTATTTTCTTTTCTTTGTTTTTTATTTTTTGACCAGTAGAGACTTTATACATCTCTACTATTTATAGATTAATATAGTTTAAGACTCGGGGACCTTATACATCCCTTTTATAAATGTATTTAATTTAAGTAGAACTTAAGTATTCTGTATTTTATTTGTATTTTATTTCGAAAAAATGACTTTCTGCCAAGTTTCTTGCGGCGCATTCTTCTTGGCAATGATGGTCTTTCCGAATGTGCTGGTAGTTTCAAAAAGACATGTAAAAGAGCCCCTGGCGGCCAATTTGCAAAAATAAATTTTCATTTTCATTTTCATTTTCATTTTCATTTTCATTACTTTGACATTGGCCAAATCGTCGTATCGATTGATGGGGCCATTTTAGAAAAAAAAGTAGGGATTCTAGATTAGATTAGATTATTTATTCATTCAATAAAAATTACATCATAAATTGTACATTGTCAAGTTAGAAGAATTTAGATTGTAATCGTCAAGAGTAAATAAAATAAAATTAAATAATACAAATCAATTTAATATATTACAAAAATGACAAAATCAAAAACAATAATAATAAAAAAATTAGGTACAATTAAATTAAATTAATTCTCCGCTAGGGATCGTCACTGCTTATAGGTAAATAATGAAATATAATAAAGGGCTAATTTAATATAACGTTAAAATTAATCGAAAAAACAATGCAATTAAATAAATAAATCAAAATGTCATATCCAGAAATTCTAATATGTCATCATAATATCTAAATTTAATCACTTGATAACTTAATGTTCCATACATGTATCAAGATTAAGTAATGTAACTAAAGACCATTATTTCTGAGTCCTTGCCAGCGAACAAAACAGGCAAAGAGATGGAAGGATACAAGACAAAATCATCAAACTACCATCCTTTATTTAACAGGGCAAAAAATTAACCTTTTCCAGCTTTACCCTCAAACTCCTTCCGCGTGACAAATCCGTTCCGCAACGAATATAACGTGACGGAGAAAATTGCACTAAACAGAATTAACCGCCCTTAAGGGTTGGGAATCCTAGCTAACTTAATAACATAGGCTTTTCATTAATTTCAGGGATGTTTTATTTGGACACCCGCTCGCAAATTACTCGCATAGCACCTTAATACTAATGTGTCCATATAAGCTGGGTAAAAGGGACCGTCCTGGCGCTCCTCATTAAAATTGTCTAGTGAAGGCATACTCAACTGTTATAAGTCAGGAAGAGGTTTTTTTTACATTATTTTTCAAACGATTTCGTCGTCGTCGAAGTCGTAATAAAATTATAATTGATCGAAACATCCAAATATACATACACACAAAAATCACGTCTGTATCCCTTACGGGGTAGACAGAGCCCAAGGTAATAAGACCTAAAGGCCACGTTTAGCATGATTGTTGGCTTATAGGTGAAAAGGGGGTTCGAAATAGTGATGGGTTGCTAGCCGCATCGCCTCTAACATGATTCATAAAATTGTTGCCATATCCCACGATGGGCTTTTACCATCTGCGCGGGAAGAGAAGCATCTGGTACATTCCATGTTTTTTCTTTACTTCCAGATCAGCATAGAAGTAAACATCCAAATATTTATTCAGAAAAATAAATTGATACTCGAAAATTAAATTCACTTCTTTTTTCAAATACCTTTTTTCACATAAGACTTATATAGTTGTTATTTTCTGTATGACTCGTTTTCTTTTCAAACTATTTTGCTTTTGTGGCTGCAGGGCATATAAATATCTTTTACAGCGCTGTCAAATACTGAAGGCAATTTAGTACAAATTGGTTACTTACTTAATCTATAAAAATTGAGGGTGTTGTCAAGAAAATTACTAGTATTTTTAGAAAACATTATTAGGAGTCCTTCAATTTAGTAAACGAGTGGTCATCGTAGTTATACCTCGTTTGTCTTGTACGAGACAATTTAGAAGGAAATAATTTTGCAAGACTGACTAATTATTTGAATTAATTAACTGAGCAAAGTGGGCAACAAACAAGTGTCAGGCCGTTGAGATAGGCCCAAAGGGTTTAAGTGCATAAGTTAGCTTCTCATAAAGACCATTTACTGGGTATAATTAGAATACCTACTGATTTACTAGTCTGTACGTGAATAAATGTGACATTTAATCGTAACACTTTCCATATCGGAATTTTCAGATATTTATCATTGGTATTTATAATTTTAATAAAAAAAAGTTTTGGCCTACGAGTCGGTCAGTCTGGCAGGTAGTTTTTTGTATTATTAAGGCAAAAGTAAATGACGTACTTAATTAAGAATTCGACTTTTTTTGTATACACGCCATTATTTAGTAACATAGATATAGAAAATTAAATTAAAAAATCCTTACAACGAAGACCGTTTAAATGAAACACTAAAACCCAAAAACTAACAAAATTTGTTTCAAATCTAAACTCATAATTTAATTGCTGGTACAGTTAAACGTTTATTATTGTTATTACTTTCATTTATTTTATCGTCTCTCATCACGTAGAATATTTTTAACCCACAAAATTCCAAACAAAGCGTTCCTTCGTGAAATTAAAGCTGATAAGTATTATAAAATATTAAAAGATGTTATCACGATATTAGGCATTTTAATGACACTCAGCTTGCATGTCACGTCCCGTTCAACCTTTAACGCTTTTGGGGATCCGCAATCAAAAATCAAATTAAAAATCTTTTACCAGCCCATAGGAACAAGAAATACCACCACGTTTGATAGAATAGTTCTGTTCAGTGTTCAAGACATTTTAACAGTCGGTTGAGTACATAATCTACGTACCAAAATGATTCATCGCTTTGAATAAAATTTCTTTGGAGCAGCCTGTAAGTACTAAAACTACACGGTCCAAAAAATACGCTGAAGTTATGTCACGAGCAATTTTTTGCTTTCAACAAATATACTAACGAGTTAGCATTAAAATTAGACATAAGAATATTTTTACTAAATTTAACTGAACACTGATATTCGAGAGTAATTGGTAACACATAAAGATGAATGAAGTAATCAGTACACATCTGCGTCTATCAAATATTTCTCCTCTATTTTCAAATTAGACTTCGTAGTTTATGTACACTCAAAAATATATTTTACAACGAATAGCCATTATAATTCAAGCTAAAATAAAAAGTAAATGGAAAACGTTACTTGTAACGATAACTCAAACAGAACCGTTCGACTAAAAGTCCGTTTAAACTTGCCACGTTTTTGTCGAGTTGGTTCAAATTAATTCATGCAAAGGGGCGGTAGCGTCTGAAATGGGCATAATCTTATCATTCGCATAATTGTACGGCCTGAACGCAAATAGAAGGATAATTTTTTTATCTACCCCAAATTTGCTTGGGCTTAAGGATACTGAGAAATATTTGTCAAAATGACGAATGCGGGATGATACTTTAACCCAACATTATGTTTTCTTGGCTTAATAAGTGTTTTGTGCTTTACCATCAGGTCTTTTACACTATAGCTCTATGCATACTTTAATTTACCAAGCTGTTTGCACCAAAAGGAATTGTAAAAATAAAAACACGTTCACGGAAATCCAGATATTAAATCTGCAATTTCAAATTTGATATGTAATAATTAAAATGGTCCTAACGAGGTAAGCAAGGGTTGTTAGTAGCATTAAAATTTAATACCATATTTTTCTGTATATTACATAATTAAAACCGGAGATGACGATCTGCTGTTTTGTTTTCATTTCATGTCTAAAAGTCATGAGAGTGTCAATTTTAATCCCTTATGCGCTGATTAAATGAGATTTTTTAATTTATCTAACCTATTTTTTTAAACACAAGTGCTTGCACAACGAACGCTCGAATTTCTTTTGAATCGGCATTTTACTACGAGTACTTTAACAAAATCGTCAGTTCTCCAAATAAATTTAACCCGATCTTTGCATGTTGCAAAATCTTTGGACTAACATTGTTTCTTGAATTTAGGGTTACGTTACGTTATAATCTCGTTACAAAGTTTCAGTTGCTTTAAATTAATTATTAATATCACTGACCCAGTTGAGTTTTGTTTTACAAATTAGATTAAACGTGCAGATTTGCGATTGGCTTACGAAATACAACGTCGAATTTCAGTATGTTTTTAAAGCCGAATTATTCCATCCACCTAAACTATAGTTTAGTTCTGAAGGTACAACGGGTTATATAAAGTTTTCCGGAACTTTTTATCCCAGGTTTTTACTTGAAAACCATAAACTGTGAGTTTTGTTATAAAACTTTTCGGAATCCTCAAAAATGTTTATGGCAACATAAAAGAATGCGATTGCAGCAAACGAATATTACGGCGAATGGAGCTATTCTAGCGTAATAATATTATTACGAAATTGGGCACGTGTCGGTATTCCGATATTATGGCTGTGAGGTAAGATCTGTCATTTTAATAAGAATACAGAAAGACAGTACGCAAAATAAGGGTTTATTCCAAATGGTTTGTAACCATTGTTTCAGCGTGAGACATATTTTCCATTACTTTTTTTCATCTGCCGCTTTCTTTGGTGACTAATGTGAGGTCGTTAATCACAGGCTTTCTTACAATGTATCACTTCCCTAGTAATTGGAGCTGGTCGGAAAAACTGTTTAGATGAGAGTTCAACGGAAGAAATGTCTTGCCCCCGGATTAGTTTACGCATGTATCCGTTACAACTGTTAGCTTCGGAGTAAAATGAAATTTGTTTCAATTAGGATATTTATTTCTAATTATCAGTAATATTCTCTTCAAATGTTAATATGCCTCAAATACCATTTTAGGTTTATTTTTTTACATATAATTTCAAAAACACCTGGCTTAGTCATGACTCAATTATCTACCTTGTTCATTGTTTCACTATTTATCGATTAAACTTAGGTTAAATCACTTGCCTCAAGAATATTTTCAGCACCAAAAATGAATTAAATATTTAAAAGTTTAGCTTCACTACTATTTAGTCAGAGCTGTGTTTTTGTGTTTAGATAACATAAAGAAAGTACAAACTAAGCTGTATTAAAAACCTATCCTGAAATATCTGCCCGCTCTCAGACTTTATCTTTCAAACCTTAATGAAAATCAAGCGTATTCCAACATATAATCAAAGTCTTGAATATACATTTTGTAGATAAGTCATTGCGTAAGTCTTAGTCACGGTAGAAAGCATCTACTATTTTATTAATAGATTTCGTTCATTGCTATGCAGTGGGAACAGTGCAATAAATGTCTTTAATATCTTTTTCCTTATTACATCACGATTTAAACAAATGATCACAAATCGAATCACAATCTTCAAAATCGTGACGCAGATTCACAACAAAACAAAGAACTCTTTTAAAGTCCATTAAAAGAAAGATATTATATAATTTGTCTTGTTCCCATAGTAACACGTCATCAAAGAATTCCTTTTTAACACTCAATTATCGCTTCAAACATAAAAACGTTGCCAATTTAAACAATTTCGTACAAAGTAAAGCGAAATTGGGGCAAGGGTCAAATAGAAAATATCCAACAAAGTGTTATAATTAAAGTATCGATTTCCAGTCCCTAGTCGTTAAATAAAATTTGCCCAGACCTTTCAAAGAAATGAGCGGAAATTGCAAAATATTTACATTTACAATTAGGACGTTCCATTAAAATACAATTTTATTTCTTAATTAATCGGTGTCCGCTTTCGGTGACTTTTAGGGTAACTGAGTTTTTAAAAGTCCTCAAGTACTCTTTGAATTAACAGCTTTTGATAAACCTTATTTTGACCACCTAAATTATAGTCTACAAAAAACCGATTGTCTGCAAAGTCGGTTTATGAACGATTGTTTTACCTGATAATGTCATAAAGAAACATATTCGAACTTCTGCTCTGTCGTCACGCGGAACGTAGCGCAATGAGTCATGCTTTTTAGTGAGTGCAGCCGGCGTTCACCGATTTATAAGACTGAATTTTAACTGTTTCAAAAAGGAATAAGGTCATTTTAAACTCCATGACATAAAATTAAAACCACCAAAAACCCACATTACATTTAAAATAGTTGTAACAAAAAAAGTGTTAACTCCACGTGCTACCTAGTACTGCAAGTAACTTCAGACCAAAAAAAGTTAAGGCGGAGCTCAGCAAATGCAAAATTAAGGCCAATTTAATCTTTGCTGTATTTGTACGTACAGTTGCACGCACACACATGTGCAACTAAACTTGTTGACCAGCGAACGCAAGGCGTATTCCTACCCGGCTTCACAATTCACTAATCAAATCAAAAGTTTCAGTAAACATTGTGACAAAATTGTAATATTCGTAAAAGCTTCGCATACAATTTGTGTCCATTCCTACATGCTTATTTTCTTTATTTTCGTCTCTATACAAAAGATTTTTGTTTGTACACGAAAATGTCCGAAACCACGGTGTAATCCGATTAATCTAGGGAAAATCCGTCGCAAAATGTAACCGGTAAAAGCTTCCTAGGTACAGTAATAATAGCAACACGCTCATGCCTTTAATATTTATCAAGCCACGTTAAGTTGTACACTTACGATGCAACCCATTAAATTACAGGGAAGATGTTGGATATTCGAATATTTCTCCCTCACGCATTTATGCCTATATTCAGTGTCTGTAAAATTTTAATTAGTTGGTCTTTACCCGTCATTATGGCATTTACAAAAAATCCATAGCAGTGGTTTGACCTACCTTAGACAGAAGGGTCGTGAAAGTTTTTGAAATTTATAAGTAAAATCTCATTCTAGATCTTGAGCTTTTCGATGAATGAAAACATCGCAGGGAAATCTGCCTGTAAGGCATTTCAATGTTGTGTTTAAAATTAGGCTAGCGTGGGAACTAATATCCCAAGCCTTTTATTCAAGGTCGGTTAGGTCGCCCGGGTACTGAATATTAGACATTAAGACTTAAAAAAACATATATTATACAACATAATAATCCTGAAACTACATAATTAGGTTATTTGACCACTGAACTACTTACCCGTTCAGTCGTGTAATAATCTTATGATTAGTTTTAAGATAAAAACAAAAGCTATCTCCACATTTTCATAAATGTTTCAAATGTTCGCGTTTCATTTTAAGCAAATAATATCTACTTTAATTAAAATAAGTCCTGTCAGCAAAACGTGAAGCGTGCACGTGACTCGAAGTTATTGCTGTCAACCTGTCAAACATGCCAAATGCCAACGGCGTCTAACTGAAATAGTGTAATGTCAGCTCTTGTTTGTAATAATAACTTTCAAAAAATCCACGTTCAAACGATAGCTCGACGAATGTTTGTTCAGTTGCGAACTTTTTAAATTAATTAATTTCGTAGAAATCGTTGGAACCGTTTCCGAGATCGCCGAAATAAATAAATATTATTAAACTTTCGTGACTTGATCACACTAACAACTTCGATATTTTGGACACATTTTGCAACGTGCTCACAAATAAGTAGGTTTCTGCAATTTGGTATAAATGTAAGCAATTACAAAGACGTCCGTAAGGGAAGATTGTTTCTGACAATATTGAAAAACATTTAAAAATGTGTCGAATTTCATGTAGCTTTTTTGTTGGACCACCACACTTAAATCGTTGGACAGCAACCATATTGTACAAGCGCCGTAAAATGGCGTGCCGCAAATTTCTACAGGGAAATAATATCCGACCGCACACACAGTGAACACAATAAAAGCAGTATAAATACTAAAATATGTTTATAGCGTCAATTAATGACATCAACTACAGTAGCATATAAGTTCTTGGAAGGATTATGTCGAAATTTTTAAACTGATTTATAATATCTACTTTATACATTGCATACGTATTGCATAAAATTTATTTAGAAATGAAAACACAAAGGTTTCAATTTCTTGTCATGGTTATCGTGCATCCTAACTAAACAAAATAAACGTAACAGTAGTTAATAAATTAAATTAAACCACATTACTGAGAAAAATATACCTATGCCAAATAAAAAAATTGAAACTACGAAGTTATATAAAAGGCGAACCATTATTTTTGCTCCTCAGTAGGTGTATACAATCTCAGCACGCTATTATCAATAAAGTCTCTGATCTGATTATCAATCGCTCACGATTCGATGAAATGCATTACATTTAAGTGTCAAATATAAAGTAGTTCACAAAATAGCAGTAACTATATTGAGAGGGTACCTTTTCTCTGCAGCTGACTGTACCTACTCATTTTGTTAGAGTACTGCTTTCATTTAACTTACATAATACACTGTGGCACAAGCCCAACAACGATGAAACTGGATCATATCGGATAATCAGTAACACTCATAACGTAAATTCTGAAGCTCTACCATATTTAAACTACAATAAAATTAAACAGTGTGAAAATACTTACTTTTTGGGTGGAAATTGTAACATTCATGTTATAGGCGATGCGGCTTGCTAGCCCTACCCATCACCATTTCGAATCCTCTTTACACCTATACGCCCGAAATCATGCTAGGTTTGGCCTTTAGGTCTTGTTACCTTAGACTTTGTCTACTCCACCATCATGCTCCCGTGGCGTTCTCCAATGGCGGTGAGGGAATACCGGTGGGCTTTTAGTGGGTATGCCTCCCCCTTCCTTTCGCTGTGAAAGGAGGCAGTGGGGAAGGAGAGTCCCACATAACTCCCATGCCGTCCCCACGGCGTGAGCGTATGCGCAAGGCATTTTCCCACCGGGAAAAAAAAAGCTTTGTCTACTCTTCTCTGTAAGGGATAAAGACGTGATTTGTTTATGTATGAATATAAAAACACTTAACTTAAAAAAAAGAATTCCAAAATAAAGGTTGTTAAAATGATTCATGTGATTGCAAATACCAATTTATATTTTTTTTTTGTATAAACCAGTAAAGGGAACATTCAAATATTTTTTAAAGCGCATAATCCTTTTTATCCCCAAGTCAATAATTTGCTATTATTCCTAGTAGTGCTTGACCTAGAAGCTTCTAAAAACATTGACGTTATCCTTAAGACGAGTGTCCTCGAGGAGGTTTGGCGGGGCACTTAACTTAGATAATACCAAAGTTATTTCTCACTCTGTCGCTATGGAGTCTAGACGATTATTAAATATTTAAGCGAACCAGTTGGCTTTGCTGGTTAACTTTTTTTACATACAAAAATTTAGTATTTGAATTGTTACCAAAACTCAATTAGGTACTTATTATATCATAACTCCGTAGTGCTGTAAAATATTTGGAGCAAGGTGCAAGTCTAAATTATTACATACTTAGTTGATTTCGTTTTTCAATTATTTAGGTATCTATTTTCTCTCGTAATGATTGTACTTAGTAAAATATAAGAAATTTAACGTGTATGTACATACATATTTTAGGAAATTTTTGAACGTAATGAAAATGAATTAACAAAACAAATAGGTAGATACTAGATCTAGTATAAGTTACATAAACTGTAGAACCATTATGTGCAATAAAGTAGAGTAATATATGTTTCATTGTCAGTAAACCCCTTTTACAAGCCACTTCCTACATCAGAAAAAACAAAAAGAAAAATATTTTAAACAGAGCTAAAATGACCACTGATGTTCCAGGCGGTAAAGGAATCCCTTTTCCAACTTTTACAAACTTAAAAATGTATATTTTGCTGTCATTGCTTGCATACGGTTATAAAAAACACAGAACTCGCCTTAGCCGGGGTCCAGTATCACGCACGTAATTATCAGAAATGAAATTGTGTATCACTATTTCATATTTTTCATTTCTTTTAAGCGTTAGTCTGTAGTAGGTACTCGCAGAATGGCACGCAGAGGAAAAACAAAAGACGGTCATTTTTAATTTCGTTCGAAGCTGCGGCGGACACCGTCATAGCGGCCAGTGTTAAGTAATTTAAAAATAGGTTGTAGACTCTGACCTAATAAAAAGTAAAAAAAAAAAACAGAGTTTAGCGAACGACAAAGTGAGTAACAGGCAAAAGTATCTTGCAGTGAAAAATCTGACAACTATTTATTTATCCGTGGGCTTACACTTGTTAGTTTTTCGAAGTTTTTCTGTGCCCCGTAGTACACCTGTCATATAAATTATTTTGTTAGAATTTAACATACAAAAACTGTCACGAATTCCTGAAGCTTTATCACTACATAGTATAAAACAAAATCGCTTTCTCTGTCCCTATATCCCTATGTATGCTTATATCTCCAAAACTACACAACGGATTTTGATGCGGTTTTTTTTATTAGATAGAGTGATTCAAGAGGAAGGTTTTTATGTATTCTACGCAGACGAAGTCGCGGGCAGAAGCTAGTATAGTATATTTTCATTAATTCCCAGTTTTGTTTGAGTTTACGCTTTTGTGTCATTGCTAATGTTATTTTCTTATTCCTTACCGATGTAATAATATAAAATTTGTTTTTGATCGAAGAATATAAACGGCTCATATTTTATCAGTAGGTATTTCTCAAAGTAATCGTTTATTTTAACAGCTACAAAATCATAATTATGAACTTCCACCATTTTTTTATAGGTATATATTTGGCGTATAGACTAATTCGCGTTGCACTGTTCGTCTTCTGACATGACGTTTGATTCATTTAGCTTTTTTTCTGAAAGATAACAACCAATGTACTTCAACCATGCTGCCTGGACCTGGGGTGGCCTGTAAAACATTTTTCTTGACTCTACAAAATGGCTTATTTGTATGAAGCGACGTTTATTTTCAGAAATAATAGGTTTTATTAATTAAATTTAAATGGATTTTGCACCTTTCGAACTGAAATCCATTTCTGGAGCTTTTGTAAAAAAATATTCATTACTTTTATTTTTATGATTTATTATTTATTCCAAAAAATAAAACTTTGGCTGCTTCTCCTGTAAAGTTAAAAAAATGACGCTTTATACAAATATTGCTTCCATGCTGGTCTGGGAGTAAAGAAAAAACATAGAATGTACCAATTGCTTCTCTTCCCGTGCAGATGGTAAAAGCCCATCGAGGGAATGGGCATAGGAATCATGTTATAGGCAATGCGGCTAGCAACCCATCACTATTTTGATTTCCCTTTCTGCCTATACGCCCACAACTTAGGGTTCGATATGAGGTTTTGCTTAAACAAAAAAAAAAATACCTCGCTGCTCCAACAGTATTCACAGTTTATTCAAACTATATCTAAAACATAATGAACGTTTTGATATTAACGTACTTCACAAAGTGTTTGACAAAAGAGTAGAATGGAAAAATAGTGGGTATTATTAGTCGAAAATAGGGGTTATAGAATATGGTGGTGGCAGATAATACAAGCTTGGCCACCCGGTAAAGGGTCCCGAACTGATTGCCTTCTTAAGGCTGCGGGTACATTTGGTACAGATATATAATTATACTAGCTTTTGCCCACATACCTATAATTTGTTTATCGCTATCCCGCAGGAATTACGCATTTTTCCGGGATAAAAAGTAGCCTATGTGTTATTCCAGACTATAATCTATCTATGTTCCTTCATCCAGATCTGTCTAGCCGTTCTGGCGTGAAAGAGTAACAAACATCCATCCATCCATCCATCCATCCATCTATACTTACAAACTTTCGCGTTTATAATATTAGTAAGATTCAATTCTTGTACTTACCGATGTCAAAACTCACTAAGTAATTTCATTGATAATTCTTTTGCGTATATACACACACACACTATCACTCACACTCAGAATCACACTAACACACACACACACACACACACACACACTCAGAATCACACTAACACACACACACACACACACACACACACACACACACACACAAATCATGTCTATATCGACCCGCACAATTGATCGCATGATCTACAGATTGGTTTAGTTTAGGTTAGGTTTATTTTATAACAATCCTTTTAAGTTGTCATTTTCTGAGAAAATCGCACAATATTTTTAGCAGTTTAAATGAACTAGTACGTGTTCATACTGTGTAGACTTGTTTAACATTGAATTCGTCCCATTTCCTCTGCATTTTTGCGTTTCATATTATAATACATGTTTTAAATTTTTATTAGCACGAGACTAGCATATTTTTTACAAATAAAAAATTAAAAAAAATAATCTAAACGACACTGAAAATTAAAATACATACAAAAATCCGATAAGTAAAGCTATGGCTGGGAATCGAACCCGATCCTCGTCATTCCGTGACGCGTGCTATACCCCTACACCACCCATAGCAGGCAACCTGCTATGTTCGATTCCCGGCCATAACTCTACTTTTCCGATTTTTCTGTGTTCTAACTTCAGTGTCGTTTAGAAATTTTATTGATTCATTTGATAGTAATAAAAAATGTTTTTCCCACTTTCATGTATCTCGGCGCACCTTATAGAGGCCTCCCGTGACCAGAGGGCTGGCCAATATTTCGCTCAGCGAATAAGCATTGCCATACAACGTGGCAATGCTGCTAGCCTTCTGGGCACCCTCCCCATTGGCGGCGATTTGGGAGAAATTTTTTATCTTTAATAATAGTTTTAGCTAGGATTAAGTTATTTTTAAGTTTTGACTGTTCTTTATTGTTTTCTTTTTCTTTTTCAATAAACTTTAAACAATATTCTTTTATATTTGATAAAATTACGTATATTTTGTAACCTAAACCCACTATGACGCGTACAGTTTTCTTGTTAAACTAAACGTTCATCTTATGACGTACTAGTTTTGATTACAAATTCATCCAGCATCAAGATATCGGCATTAGAATATTAATGTGGATCCCAATTTATGTAAACTGATTCGCAATTAGATTTTGCTAATATCCCTGCCTTATATCTTCCTTCATCTAATAGTCCCTTTACATCACTTAAAACCAATATAAACGAGAACTTAGTTTACACATATCGATTTATGTAAGAGAGATATGTACATAAATAAATTAACGGTGTTTTAAGTAATAAAAAGAAAATTTAGGTTGTTTGTTTCTGTTAAATAATTAAATAATGCAAGTCTTCATCAAGGAAACATTATTATTACGAATGTCAGTCAAAAAATTGGTATAAATTTCGTCAACTTCATAACTGTATGCTGCTACTACCTCAAGATCCTCATCTTCCGTCTCCTCCTGTGTATTCGTGATTAGTAGTTCATCGTAAGTATTTTGTAGCGTAAGAAGTCGTGTTTCTTATTCTTCGTAATTATGTAAATACGCAGTGTGGCTCGTGTATGTTTACTTTTTCTTAAATGAAACGGCATCATCGCATTTGTTAAATACCTCATTAAATAATGCAAGTTTTCATCAAGGAATTTGTATTACGAATGTCAGTCAAAAACATAAACAAACGGTAACTAGGTTAGGCCGCCTATTGTTACCCTGTAATATTCTGTATACCTTTTTCTGTTTTGGTTGTTATATGTGGTGTTCAAGAGTTATTGTATTATATTGTATTGTATTGTTACTCGGGGTGCCAGTCGGGTTACCTCCGCGTGTGGTCAAGAGCTGCGGTTCGTTATTGGATCCGCCCGAGCGGAAGAGCAGTGCTTGGTCCTGGTCCGGTGCACCCCGGGCATCGGTTAGTGATTTCCTGGTAGATTCTGAGAGAAATCGTTGTCCGTTAGCTAAGAGCCCGACTTTTGACCATGTTCTATCGTACAATGGTGCCGACATTTTTGTCACAAGATTTTTGAATACTGTATTTATTACTTTGACATTGGCGAAATCATCGCATCGATCGATGGGGCCGTATTAGGAAAAGAAGAAGAAGAACTAGGTTACTCAATCAAGTATATGACAGTTTCTATGTAGGTAAGGCTAATATTTGGCGCAAAACAGCTAGACTATCTTTGCCTAATAGTATTCTATTTATCTTGGATAAATTGGACAATTCCCGCGGGATTGAAACGAAGCTGGGGGCAATACTAGTACCTACACACAATACGCATAATTAAACCAAAGCAAAGTATGAATAGAACACTGAAACCTTTTGATATTAGAACACATTCTTTAATGAAATTTCAAAGCTTGATGAAGATTACATCTGCCTTTTTAATTATGAAAAGAAGAAATATTTTTTTAGGATAAAAAGTGTGCCCCAAACTTTATACGTAGTAATCACCGCACTTCACTGGATTTCAGTTCCCCCCAAAGATACAAAGCCTATTGCCTGAGTTATGAAAAAACCTTTTTAATTTTTTGCTGGGGAACAAAAGAATTCTTAAATATTGAAGGCTAAGTGAAATTAAGCAGCTCTCTAACACAAGCAAGATCTGATATTGCAAACCAAAGATAAAAAGGAGATTAGTGTGCATAAGTTAATTAAAATGTTGTGTTTAGATACGCTAAGGTAAGAGGAATTAATGGCGAACTACTCATCTATTCTTTTTAAGAGAGAAGGCGTTAAAACGTAAAACCAGACTCTCCTAAATTGAATGACGAAAAAACAAAAAATATTCTGTTTACGAGTACGAAAGTAAGTATTTGTATCAATTAAAATTATGGTACACATACATACACCTACACCAATCACGTTTGTATCCCTTACGGGGTAGACAGAGCCTAAGGTAACAGGTACCTACAGACCACATTTAGCGAGATTGTGGGCGTATAGGTGGAAAATGGAATCAAATTAGCTAGCAACCAGCCTCATCGCCTATAACAAGATTCCTATGATTTTCGGCCATTCCCTCGATGGGCTTGTAGATAGTAGTAGTATATTCTATGTTTTTTCTTTGCTCCCAGACCAGCACAGAAGAACACATCATACATCATCACACATGTTCTTACGTACATACATAAATCACGTGTTCATTCCCTACGGAGAGCCTAGGTTAACAAGACCCAAAAGCCACATTTAGCAAGATTGTGGCCGTTAAGGTAGAAATAGGAATCGCAAAAAATATATTTCAACTCATCATTTTTAACAAATTAACAATGAATACGCAAATAGAATCAAGCAAAGTTATGAAAACAAAGTATTAAATAAAATAGAGCAATAATAAAAACAGATTAAAGTTTAAATTACATTTCAGTTTTTTGGTGCGCAAAATGCATATTTGATGCGTAAAACATTGCACACATAGCATATAATTTACTGCTTTATTGTTCACGTGGAGCAGAAAATACGACGCGAAATTTCAGTTTAAATCAAAAAGCCGGAACAGGCTACAGTTTATTTCTACGTATTCAACACCAGTTACGATTCTAGGTGTTCAAAAGCAGTTTTTGTTGCTCATTACGTTTTAAGTACAAATTTATTCCGTTTTGAGAAGAAAGCAAAACTTCTACACGAATTACTTACTACTCTTTGTTGAGTTCTATGTGTGTCAAGATAATAATCTATGATGCCGTCTCTGTCTATTTCGTAGGTACTAATAAATAGAGACAGTACCATAGACAACTGACGGCCCTAAAGACTATATCGTATGCAATTTATGTCCTTCCTATCAAGTTTAGTTTTCATTGTGTGTACATTGTACCTGTCGATATTTCTAATTACCTATAATGCTTATAATTGGTCAGATAAAACTATTTTTAAACTTCTGAATTTGAAACTGGATACGTTGCCCACACAGAGTGCATGTGCTGGGACATAATAAATAACCCCATCAAAATCATATTCCATAATACTTGGTATGACCATCCTATTATCTTCTTTTAAAAGATATTTCCAGATGCCAAATTCTACCTAACGCAGCAATATATGAACTTCGACAATACTAATATCCATTTTAAGCATAATAATTAACGCTGTTTAATTACATTCTGTCTCATTTAAGAAGCCATTTGGGTCCAACAATTAACATTATAATGGCATGGAGTAAACGACAAGAGGATTACCCTAAGAAGGCACAAGTGAGACTTTTAAGGAATGCCATCGAAATTTTAATTAAGAGATTATTACTATGGCTTTGTGAGATACGTAATTAACGACTTCGTAGGCCGGTGTAAATGTATTCAAAGGACTTTTTTGGTACGTTTTTTGTTCATTAAGGTCAAGTAATGGGCGCTTTACCCTGTTTGTTAGGTTAAGTGGTCATTGTTTTTTCTCTTGAATCTTAAATTCGCACCTCTATTGCAACAACGACGTAAATGCAAAATTTTCAATAAACGACTTAATGATAGGAAACGGTCCGAAATCGATCGAACTTTTTGGTGCTACATTGACTTTCAAGTTTTTCCCGCAAAATTCCACCAGAGGGCGTTGCGTCTTTGTTCTTTTGAGCGGCTATTGAAACCAACAATGACTTATTGGTCAGTTGTTCGCGGGGAGGGGAGAAAGTCAGTTGTCCCGCAGCTGTACATCGACGCAAAGGTAATTTACGCCTCACTTTTTTGCGATTTAAAGAACAACATTAACATAAAGGTCTTATACGTCATTTTTAGCGTGTCACTGATGTATATTTAGATAAAATATTCTTTGCAATATTGACGTTTGTCGCAATTAAGTCATTGTTGTTCCCAAGTAAAATGTATGTTTATCAATACGATATTGACTTATCTGTGTTAAACGTCACTTTTACATTTTACTAACATAAAATTAAGAAATATTTAGTGTAATATCGACGTTTGTAGCAATAAGGTCATTGTTGTTCCCAAATAATATTGTGTCTGTTTTGTTATTTTGTTACACTTTATTACTTGAAATCTACTATTTAGGTAGTTACTTTGATATGCCAATTAAAAGTGTTCCTTATGAACAAAAAATTTTACCTTGCTACTCCGCTACTCACGTGCAAGATAACCAAGCTTGTGTGAAATATATATGTTTTTCATGCAAACCCTCCCTCCACTGCTGCCAATAAAACACATATAAATCCCACAAACTTAATTATCCCTTACACCACACAAACACTGACGCGTTTCGATCCCTCTACGGGATCATTATCAAAGTTTAATGAACACAACTGTTACACATGCAAACCAACGTCGTACTGATCCGAAACCGTATTTATAAGCATAATGTACCTTCATTCCTATTTTTTCCCAAACTACCCTATTATTTATGATTTTTAATATACACTAACAACTACCTTCAAAAAAAATTCCGACTACAGTAAAAACAAATAGGGTTATGTTTTTTACAAAAATATTTTTTATTCGTCAAAATGAACACGCAATAAAGGCGATGAACCCAAGTTCACCTGATCATTAATTATCGGATTAATTAAAGTAGATCGGGGGTGTATAAGTTAACTTGTAGTGAATGCAATAGTGTGTATGTGGGGCAGACGGGTCGCAGTTTCATTACTAGATATAAGGAACATACTGCCTCGTATAGGCTTAATCACCCAGATAAGTCTAATTTTGCTAGACA
Source organism: Pandemis corylana (assembly GCA_949127965.1). Lineage (NCBI taxonomy): Eukaryota > Metazoa > Arthropoda > Insecta > Lepidoptera > Tortricidae > Pandemis > Pandemis corylana. The sequence continues at coordinate 11,738,983 of OX421858.1, read as the reverse complement.
TTTATTAGAAGAAAATCATTCGTTGCCGGATTCAGCGTCTTTCGATATTTTGCACTTTTGTGAGAAGGGTTTACGGTTAGATATATTGGAGCAGTTGGAGATAATTAGGTACAATAATAGCGGTCCGATAATTAATGATCAGGTGAACTTGGGTTCATCGCCTTTATTGCGTGTTCATTTTGACGAATAAAAAATATTTTTGTAAAAAACATAACCCTATTTGTTTTTACTGTAGTCGGAAATTTTTTTGAAGGTAGTTGTTAGTGTATATTATAAATCATAAATAATAGGGTAGTTTGGGAAAAAATAGGAATGAAAGTACATTATGCTTATAAATACGGTTTCGGATCAGTACGACGTTGGTTTGCATGTGTAACAGTTGTGTTCATTAAACTTTGATAATGATCCCGTAGAGGGATCGAAACGCGTCAGTGTTTGTGTGGTGTAAGGGATAATTAAGTTTGTGGGATTTATATGTGTTTTATTGGCAGCAGTGGAGGGAGGGTTTGCATGAAAAACATATATATTTCACACAAGCTTGGTTATCTTGCACGTGAGTAGCGGAGTAGCAAGGTAAAATTTTTTGTTCATTTAAATGGACCTCCGCAAAGTAACGCCTGATTCAATAAAGTGTTCCTTATAGCGATTGTTCGTTTTAAAAGAAATAAAGAATATTAATGCAGAACTGAAGTTTTATTTCTCTATGAATTTATCGTTGGGTTGTTTTGCTTATAATTAGTTGGTAAAACTGCTGCTTATAATAAAAATATGTTACTTACGTTATATTTTAACTGCATATTTATTTAAACAATATTATTACAATGCTGGTTTAAGTTTTGATTTTAGTTAATAATAAATGTTAAGCATTTATGTCGTTATTGCTTGTCAAAAGTTGAATATTTTTAAATAGGTTCGATGAACAACGACTTAAATGTAGGTACCTTCAAAATAAAATGGCAATAACCAAAAAAATAAAAGATTTAAAAAAATTAAATAAAACTATAAAAAAGGCTTATATAATAATGTACTATTTTATGATTCAAACAATTACTAAACACCTAACGAAAAAATTTTACGGTGATTACAGTGAAATAAAATTTTCAAATGCATTTTCTCAAAAAACACAAAACTTGCATTTACGTCGTTGTTGTAATAGAGGTGCGAATTAATCTTGTACTAATTTTGGGGACTTAGTCTTGAAACGTGCTTACTAGGATTAATTATTAAACTAGACGGGTAAAATACACAACAAAAGGACCTTTACATTGTAGCTCCAATATTTTGACAGAGGTCAAATGGAGCTGGAATTAAAAAATCCGTGTAGACATTGTTTTGACAGTTGGGGAAACTTTCTAAGAAGGACCTCTCTCTCGCCAGGTCAGAGTTAATACAATTTAGCAGACATTTTGTTAACTGTAATGCTGGATGATACTAGCTTTGCCTTTTTTTTAACGTAGAGTAAATCTTATGGATGCCCTAGGCACGGGGATGCCTAGGGTTATGTGGGACTCCCCCCCGAAGGGGTATCCCGAACTAAAAACACTCCGGCGTTGCCTCAATCCGGTGTGATGGGGACGCAGTGGGATGCCACTAGGCTTTCACCACAAACGCCCCCCCGGTGGCCCCGGCTTCCACCAGGACCGCGCCAAGAAGAGGAGGCCCCGTACGCTGGGCCCGTATTCCCTTAGACCTTAGACAATAAGACCGTGCAATGCAAGTAGGTAATGGCGAGGTAAACAGAGCCTAACATAACAAGACCTAAAGGCCACGTTTAATATGATTATGAGCGTATAAGTGGAAAGGGGAAGCAAAATAGTGATGGGTCGCTCTTTATTCTACATACATACATACATACACATACACAAATCACGTCTTTATCCCTTACGGGGTAGACAGAGCCTAAGGTAACAAGACCTACAGGCCACGTTTAGCAAGACACTGAGGGCGTAGAGGTGGAAAGTGGAATCAAAATAGTGATGGGTTGCTAGCCGCATCGGCTATGACATGAATCCTATGTTTTCGCCCATTCCCTCAACGGGTTTATACCATTTGCGCGGGAAGAGATGCAACTGGTACATTCTATGTTTTTTCTTTGCTCCCAGACCAGCATGGAAGTATTTATTCTACTCTAAATTATATTCGCCCTTTCTTATTTCTCATGATGGTGATGCTCCCTAAAAAGGCGCGTAGTAACAATCAAATAATACCTATAACCTACTGGTTATTCAACATGTTCACTTACGTAAGCTTAAATTGAATTAGGGAATCAATTGGCTCAAGATTGAATTAGGTAAGGTTCTATTCCTACGTTTATGTCTAAATGGTTTGTTTAGTTACGTCTGTAACTATTGTCTATTCTCAATTAAGTGTACCAATGTTTCCTTAGTAATAATGCAAATTATAAGGCATAGTACTCTAGTGGAGTTTAAGAGTGAAATACACACAATATTATTTGTGGAGAAGCTATTCGTCCTACAAAACAAAACAACGGGAAAAAGAATGTTTTTAACTGTATTGTAAAATGAAATAACAACAACGCATAATAACAAGGTCACGTGACAGCTAGTAACGGATAGAAAAAATTGAAGGCTTACCCACCTGCTATCGGTGGTGTAGGGGTATATATCACTCGTCACAGAATGACGAGGATCCGGGTTCGATTCCCGGCCATAGCTTTACTTTTAGGATTTTTCAGTGTTCGAATTTTCAGTGTCTCTTAGAAATTTAAATGAAATTTAGTAAAATATAATTAACTAAAGCTCAACAAAGTTCTTGCCATTTTTTACAATCCTATGTCAACGGGCCTTTGCCCAACAGTGGGATGAATTAGGCTGAAGATGATCTATGTAGAACCTTACCTCATACGATTTCGCAATAATTTCTTTATCAGGTGTATGGTAATTCATTATGACATTTTCAGTGAAAAGCTTCCACCGTGGCAGACGATTCAGTTTCTTTCACTGTACAAATGTGTCTCGTCTGTTCTTGTTTATTATGTTTCCAGTAAAGTAACGACCGATAAACGACATCGCAAAATTGCCGTAAAACATTTTTATCAGCTGTCATTTTATTTACACTAAAATAAACTCAGTTGAAGCCCGTCCTCTATCGCGATATATATCTGAGATACAAAAACTAATTTGTTTTATCTAACCCCGTCTCGCATCTATTGAAAACAAAACCGGCGATGTGTGAGTCAGAATCACACATTGGTTAAGCAATAATATCCTCCGTTTCAATTAGTTTCGAGTTTTAACTGTAGACAGAGCCTAAGGTAATAGGTACCTGTGAAAAATGGAATCAAAATAGTGATGGGTTGCTAGCCTCATTGCCTATGCTCCTCACTGCTACTTAGCGGCAGGATTAGCGAGTAAGATGGTGGTAGCGATCCGGACGGACCTTGCACAAGGCCCTACCACCCGCAAAACCTACCTGCGCGGATAGAGAAGCAACTGGTACATTCTATGTTTTTTCTTTGCTCCCAGACCAGCATGGAAGTGTACCCCGTAAGGGATAAAGACGTGATTTGTGTTTGTATGTGTATGTTTAACTGTAGCGGATACATCCTGCCGTTGGATGCTTTAAACAAATAAATAACTATTGAATATTCGATTGAATCAGGCTTTGGCGGAGATCCATAATTAATGAAGAAAAAAACATTTATGTTCCTACTCCGCTGCTGCTGCGTGGTGGCAGCTGATTAGCCAGTTGAAAATATTTTTTTATTTTTTCATTTTTGACACATATTAGTAAAAAAAAAACCCTTCTTCGTCTTCTGAAAGTGCCACTCCATTACTGGAGGCTGGCCGTTAGCTCTGAAAATTTCTCTCTGCCTTGAGCCATCTGGAATAGTTGCTCTGCACTGCTGAATCCGGTCCACTCTCTAATGTTCCGCAGCCATGATTTCTTCCGCCTTCCAGAGCGCCGTTTTCTCTGTATTTTGCCCATCAATATTAGTTGAAGCAGCTAGCATCTGTCATGGTGCAACCTGTGCCCCAGACATTCAATTTTGCGCTTTTTGACCGCTGGTATGGGTCATACCAGCACGCTGAAGCACCTGCATGCGACGATAGCACCACATCTCAAACGCTTAAATTCCAAAAAAAAACCTTTCAAACTGAGATAAGTCCAACGCCTACTTAACCAGTTTTTATCTTTTACTTACCCGTGTTGATACCGTTTCTGCTTACCTATAGAATTTTCATAGCGAAATCATTAAGAGAGGAGGACACGGCGAAAAAGAATGCCTGAAATGTACTCAATGAAATCAAAGGGTCTACTCAACAATGCGCAAACTTAACTTTCGCCATTGGCACAGCAATTCAGCTTCCCAAGGATCGAAATATATCACAGTTTCAATCAATAGATAAACGCAAACTATTTGAGCCGGGTAACCGCAATTACTGTGCCAAATGAAGCGGCCATTTTAAATGAAGATTGACGAGCGATCGCTGCTCTATGCTTACACGAGTACACTGTGCCTTGCCATAGTGCCGCAAACTTCATTTTAATTATAATTGGACACGTGCGTGTCGTTGTAAGCAGGAGCATGCTTAAATCTTGCTTGTGTGCGTCCATATTTTCAATGTATCGCTTGAAGTGCATTGTTAAGAAGGTTGTATACAAAGTCTTGGTTTAGTATGATTAAACACTTGTACAAATTTTTAATCGCAGTTTTTGCTTTAAAGTCACCCCTTTGATGCGGAACAGTCAGCATTTGACAGACAATCGATGAGCTTACAATGATCTGATCTACACACCCTCTTGTTACCATGGCGATAGTCGTGTGTGACTGATGCTGATTGTACATTTTGTACATCGACAAATGTATGGAGGCATTTTTGTCAAGAACAATAAAATTGCAAGCCCTGAAGAACATTTACTGTTTACATTTGTTGTTACGTAATAATTCTGAGATAACTTGTAAACATGAGGAAAATTACCATAAGGAATGGAGATATTAAATTGTATTTAAAGAAGACTTCAATTTACTTAAAAATAATTCACACGTCGATGAATTAGAAAAAAAATGTTTTTTCATTGTGAAATCGAGAACGGAAATTTAAATTACTATGTTAGCAGAAAACCAGGGGCGTTACCAAGAGTCTTTATCCCTTACGGGGTAGACAGAGCCTAAGGTAACAAGACTTAAAAATGCCGTTTAGCATGATTGTGGTGTAGGTGGAAAGGGGAAACAAAATAGTGATGGGTTGCTAGCCGCATTGTCTATAACATGATTCCATGCGCGAGAAGAGAAGCCACTGGTACATTTTATGATTGATCTTTTCTCCTAGACCAGTGTAGAACACATGGATCAGTTTCAATATAATTGTCAATGCAACTTACATGGATGATTTTCCACATGCATGACATGTAAAAATGCATATTTTAACACGCAACGCCTACCCTACATCACGACATCGGGAACCAATCAGCGCCGATATCACGTCATCTACGGCTGCTCTGATTGGTCAAGACTCTCGGCGAGAGGGGTGTGCACCATCATCGAGCATTTGCCTTCACGAATACGACCCTAAGCTTGTCAACGGATTAAACGATATTGCCTTAAAAAATCGTCTAAATCATTGCTGCTGATCCCGCCTACAAGGCTAACTCCCACATCCAGCTCTAGGCCGCAAAAGTAATAACGAAAGTAATATTCTTAATTACCAATTGCTGTAATTCATACTTGCGCGGAATAAGGTCGCGGCATAGAACTTGTTAATGTAGGTAAACGCCCCATATTACTAACTTGAATGGAGTTGTCTTCAGTTTCGTAGTAAGTAGATTTGTTTAGGGCAAGTCTGTTTGCTTACACTCGGAAAGGAAAGAGGTAGAGAGCACTTACATAGGCAATATGAGGATGGTTACTAGTTTAGGTGCTCAGACCGTATGGTCGGACAAATAAGGGGTAGAGTCTGTCACTTTTCATTAATTTCGCATCAAAAATGTCGCTTGGAATCGAACTTTTAAGTTGACAGACTTGTCTTGTCTATATTATGTTTTAGGAGTTGCAAAGGACTTTCAGCTTTAATATGGCTGACCACATATTTGGGAGATGGTACAGTCAGTTCCCAAATTCAGTGTCAGTTTTCTTTGAAGTCGTCATCTTCAGCTTATATACGTCCCACTGCTGGGCACAGGCCTCCTCTCACAATGAGAGGGCTTGGGCTATAGTTCCACGTGAAAAGCGGTGAATTTGAAATGCGATAACGCACATAAATTCCGAAAAACTTAGAGGTACGAAGCCCGGGATGCGAACCCACGACCCTCTGCTTGAGAGCCATAGCTGAAACCACTACGCTACCACGGCTTTGAAAATATGAACACTGCATAATGTTCGGGTTATTAACGGTTGGTTATTTGTACAAGGCATAAAAACACGCTCGAAGTTCTAAAGCCGTATTGTATACTTAAAATTTAAAAAACCCCCACGAATGAATTAATCGAATTAATCAAACACGGCTAAGAACCACTCAAGGAAACTGGCTTTCGAATGAAAGAAACCGCATTGAAATCAGTCCATTCGTTTAAGCGCTACGATACTACAGACAGACACACAATACACACAGACTTGTAACACCTCTCTTTTTGCATCCAGAGTTAAACACACTAATCACGCCAATGCCTTTTTAAACAAACTTCACATATGTTTGAGTACCTTCCAAGCTTCGACATGGCAACTGTCCAATCTGCAAATTTTAACCGGTATCCGGATTCATTCCTCGAAAACACATCATTGAAAATGAAAATGAAAATGAAAATGAAAATTTATTTTTGCAAATTGGCCGCCAGGGGCTCTTTTACATGTCTTTTTGAAACTACCAGCACATTCGGAAAGACCATCATTGCCAAGAAGAATGCGCCGCAAGAAACTTGGCAGAAAGTCATTTTTTCAAAATAAAATACAGTAAGAATACTTAAGTTCTACTTAAATTAAATACATTTATAAAAGGGATGTATAAGGTCCCCGAGCCTTAAATTATATTAATCTATAAATAGTAGAGATGTATAAAGTCTCTACTAGTCAAAAATAAAAAACAAAGAAAAGAAAATAATAACAATAAGTTAAGTGGAGGTGTAAAACGCCTCTAACGTCAAATAAATTAATTGGAGATGTCTCCAATGTCGCAGTAAAAAAAAAATTTATAAAACAAAATTATGAAATATACATTTCATGTCAAGTAAGTAACCAATAAGCTTTTGGATTCCGAAGGCAAGCTTGCGTCTGCCGCCCCCAATGTTGGCTTCCACGCACTCATGTCCTGCTCTGAAAGCAGAGCGGTACCGAGGGCATGTCTCGCTTCCGTCCCCACAGGCACACTATGGGAACGTTTTGGGAACTTCGACGTCGTTAGCCTGCAACTAAATAGTAAAAGAGAAAAAAAAAAAAAAAAAAATGAAACCGGAAATCCATAAGCTTAACAATATACCTACGCAATACCTAGTATGACATAGCAATATTTACGTCATTGTAAACAATAATAATTATGAAAAATAGAATAAATATTTAAATAAACAATTACAGTAGGTACAATATTTATATTGATAATACCTATCTTAATATTCATAATTAATAATAGCTATACAATTTTGAATCATAATAAAAATCATAATTAATCAAGATCAGCTAACCTAAACAGCAGACGGTAGCAACAGGGCCAGAGACCGCCGTATCTAGAGACACTACACGCATACACACATACACACACACCCACACACACACACACACACGTATATACACACTACAGGATCACTCACAAAAAACACTGGATTCTTATGGTAATTTTTCCAAAGATGGCCATGTCATGTCCTCATTCGTTCCAAAGTGCCGATCATTCATTCAAAATCCGGTCAGTTCACTGTTGCCGTTTCAAAACAAGCACATTTTTCAGCGGACTTTACGTGTTTGCATTATTGTAGAAAACTTTTTAAGCGTTGAAGGGTTTATAATAATGACTGTCATTAACAAGATCATGGGGTTGCCTAATTTAATGTTGATGTTGATGTAGTTGTGGGGACGTCTAGTTGGATCAGGCGGGCTGTCGATCCGCTGTAGCGATCATTCAGCCCAGTTCCCCTTGGTTGGAGCCGCCGGTTACTGTCCCAGCAGCGCTCCCACACAGCAACTCTCCTCGAATCTTCGTATCTTCCTGCCGAGCATAAGGATATCTTTTAGTTTGACGTCTCTAAGCTCGTCCTCCTCCAGTTCATCGCTCCCGAATGCTTGCCGCGCTGCCGCGTACATGACGCACTCGGTGAGGACGTGTTGGCTTGTCTCATCTTTCCCACAGTGTGGGCAGGAGGGATCACTTGTTATACCTAATGCTTAAATGCCTGTTTAGAGTATTATGGCCTGTGATCTGGGGTTGCCTAAATGGGTGACCGCGATCGCATTCAGCATCTCTTTCTATCTTTATGCTAAATTAGCCTGCCACGTATGTGCGGAGTACATTTATCGCGCGCCCGCGGTAACTGTAGTACAATTTCCTGAGATGAAAACTATCTTATTATTTACACTGGACTTTTAATATGACGTATGCAAAATTTAAGTTAAATAAAGGCGTGAAAGCGGAACAAACAGACAAAATTACCTGAGAGCCTCTGATACTTTGCTTTCGTCGGACACGAATCAAACTTAATAGACGTTTCTATTCTTCCATGCTAGTCTGGAAGTAAAGCAAAAACATAGACTTTACCAGTTGCTTCTCTTCCCGCGCAGATGGTAAAAGCCCATCGAGGGAATGGGCGAAAGTCTTAGATGCGGCTAGCATCCCATCACTATTTTGATTTCCCTTTCCAGCTATACCTTAATCATGCTAAACGTGGCCTTCAGGGTTACCTTAGGCTCTGTCTACTCCGTAAGGGATAAAGACGTGATATATGTATGTGAACTTTCTATGTGAAGGGGTAAATTTACAAAACCACAATATAGGACTGCGTACAAAGCAAAAGTGAAGCAGCTTATTGGCGGAAAAACCTTTTAACTTATAGAACGAGAGGATTCTGAATGGACCCATGCTTGAAACCCTCTATTATTGTCAAGTAGGTTGTGCAATAATATTGGAAAAGTAGTAATATTATGATGTCCAATAGTTGAATGCGTGAAAGGGCTATCTTTGTCTGCTCTATCCTACTAATATTATAAGCGCGAAAGTTTGTAAATATGGATGGATGTTTGTTACTCTTTCACGCCAGAACGTCTGGACAGATCTGGATGAAATTTGGAACATAGATAGATTACAGTCTGAAATAAGACATAGGCTACTTTTTATCCCGGAAAATTGCGTAATTCCTGCGGGATAGCGATAAACGAATTCTATGCAGATGAAGTTGCGGGCAACAGCTAGTATAATGCATAAAGCAAATGATAAACACAGTTGTTGAAGCCCCAGATAATTTTAACTTTCATGATTTTTAACCCCCGATGCAAAATAAGGGGTGTCATGAGTTTGACGTTGGCGTGTGTGCGTGTGTGTGTGTATTTGTCTGTGACAATGGCAACGTAGCTCCAAGCAGGTGTACCGATTTATAAGCCAGTTAGTTTTCTTGCGTTGGTTCTTAGTCATGTTTGGTAATCAGTCCTGCGGTTTGAAAAGTATCAGCTATCTTCCTAAATTATGTAAGGCATTTTTTTTAAATCTTCAATTTAATTTTTTGGTCGTCTTCAGTCTTGGTTAGTAAACTCTAACGCTAAATTTACAAGCTCACGTGCCTATCTATTCCTGCGTCGCTAAACATAATAAAATACGCTCCAAAGCGTTGCGATGTCGACATACGCTTGCCAATAATATTCGTTTTCCCTCATTCCATTATAATTATCCGATACCTAGTCGAAAGTGACTGTCTCTCTAACCATGCTGAAGCTGTTCGTCCGACAATGCTTCAGACCAGTTTTTTATTAGTGTTCCGCACCCAAAGAGTAAAAAAGGGAGCCTATTACTAAGACTCCACTGTCTGTCTGTCTTTCACCATGAATCTAGACAGTTGAAATTGGCCGCTCTAACAACAAATACCGTAAATCTAACTTTTTTATGTCTCTCTACAGGTAACCAATATAAACTGACCTCCCACTGCCTACATTCTGCTTAAGCGTATTGCTCTGCTAACACTGGATTTTGTATTCACTTGTCTAATGTTTACGGAACCCTCGACGCGCGAATCTGACTGGAACTTGCCTGGTTTTTTAAACAAACTTCGATTTGCCGCTGAAAATAACTTATTGATTACTAAATCAGTTTTATATAACCCACCCCCAAATACCCGGATACGCCTATGCCTTTCGCTCCAGCGACTTCAGTTCATGGTTACCTAATTATATTATCATAACAACAATCAGTATGTTTAATGGATTCCAAACAAAGTAGGAATAATCAAGCCGCTCTTGGGTTTCCAAAATCGTGAATATTCGATGAGATTTGTATTGCGCGCTTCCCTGGGTAACTTATTTTAAATTTGGAATAGGCATCGAGAATTTATCCAATTGTTTATTTATATGCTCCAAGGCAAAGGTTTTTGTAGATTTTTCTATTTCAAATAGACTAGCGACGCGTCTGGCTTTGCACAGGATATTAAACAACACGAATAAACATCTCTCTTCAATTGTTCTACCAATTGAGGTAACCGCATCAAAATTTGTTGCATCGTCTACATAGGTGTCTACACACCTACATGCATACACACGGCGAGGAGCGACTTTATTTTAAACTAAGTATTGCAGAGATTTGAAAACTTTTAGTACCTACATTAAAAGGCCGTGGTTTTTAAACCTGACTTATGGTCTTATGGGATAAAGTCGAAGAAATAACCTTGCTCAAAAATAGCATGCAAATTTTACAGAAACTTATCTTATACATAGCAACCCAGAAAAAACCACATTAGGACTCACAATGAAACACAATGTGACGCCTAACTTCACCATCTGAATGATACTCGTATAACCTTTTAATTTCGTGGTCCCTTATAAAGAAACAAATAGCAAGAGCAACATTCCGTTCCACTTACCGATTACAATTTTGCTTCCTCCAGCGCAGCCAGTGGAATAATTTCTTGTTTATACCGGAACACTAGCGTATATTGAGCGTGAAACGGAACGCGTCCACACGAAGCCCTCGGAATAAGACCTTTAATAAATGCGGCCGTTTTATTACAAAGGGTATAAGAACTTTGCCTTTGTTAATAATTGAAAATTGGAATGATTCTGGATGACGTTGCAGTTCAGCCTTCGAACAAAACCTAAGTAAAATGGCCGCTAGACAACTTTGATACATGACGTGACTGCGTTATTAGCCCTTTATTTGACATAATTAAAAAAAATCATGGCTCAAGCCTCATCGTAATTTTAGAGTTCTAGAGTTCTGTGTTAAAAAAACCGGTCAAGTGCGAGTCGGACTCGCGCACCGAGGGTTCCGTATCATTATCTATAAATATCTTTAGACCAGTGTAAGCAGAGCCCTGCTCCAAAGCAAAATGTACGCAGTGTGGGGTTACTTTATATTGGTCACTGCTATATACAGACATACATACACATTTACGGTTTTCGCAATTATTCTTTAATCTGTGCTATAAGACCTACCTTCATACCAAATTTCAAGATTCTGCGTTCACGGGAACTACCTTGTAGGTTTTGATTCCCTTGAGAGTTGAAAATTTGCGGAAATTTGCGGCATAAACGGCTGTATCTTTTGATTGCGTTGGCTTAGAATTTTGATTTTTTCACAGTTCCAAGGGGCAGTAGACCTGAGTATTTGATATAAATTTCAGCTTCATACCTCCACGCGTTCCTGAGAAAAAGGGTCTTGACAGACGGACGGACGGACGGACAGACGGACAACAAAGTGATCCTATAAGGGTTCCGTTTTTTCCTTTTGAGGTACGGAACCCTAAAAATACAAAAAGGTATTCTTAGAACTTGTCCAGTATACTGTTACATTGCCAAATTAAGGGAAGAAAGATTCTATTCACTCACTTATTATGTATGATGTGTCACGGTAGTTTCATGTTGAACATTTTATTATACCTACTCAGAATAAGGTTGGCACTTAGTAAAAAAAACATTTTTAGGATATTGTGTTTATATCTTATAAACAAAGTGTGTAACGACCGAGCGTACATAAATCATCTTCAAAATCAATTACAAAGTCCGTCACCCTAAACATTTCTGTCCAAATCATAAACCAGAGTTCACCTTATAACACGATCGGACATGTCTGATAACGCGAACATAAATTCAGGAGAAAATAACCCTTATCGCGTGTTATATTTGTCATTTCTTCTACCAATAAAATATGAGATATGACTTGCCCACAAATTGTCGCTAGATTTTCACTAAAAGAGAATTGGCAAGCGTGTATGAATTCGATCAAGATAGAAAGGAATAACGACCCTTTCTACCACTTTGGTTGGAAGATATAAATGTCACATTATGTTGCCGTCATTGTCCGAATATTTTTTTGAAGAAAGATTTCGGTTGACGTTGGGCAAATTTCCAGCATTCCAACTTCAGATGTAACACTATATATATAAGTTTTTTATAGTGAAACCGAGTAAGTGACCACATAAATAGAATCAACCGCAGAAGGATGGAACGATATCTAAGAATGAATTGGTCATAGTTATTTATGTATACTAACTGGACTAGTTAAAACTTTTGAATTACCTTTAGTAATTATTAAGATTTCATGTTGTAAAATACGAGTAAGCTATTTGACAGTATAAAAATGTAAACACTTTATATTAAAAGCTAATCGACAGTTGATTTCAACAGTGAAAAAGCAGTTACAGTCCTCATAGAAACTTTATTATTCGATCCTGTTACCTTCTAATTCTCTGACATTCAATATCACGACTGAGCTCCGTCGGAATGGCTGCAAGTAGGTATTTGTCGTTTGCATCAACATATTAAAGTAAAACTTACAATATACACTGTACCTACTGTACTGTTTTATAACATGTTACTTCTAATTTAGAGAAAGCAAATATTTGTATCGATTCAATATAAATGGAGTAAACAAACAAAGTTACCCTCACATTTTTACTACCTGAGATTAAACTTAATAAGCAGATTAATATTTCAACTTCAACTTTTTGTATAATGGCAACCGGTTGCTTTTGGTTGACAACCACTATTGCCAATGACTCCTGACAGCAGCAAAGTATCAGATTAATATCGGCTCCAGTAAACAAACATGAACAGAATCTAATAAAATCACGTCATCTTGATAAAGCGGGGTGTACAATAGATATGCGAAATAGGCACGCCCGCTTAAATACTACGCTAATTATTGACTGCTAAACCTGATGCATAGGACACGTCGAAACCACTACTGCCTTGAAAAAACCACCGTCAATTGGCATTGTTCATTTTTTTTAGTATGCTCCAATTCGAAAACCATTTCGAGGAAAACCATCAATCATCGATTTATCTTGTCCGATTTCAAAAATACTTTATGATTGCAGATGTTTTTGTAAAAGTACTTTGAACCTTTGTTCGACCGAACGACCGGGTTTTTAGACAGAATCCAGCATAGAATGTTTGCCACAAAAATGAAAAAAAAAAGTTTGGCTACGGCAACTGTCACGTGTCACTGTCAAATCTACAAAACCACAGACAAAGCCGTTTTTTTTATAGCCAGCCGAACGAAGGCGATTGGGATTCTGTCTAAATTCACGAATTATCAAACAGTGAAAAAATATTTATTATTAATTAACAAAGCTACGTAAAAGCATAATATTCAAATTAGTTGCTTGAAATAGTCCATTTTATCAAATAAAGGTGTTAAAAGCACAGCTTAAAAAAATGAACAATGCCAATTGATTCGTTGAATTTATTTTTAATACGAGTACCATATTTACTTTCTCAAATGGTTACGATACGGCTGCCAGTTGCAACGCATAAGTTAATATTCTGCAAAAAAAGACCTCATTATTATCCCCAGTCAAATAAACATACATACAGATAACAGACGTAAATAATCCTTTCACATCGTGAACACACGGTTACTTCCAAATGATGCCGACGTGTCTATGAGTCTGACTGAAGTAGCGTGCCAAATACCGTACAAATAAGAACATTTCCGAGATGAAACGATGGAAAAGGATTTTGCATGACATCTGTACATACATACCACGTCTTTATCCCTTACGGAGTAGACAGAGCCTAATAAATAGAAACAAATCTGAAGGCCACATTAAGCATGATTGTGGGTTGCTAGCCGCATCGCCTAATAACACATGCTTCCTAAGATTCCCGTCCATTCCCTTGACGGACTTCCCATGGTAGAAAATCATCTGGTACATTCTATATTATTCCTTGCTCCCAAACCAGTATGTTAGTTACACGCTGAAGAAAATAAGTCTTTCCTCATTACTTTCCAAGTCAAATAAACAATACCAGCTAATTCAGGTATAAATACACCTGCTTCCACATACACTGTGGATTACCCGACCACTAATTTCCTTGGAGAATGCAGCTTACTCGTCCCAGGGGCGAAGATAAAGAAAGGGCGCTCGTTACGCACAATCGGGCTGATACTGAAACTCGTAAAAGTTTATTCGTACACTATCAGTTTTAGGTTTTGAGCCTCCTGGGTTCAGTGTTTGCTCTGTTTAGAACAAGCTTGTTTGTTTTAGGCGTTGCCATTGTTAGCTTAGGTTTCGGAAGTAACAAAAGGTGTTATCAGTCGGGTTACGTGGAAAAGTAGGAAAAACGGAACCTTCGGAGTTTCGTTATGGCCGTCTGTCTGGATGGCTTAGCTTAAAGACTCTTAGTACTACAAAGCTGGAATTTCGCATCAGTATACATAATTATCACGGCGACAAAGTGGAAAACATTTAAGTTAGAAGGAGATGGCACGTTTTGATTTTTTCAGCAATCACGAGTTGAATTGAGATGTATTTGAAATTTACCATGAGTTTTACGGTGTATAAAACATCTGGTAGCAACTAATTAATTTGAATTTCATGGTTTCTATAAAGTTGCAGTCCACACTGGGCCTTTGCGTATATTTACACGCTAAGCTCTCTTATACTGAGAGAAGGGAGCTCAGTAGTGGAACAAAATGACATTGAACGATGATGATTATGATGATAATGATCTCGACATGAGACAAACAATGTCACAAAATAAAGGTATGTCCATTTAAATAGCTTTTTTTTAGGACAGCTCACCCTTCCCGACCCCTGTTTCCCAACAAAGACAACACACAATATTGACGGAACTTTCTTGTGTGAATGGTGATTGTTGATAAATTTGAAATGTGAACGTGGCATTGTGTTGAAATGTGGACGTGATATTGTCTCAAAGTGGGACGAGGCGTAAAACTTTGCATGGCCTGAATTTAGATGGAGCGATAAGGAAATGTTTTGTTAGGTCTTTCGTTTAGACATTTATGAAGCCGAATCCTCAATTGTTGGTGTTTTAGATATTAAATTTCATGAAGCATTGAACCATAATGTGTTAATAATAAATGTAGGTAGTCTTGTTGCTATACAGATACTGAAAATAAAATTCGTTTTGTTTGTAAATCTGTATCAACATAATTATATAAATGGAAGTCGTGCTAGTTACACTATTTATAACTCAAGAATAGCTGAACCGATTTGGCTGAAAATTGGTGGGGATGTAGCTTAGAACCAGGAGGCATTTTATCCCGATTTTTCCGCGGAATTGGAAAATCCCGAAATGTTGTACCAATAAAGCTACAGACATTTAATTTGGCATACCTACATAATTATTCCTTGATTAGTATAAAGGATTTTTTCAAATTTTCCTTGGGATAAAAACACGTGGTAAATAATTAAGACTATAATTAGTAGATTATTCCTAAAGGATCACGTAGATGCTCTAAGAAGGGATTTTCCGAATTTCCCGGGGGATAAAAAGTAAAAACCTTATTTTTGGAGACATGAGTGGATGCATAGGGTATGTCGTCACTCTGACTTTATCTGCGCGGACGAAGTCGCAAGCAAAAGCCAGTTAAAAATACAACATTAATACGTTGAAGTAAACAAATTTAGATTAACGCGTAACTTTCATAAATACTTTAAAAACATTTTTAACGGAATCAAAATGACTGTAACTACAGTACACACCGCTCTGCCATGAAACCACAACCGCCCGCAACCAAATATTTAGTACGTACCGCTAATTCAGTCCACGACAATAAAGCGTTTAGTATTTAGTGCGGGCCAGTTACAGCGTTGTTTTTCCTTTGCAAACATACGTACAAAGAACACAGTTTATTCATTAACAATACTAAAAACACCGCACAAACTAGAGTTGTGATGTTGTGAAGAAGAGACGGGCGGAACACTTAACAAGACGGACCAGCGAGAGATGGTCGAAGGTGGTCTCAGAGTGGTGGCCAAAATTGGGTCGAAGGTAGCAGCACAAGCAGACCACCAGCCCGTTGGTCAGATGACATCTGGCAGTCGGCAGGCTATGGATGAGATTTACACAGGACCGGGCAAAGTGGCGTGTAAATGAAGAGACCTTTGCCCAGCATTGGGTGGGTGTGGGCTGATTAGACAGATATATACCTCATTATTTAGGCTGTACTATTACACATAAAGCCGTGGTAGCCTAGTGGTTTGACCTGTGGCCTCTCAAGCAGAGCGTCGTGGGTTCAAATCCCGGGCGGCGCACCTCTGAGTTTTTCGGAATTTATGTGCGAAAATTACATTTGAAATTTGCCATGAGCTTTCGGTGAAGGAAAACATCGTGAGGAAACCTTGCACACATCTGCGAAGAAATTCAATGGTGTGTGTTAAGTTCCCAATCCGCACTGGGCGAGCGTGGGAACTATAGCCCAAACCCTCCAATACACGGAGGAGGCCTATGCCATGAGGCACGCCGAATTACGCGACAAATTAATAATAAAAAAAAACACAATAACAACAACAAAAATGAAATTGTAGCGAATTCGGAATAAAAAAAGGCTATAATAATAATAAATTACACATGAATAGCACATGCTTTGACATAAACTTTATGAAAAAACTAAACCTTTGGCATTCATACAGTACGCGCGCGAGCTCTGAGGAATCGGGGGTTGGGGAAGCGGGGGAAGTGCTGCACGCCCGCACGTCGCTTCATACCCCGCGCTCACCCAGTGCGAGTAGCCTTGCCTTGAGAACATGCCCTTTGGCTTTCCGAAGTATTATTTAATGTTCATTTTAGTTATTAAGTGACATTGGCAAAAACCTAGTGACCACCGACATAGATAGAAAAATCAGTAAAATATAAATTAACTTGCCATACATTACACTTTCCCTCTCAGTTTTTGACATGAGGCAAGTAAAAAGAAAAATAGATACATTTGGAGAATAGAGCACGTTTATTTTTCTTGTCCGTTAACCTTTTGGCGAGATAAGGTCAAACGACATCGTGAGAAACCATCCTTACGCTTACGGTTAAATAATGAAGGTATTTATTAAATAATGTTTGTTAAAGAAGAATGGAATGGATCTCTTTGTTGCAAATATCAATTAAAACGCGTAGAAATTGCAGACTTACAACATAGTGCTTGTCCCAAAAGGATTTTCCAGGTAACCATCATTTTTTTCTTCTTGACGTGCCTCTTCAGTCTTGAAGATTGGCCGTTAGCTTCTTGTATTCTTCTCTGTCAATAGCCAGACGGAACATATAACCTGGTAGAGAATAAATCTTTACAAGTTACAACGACAAGCAAGCGGCAACTATGTGTGTAAGTGAAAAGAACTACAGTTTGATAGTATTTAAAAGACCTTTGCGTCCGTCTTGCTGTCTCTCTTACTCCTATGGGTTTGATACTTGAATCAGCCGACAGTACCCGAAACCCTAATGTTAAATTCTAGGAGCTTACGGACTGTATGCTACTTAAGTTTATTAAAGGAAATATAAATCCAAGGGCCTGTTTCATCACTATCTGTTAAGTTCCAGTTATCTATAGAGTCAGTTATCTATGATTCCGTTAATATTTATTACTACGATACAGACAGAGACGTCATCATATATAACTGACACTTAAGATAACTGGAACCTAACAGATAGCTAAAACTTAGTCAAATAAACATGAAAAACAACTATTGTGCCTGTTAATATAAAAAGTTGACTTAGTAAAGCCGCACATTTTTTTAACTTCATCATTATCATCTCCAGCCCATATACGTCCCACTGCTGGGCACAGGCCTCCTTTCAGAATGAGAGGGCTTGGGCTAGTTCCCACGCGGGCCCAGTGCGGATTTGGAACTTCACACACACCATTGACTTGCTTCGCAGATGTGTGCAGGGGTCCGCGGTGTTCTTTCTTCACCAAAAAGTCATGGTAACTTATGCTTTAATAACAATACAATACAATACAATTAACTCTTTATTGAACACCACATATAACAACCAAAACAGACAAAAGGTATACAGAATATTACAAGGTAACAATAGGCGGCCTTATCGCTACAGAGCGATCTCTACCAGGCAACCATAATGGACTGGAGAACAGAACAGATCTGAGCAGGTGGTGCAATTTAGAATATATATTAATATACTAAGTACTGAAATACATACACATACATACACAAATCACGTCTTAATCCCTTACGGGGTAGACAGAGCCTAAAGTAACAAGACCTACAGGCCACGTTTAGCAAGACACTGAAATACATAATATATTATACATGAAACACACATTTACAATAAATGGAGATATAAATAGACACATACACACATACCTAAAAAAGCCAGCTACAAGATTCATGCACAAGATGACAGATAGTGCTCCTTCAACATAGATTACATTAGTAATTCCTAGGAAATAAAACTACCACGAAATATTTTTACTATCAGACAGTCATGTAGAAGTCGGGAACACTAATTTTGTATTTATCATATTATGTTAGCTCATACTGAGTAGGTATTCAATTCGAAACTTCTAGTTTCATAGCCAGGGTCAGGGCAAAAGTAACTTTATACAAATCTACACCATGAACTTTAGGACAGGTCAATCGGATTGTCCAATATAGTTCCTAAAGACGGCCTTTTGTTTTCATAATGAGAACTGCCCTGTCTACCCTTTCTCCAATATCCACAACAAAGGGCAGATGTCAAGGGTCAGACCACAACAGCACTAGTTTGCGACTATAGCGATTCGCAACACCCACCCCAAGATTTATTGGCCTATCTAATCGTTGCTCCGTTTGTCAGATTGGTACCGGATGGAAAATATGCACAGTTAATAGGTCACTAGTTTCGGGTGCACGCGTTTAAACTGGAAATTCTAATCACGGAATGTATTCGCGTCCTAAGGCCCATTTAGACACATGCAATAATTTGTAGGTATGGGATTATATAAGTAGTTATATTGCGAAGTTTGACAGATCGGTTGAATTCGGTGTACCCCGGCAACCAGCAATATAATGAAACTTGCGTGTGTCTAAATGGGCCTTTAGTATGAGAATATTTTGCTTACACAATGTATGACCGTAGAATATAAATAGGTCTATTATAAAGGTTCTCCTAAAATTGTGAACATTTTCACCACGAAACTACCGTGAGACTCGGTCATAATTTCACAAACGGATAACTCTTGTATAAAAATCGAATGTTGCTCGATATGTTTCAGACTAGTTTGTAGTCCTTCCTTCCGGAGAGCTCGCACCGGCGGCAGCGAAAAGAACACTGTGCGCCAACTGAGGTCCAATATGACATGTAACGTCATTATTTTGTCACAACGTCCATATAAATTCCATATTAAAATTCAGTTTTTCAAGAATGAGATCTTTGATAGCTTGTCTCGGTTATTTTAAATGAGCTATTGATAAAAGTCATGAAAAAAATCATGAATATTCTTTATGACCTAAAAAGGCTTTAGTTTAGAAAAAGCCATTTCATAATTTGCGATTTCGTGTGTGAGCAACGCGTCTTAAAAACAGTATTTCATTCTCAGTTAAGGACAGTTCCAAATTTAATTGTCCGGAAAAGTAAAAAAGGCAATTCAAGGAGATCCGGGTAAGCGCAGCTTCGAGGGAGCTTCAAGTTGAGCTTTTAGAAATTTATGGCGCTCACAAATAATCTTTTACTCAGTTTGCAGAGGCAAAACATTCTTTTTAACAATTCTTGGGCGAAACAAGTTCTTATAAGGCTGCTTCTTTCGCTTTCCCGGGATACTTACGGCCATTTCTTTTTTGTTTCATGCGACTTCGGTATTAATGATTCCAATTACAAGTTTTTCTTACAGTAGTACAGTTATGCTTATGTCGCTGTTTATTTTAAAACATTAATTAATCGTATGAGGCTTGTTATAGCAGTTACGCAGTCTCCCAGATATCTTAAGTAACTAATTGAAAAGGTTTAAAAATAATCTCAGCCCCCGCATCAAGCCTAACACTTGCACTGGACGAGTGCGGGGTATGAAGCGACGTGCGGGCAGCGCGCACACCCCCCCGCTTCCCCAACCCCCATTCCTCAGAGCTCGCTCGTGGACTGTGCAGTGTATCACTCCTCATTTAATACTTAAAGAGAAAAAAACACTCACATGTTTTAAACATTTGCAAACTTCCATGCTGGTCTGGGAGCAAAGAAAGAACATAGAATGTACCAGTTGCTTCTCTTCCCGCGCAGATGGTCAAAGCGAGGGAATGGGCGAAAATCTTTGGAATCTTATAGACGATGCGGCTAGCAACCCATTACTACTTTGATTCCTTTTTTCACCTACACACGTGGCCTTTAGGTCTTGTTTCCTTAGGCTCTGTCTACCCCGTAAGGGATATATACGTCATTTTTGTATGTATGTATGTCTTGCGATCTTTTATTTTAGTCACAGGGCGTGGTTGAAAGCGGTAAATCGGACCAATTTTCATTACCACCTTACTGCCATTTGAAATAAAGTAAACATGGCTTAAAATATATTTGTAAAAAATATTCATTCTCCATCACATTTCCCAATAAGCTTGTATCGACTCGTTTATACACGTCCTTTTCTAACTTTGCTGGGAATCCCATCATTCGTCATGTTGTATGGGAAATATTTCCGATGTACTTACAGTGCCCGCTTCGACCCGTAACTCGTAGCACAGATTAGTTAAACAAATGGTTCATTCAAGGCTAAGCGTTATCTATTATATTGTCTTAATTCTAAATGCTGCCATGTAAAAGTAAATGTTTTGCCGTGTGAGGCAAATGCAAAAGACAATAACAGAAATAAAAGTTCAATTACAGAAACTGAGTGAGCAGAAGCCATTTAGGTATATGAGAAATAAGTAAATGTTTTTTTTATTTTTGTATGATAGTGATAAACTTAAAATGTGCGACTGGAAAGTCACACTTTTCTACTTGCTTATATTATGAACATAGATAGGTACAAAATTTTATGAGAGTATTATTTCAGCGGTTTAAGCGTGAAAAGGTAACAGACAGACAGACAGACAGAGTTACTTTCGCATTTATAATATTAGTAAGGATATTCCGTCGCTAAGCAAGTCCAAACAGCGTTCTAACATTTTGTAAACATTCAAACTAAAAAAAAATATACCAACACAGCACAGCAGGACCGTCACAAAAGCGACATATTTAGTAGCAATCAGCGTCGCCAGTCGCGCCACAAACCGCTTATCCTGAACTAAATGTGTGCATTATTAATTTATGCAGTGATCCAGCTGTTTTCCGCTGTTCTGTGGCCGCGGTTTTTTCGCGGCTGCCCCAAGCACGCGGGCTGCAAATTACATAATTTATCATGTCGACTCCGTTTTGAGCTTGTTGGAAAACATTTTCTTTCACTCGTGGAGTATTTGAGTTATTGTGTATTTATTTACATGCGAAATGACTAGAAACTTACACTTATACCACCTTAGGTACTAGTGTAAGTTTTCGGTCACAAAATACGCCTCGAACGCGTTTGCGTTAAAATGCCAAACACTACGAAAACAGGGGCTTTTCCATGATGTCTTTTTCCGATTCAATAGAGGTTAGGTTAGGTTAGGTGCTGTCAGCTCCATACTACAAAATACAGCTAAAACCTGACTGAATCGGAATTGAATCCCATTAAGACGTCGTGGTAACACCCCAGAGCGTTTAGCGCAAGATTTTAACGCGAGAAATACCTCAAACCTATTTGACAGGTTATCAGATAAAAACTGGTAGATAAGATTTACCTTGTCTAAAAGGACACAGTAAAATTAATCGAATTATGTTCCATTCAGCCGGTAATAAAGGTTGTAATGCCGGTTCATCACTGTTTTTCATTGATATTATATATTATTATATATTTAATATGTGCTAACAGTAGCACTTGATGGTCCCATCGGAAGACCAGCGCTAGCTGGCCAGCATTATGCTGAGATGGGACCATTTCGTGATGTATGTCCTTATGTTTTTTATTTACTTCTTTTTTTGTTTATGTATTATATGTCACGAATAAATATTTTCTTTCTTTCTTTCTTTCTTTCTTTATTTTAAATTTACAAACATAATTATATTCCCACCATAGTATGTCACCAAAACCATTGGGAATAAATGAAAATGTTTCCCCTAATGCACTGGAGACGTTTTTGATCACACAGTAAATAAAACCATTACAAGACGGTCCAAACCGCGTCATTCAAATATTATGAAGTATTTGCATACGTTTTCCCTTGCGTAAAATCAGAATAATTATGCGACCACTGACAAATGAAATGCATCTTTTTAGCATTTCATGGAGCTTACAAAATAACTGTGAAAAACGACTATAATATTATATATATATAAAATAACAGTACATTACACCCCGAGTGTGGTGAAATAAAGTCTCAGATCGGAGGAAGTTGCTGCACGAGCCAAAGGCGAGGGCGATGAACATGCGAGCTGAGGCTTTCTATATCACCGCCCGAGTTGTGCACACAAGTTTACGTCTTCCACTGGACGGTAAACTGAAATAAAAATACAAAATAGACAACTTAGGAAAAAACCGGACCAAGTGTGTTCCACTCGATTACTGTTCCCAATCGCATTAGTGCGCAAAAACGAACTTTTCGCACGCAAGACAGCCAAAAACGGACACTTTTGAGCATCTGTATTAAAAATATATTTTCTCCATTAAGGGGTGTTTTATCATTTTAACAAAAACCTGTTACAATAGGTAGGTAACGCAATAATCCATGTATTCGCGAGTTTCACAGTTTTGTTGTTTTTATAAAGCCTCCACTGACATTTATTTACTCACAGTTTTACACATTCCCGGGGCAAAAATAACATTTTTAATATCGCTCGGAATCAGCAATGCTGAAATTCGGTGTAGCATTTGTTTCGTATTATTTTAAAAAACGTTTTAGTATTAAAACTTTCGCTACGTTATTTGTATTGACCGAACCTTTTACTGTCATTTTTTTACTTTAATTGATACATTAATTAAATTGGGAATGGGCGAAAATCATAGGAATCATGTTATAGGCGATGAGGCTAGCAACTAATCACTATTTTGATTTCATTTTTCACCTATACGCCCACAATCTTGCTAAATGTGGCCTGTAGGTATCTGTTACCTTAGGTTCTGTCTACCCCGTAAGGGATAAAGACGTGATTTGTGTATGTATGTATGTATTTACCATGAGCATTTTGATGAAGGAAAACATTGCGAGGAAACCACCTACGAAGCAACTCAATGATGTGTATTCACAAACCACACAAATTTCTGCTCCGACTAGGGATCGAACCTGGGATCTCATTGTAATGAGATTTTTAACCCTTAGGCTATTTAGTTGTCAACTGACACTCATTCGAGAAAAATACCATATCGTTAAGATTAACGTTAAATTTTCGTTGATCTGAATTTTGTAAATATTGAAAACACAACACAAAGTTTATTACGACTTGAAGTTCAAAGAGATTTTAATTAAGACAAAATGAAATTTCAGGGGTGCGAAACATTTGAATCGATGACGACCCTATGTTTATACATTTGCGGACTGACGGCTCGATACAGTTAGTAAGTTTTAATGAGATTTTTGAGGTAGCCGTGCGGTCTTGGGGAGAGACATGAAATTCGGCTCGTAAATTGACTTAGCCGAAGTTACTTTCGGCTTGTCGTGTCCCAGGTTAATCCGCTTGAAAGTTACAAAATTTACTGTAGAGATGGAAAAATCGTGATGAGCTAAGACTTATCTGAAACATGGCACTTGTTTATTTATTAGCCAAGTTAGATAAGCTTCGTCTCTACAAACAGCGAGAATTTAGATTTTGTTGACGTCTTTTAATAAATTCACCGTAAGTGTTGACGACCTCTGAAATAAATTGAAAGAAAGTAAATTGATTGTGAAAGAAAGTAAATTGATTGTGAAAATAATAAATAAAGCTGGTGATTAAAAGAAGCGTGAAACGTTTTGGTATTTGCATTATTCCTCTTTCTGTTTCCGTCTCACTTTAACCTAATGGAATTAAGTTCGGCTGTCTCGATTAAGAACGTGAATTAATTTGGGCTAACCAAGAAAAAAGGTTGTTACTAATTCCAACGTGACCATGGGTTCAAATGAGCTTCCTTCGGGCGAAAAAAAAATTAATTAGTCCCTTTGGCTTCCCTTTTATTATAGCAAATGTTTGTATAATTCCTTTATATTACCGTACGCCTTTTCATTACAAAAGATTTTCTTTGCAGTTTTGTATTTCTAGTATAAAGGTAACCATAGCCAAAATAATTATTAGGGTTTTATCTATACATATAAAATTCAAAGTCCTGACTGACTGACTGACTGACTGACTGACTGACTTAACTATATATCAACGCACAGCCCAAACCACTGGACTTAGAGACTTGAAATTTTGCACATAGATACCTTATATAATGTAGGCATCCACTAAGGAAGGATTTTTGGAAATTCCCACGGGATAAGGAAAAAACGGGAATTATATATTCGACTCCGAGTGACGCTATCTCAGTAACTATAATAACTAGACTCTTCAATTTTGATACAAATGTAGGTGATTACAAAACAAAGAAACTAATTTCAGGATTTTTGGAAATTCCCACGGGATAAGGAAAAAAACGGGATGTATATATTCAGTTTAACGAAATCCTATGAACTATAATTACTACTCTTCAAATTTGGCATAGAAGTAGGTGATTATAATAGTAAAATAATATTTTAATGATTTTTGGAAATTCCCACGGGATAAGGAAAAAACGGGATTTATATATTCAGTTCTACGGGATCGATTTTTCGTTTTACTGGTCGTATAAAACTGAAATTTGGCCTTCAGGTTCCTTTGGGGAGTGTAGGGGAGCACTAAAAAAAGGATTTCCCGAAATTCCCACGGGAACGGGAAAAACGGGACTTTTCATTTTACTGGTTGCAGAAAGCTGAAATTCGGCATGTAGATTGCTTCGGGAGTGTAAATGAGCATTTAAGATAGTACTTTCCAAAATTCCCACGGGAACGGGAAAAATATTTGTTTACAAAGAAATACTGCGGTAGGCATGATATGGCTAGAAACTTGAAATTTGGCACACATATACCTTGAGTATCCTAGAGGTGCACTAAGAAGGTATTTTTCGAAGTTCCCACGGGAATGGGAAAAACGGGACTTTTCGTTTTACTGGTTGCAGAAAGCTGAAATTCGGCATGTAGGTTGCTTCGGGAGTGCAGAGGAGCATTAAGAGAGTACTTTCCAAAATTCCCACGGGAAAGGGGAAAAATATTTGTTTACAAAGAAATACTGCGGTAGGCATAATATGGCTAGAAACTTGAAATTTGGCACACATATACCTTGAGTATCCTAGAGGTGCACTAAGAAGGTATTTTTCGAAATTCCCACGGGATAGGGAAAAACGGGATTTTTCGTTTTACTGGTCGTAGAAAGATGAAATTTAGCATTTAGCTTCCTTAGGGAGTGTAAGGGAGCATTAACAAAGTATTTCCTAACATTTTTACGGGAACGGGAAAAACCAGGATTTTACGTTTTACCTACTGGACACAAAAAGTTGAAATTTGTCACGTAGGTTTATTCGGGAGTGTAGGGGAACACTAAAACGGGAAAAAACGGGATTTTACGTTTCCAGACGAAACAGCGGAAAAAAGAGACTTAACATTTATAACGTGTCTTTCTTTAAAGGCTTTAAGTGTACCTACTCCGAAAGCACTCCCCAAAATTTTCACGGGAACGGGAAAAAACTTATTTTTTCGTTTTACATCTTAGCGCGTAACTACGAAGTCGCGGGCAAAAGTTATTTGGGGTAGGTATATTTTAGGACAGCCCTATAGGTTAGGTTAGGTTTGTTTTATAAAAATCCTGCAATATTTACAGTTTCAAAAAAATTAAGGCAGCGGGGCAATGCGGGGGCTTGCTTGCATGCTTGCTTGAGTCCTTGCTTTGCATGCTTGATTGCATACTTGCTTTCATGCATGCATGCATGCATGCTTGCTTGCACGCTCGCTTGCATGCATGCTTGCTTGCACGCTTGCTTGCATGCTTGCTTGCCTGCTTGCATGCCTGCTTGCATGCCTGCTTGCATGCCTGCTTGCATGCCTGCCTGCATACTTACATGCTTGCAGGTTTGGGTGCTCGCTTGCCTGATTGCTAGCTTCTTTGAAATGCTCATGGTTCACGCGTGCGAAGCCGCGGGCAAAAGCTAGTACCTTATATTTATTATTAGACGACCGGATAGCCTAGTGGTTAGTGACCCTGCCTATGAAGCTAGAGGTCCTGGGTTCGAATCCCGGTGGGGGCAGACAGTTGTATGATGAATACGAATGCTTGTGCCCGAGTCATGGATGTTGTATGTATTTAAGTATGTATTTATCTACATTATATAAGTATGTTTATCCGTTGCCTAGTACCCATAGTACAAGTTTTGCTTAGTTGGGGGCTGGGTCAATTGGTGTAATTTGTCCCAAGATATTTTTTTATTTATTTATATACAGACGAGCAAAAATAAAGGTTCGCTTTTCATATGACTTTCTGTTGGAAGTGACCGTATTTCTCGTCAGTGTATTTTAAAGAACTCGCTTTGTTTACATTTTGCTTGTTATTATTGTCAATTGTCTGCGGACATTTATTCCTTTATTTTTACTTGTGTTGTTAAGGCAATGTAAAACAAACTTTTGTGTTCATAACCACATCTAATCGGCTACTTTTTCATTAACCATTCGAATAAGACGGTTGATAGCTCTTTGAAATCAAGGTAGCACTCGGAACTTTCCCTTACTTAAGTCAAATGCTCCGAGAAATAATTAAATTGCTAAGGTTTCTGGACAAATGGTTATTGGCGAAGGAATCCGAGGGTATTAATTTCTTCACCAAAGGTTTTTAGTGAAATTAATGGGGTTGGCCCCTTAAAGGGTTTTATTGCGCGGCCCCAATGAATTGGCTATCGGCAGCGTTTTCCATTAGGTCTGCTTCCGCGGATTCAGTCTCTGATTTGTTGTAATAATTTCTTTTGAACCAAGTTTATTCAACTTCACCCATTTTACATTAAAACATTGGGAATCCCTTAAAATATGTATGTTTTGCACAAAATTAAAAAAACTATTAAAAATAAAACACACACACAAAACACTTTCTAACTATTTCGTCTCTTTTTTATTTTGTATTATTCTTGCATTTTGAGTAGGTACTTCGCTTGACACTCGCGATACAGACCCAGAGTCTAGTGCGAAGGCCGCTGTTTCACTTACCACATAAGCTGTCATATATCTATCTCTATGTAACAATTGTGTCCTTTGTAAAATGTTTGCACTTTGTAACTTCTGTGGTGAAATAAAGTTATTCTTATTCTTAGTGGAAGGGCCAAACGCCCCGATTTACTATAAGTACTAATGTCACAAAACATGGAATTACCGATAGCATTATTTTTCTTGCTGTTACTAAATACTCCACTCCAGAATGATGCCAAGACTCTTATATTTTTTTATTATTTAAGTAACGAATTTCATTCAACCATTTTCTTTTCCATCATATTGATTGATAAGTAACAATTTTCAACTTTCGAGCTTTCTTTCTTTTTACATTCCGCATATGGATACAAAAAACTTGTTAACGAAAAAATAGCTCTAGCATATTTTAACGCGTTTTTAAATATTCCAAACACTCCTAAACGAGACCGTTAATAAAAGTCATATTTATATACAGGCACTAAGAGTTTATTTCACCTTTTTAACCGCAGAAGTTGGCGTACATTCATCTTGCCCTTTTTCATTTTCTTTTTTTTTCATTTCTCACTGGCCTGGGAGAGGTTTTATGTTTTATATAAATCATACAGTTTTAGATCCCTCTGAGATTTACGAGGGCGGGGAATAATCGAAACTAGTGGACATAAAAAGTTGAGCAACATGTTAAATGTTGCCTTATGACATATGACGGGTTGTTTTTACTCGTCAGAGGCGGTAACCTAAAAGGGTGCAGAGCAGTCTGTGAATAATGAATAATTATAAGTTTGAGAGGTTCCGTTTTCCTGTTTATGTTTATTTGTAAACTGTGCAACATTGTCCGGTGGCCACTCACGTTTCTAAGTATGTTTCTACAGATCTACCAACTACACGTGCCTTTTTTTGGGTATGACCTCATTGAAGTGTTTTTACAATACACAAATTTGATGTACTTAAATAGGCGTGAAAGAATGAATACATAAATACTCTTGGGTCGTACAGATCATTCAAACAGATGACGCTTGGCGACAAAAATTCGCATAGTAACAAGGTCACGTGACAGCCAGTAACAGATAGAAAAATTTGAAGGGTCACCCACCTGCTATGGGTGGTGTAGGGGAATAGCACGCGCTACGGAATGACGAGGATCCGAGTTCGATTCCTGGCCATAGCTTAACTTTTCGGATTTTTCTATTATGTTCTAATCATCAGTGTCGCTTAGTTTTTTTTTTTTACATAAATACTGTCACGCGTCTTTCCCATAAGGGTAGGTAGATACTACTGTGTTCTGCTTTACGATCTTGGCTACCTTTTTCGCTTCATCCACACTGATCAATCTTCTCATACTTGCGCTCGCCGGTTTAGGTACTCTTGACCTCAGACATTATAAGTTTTGTTTTGTTTTAGTAAAGTTGTCCAAACAAAAACATTGAATGGAATGGCTATGCCAAAGGAACGGTTTAAAATATTCCTGTCTCATACTCGGCCAAAGTAGGCCAACAGGGTTTTCCCAATAGACTTTTTCGTGGCGAAATTAATTATTTCCCTCTAATTAATGAGCAAATGAATGTACGTTCACAAATTAATTCGAATTCGAGCTGAAAAATGTTTCTTGTCAATTTGGAGTTTGCAAATTCTTAAAAACGCGTTTTTCCAAAAACTAAATCCTAACGGCTAGGTTTATATATATATAAGAGGGGGAAAACTAGCAGACGGGTCACCTGAAGGAAAGCAATCACCGTCGCCCAGGGTCACCTGCAAGACCTTACTGATTTTCTTATAATACTAGCCATTTTTCGCACCCGACACCGTCTTGAATATAGTTAATTTTGTAAATACGTCGCAAAAGGTACTTAACATTTTTCATACCCATGGCGCTTTCGGAGAGACGACAATAATACTTCACTACATAGTATAAGACGAAGTCGCTTTCCGCTGTCTGTCTGTTTGTCTGTTCCTATGTATGCTTGGATCTTTAAAACTAAGTAACGGATTTTGAAGCAGTTTTTTATTTATTATTAAGTCGCGGACAGAAGCTAGTACTGAATACGAGTAAAACAACATAAATGAGAAAAACATTTTATTTTATTGCAGTAGAATTTAGTGGACTTACTGGATATCTGGGTGGAACCAGACAAATGCTAAAAGAGAACTATCATAAACAATGGTGTTAAGGCTTCATTCTACTGATCATTACGCAACGTGGCTTAACAAAATAATAAAAATGGCCGTTTCCTAAAATAGGGAAGGCCATGCACGCAAATTGCGTGCTAAATAAATTAAACCATCTCATTAAAAGCCCGTTTACGCTAAAACTGCGTAATTACCTTTGGAAATTTAAGAAATGCTCCCATATTTTAGTGTGAAACACTCTGCCTACAGTAAACGGCCTCGCGGAGACGTTCATCAAGGCCCCCAAAAGGTTTTATTGGAATAATTTAATTTTAGATTTTCAGTTTTTTTATGTTGATGTTGCATTAAAAAAAGTCGCTACAGCATTTTCTCTGTAATAATTAT
Source organism: Pandemis corylana (assembly GCA_949127965.1). Taxonomy (NCBI): domain Eukaryota; kingdom Metazoa; phylum Arthropoda; class Insecta; order Lepidoptera; family Tortricidae; genus Pandemis; species Pandemis corylana. The sequence goes on along the minus strand of OX421858.1, from coordinate 11,708,881 downwards.
GGTGGAAAATGTACTATAAATTCGTTCTTTTATTTTTAAAACGGACGTCGACTTAAATGGAGAATTTCTCGTGATCTGCTTATATCAAAGCCGAATTGCTCCAAATCTACTAGATTGATAAATTGAAATTCGATTCATTGGTGATTTCGTGACTGTAGTTGTTTTAATATTTACTGTGGACCACATTTCGCAGCAAATTTGACTAGACACTTCTATGTTTTTTTTTCTTGTTTTTTTCAGTTGAGTTCAAAGTGTATTGTCTCAAAAGCATAAGCATGTTGAAACATCGTGAAAAAAAAATCCTATAAAATAACTTAGCGTAAATTAAATATGCCATATTTGCCACACTATTTTGTAAATTACTCTATAGGTACTTAGCATTAAACATTTTACCGAGAGAGCTATCTTAATTGTACTGTTTACAATTTTTAATCACGCTAAGTTCAAGATCAGTTGTAACACTTACCAGTGTTCCAAATACATTTGTTTCTCACGTAACCATATCATATTCCGAGGGATGACACATCCACTCACTTATCCTTTCGTACATACACGTTAATGCAACACCATGATTGCCCATTTGTGATCCTAGACACCTTAACGAACTGTTTACATCTTAATTTGTTATCATTAGTGAAAGATTCTGTTGTTGTATTTGGTTGAGGTTGACATTTGCTGCGTTTAGTTTCCCTCCCCGAGATCGGACGTTCCGTTTCCGGCGATTACTTGCTTCCAGACGTTTGTTTCTTTGAGCGGTGGAGGTGAGCGTGATTTATTACAATAGAGATAGGTTTCCTGTGGTCCCTGTAAGCGTTTTCAAAATAATTTAGTAATTCCTGCCTCCTTAAATCTTTACAAAGTTAATTCTATACTCGTCAGTGACCACTGAGTGTTGCAGAAACGAAACGCACCGGGCTGCGTTCGGAAGCCGATTCATTGTTGGAATGTATGCCTGTCATGGGGTTCATGTCATTATTTTGGGTGTTTTTGGGTTGTCAAATGAGCAGTAATAGGGATAAAGTGGGTTGTAAGTCGGTTACCCCTCATTACTTGGATCGTTTGGTTCCTTTGCGAGAGTAAACACAAATGTTTAATACTAATTTATTTTCGATCTAGTTAATACAGCCGGGAACACTATAGCGGAGTTTTGTTTTCAGAACGGCCGTAAGTTGGCCCATTTCCTGTCGTTGTTTTTGTCACTGGACATTCCAAAGAGGTGCATTTCCTTTCCGACGCCCGCAGCCATTTTGGTGTCTGCATGCGGTGTGGTTAATTTCTTAAGCTGATCGGTCTGATTTGTGTCTGAAATGGCGTGATGGCGCTGCCAATCTGTTTTGTGGACGTGAGAATGGTGTTATCTTCGTAGTATTTCGTCGCGGGAGGTAAGCAAAGCCGTTCACTATACGATTTGCGTCGCGTCGTAACCACGCGTTCCATATTCAAAAGAATACATTTATAATTCGTTTCAATCTTCTTTTCAGCTGTGATTGGTGCTGGCTACAGTCCGGAATCCTCTTGTGCCTTGATGTTATGATGCGGAGAACGTTGATTTCTTTATAATTTACCCACTTATAGTGGTAAGTGTCTTCTATTTCCTTCTTTTCATGTGGGACGGACCACAAACCGGGAGTTCGTGTTTGATAACTAATGCTGTGAATAACTATTGTTCATAGGGTCGCCCGGCACGGCTATAAAACTACTTAAGTGTAGCCGGCACGGCTACCAAAACTACTTAAGGGTCGCCTGGCTCGGCTCCAAATCTTCTTCATGGTCCGGCTAGCCTCGACGACGTGTACCTGAGTATCCGGCTGCCCCGGGTCTTCCTCTCAGCGTTCCGCCGGCTCCGCTAACCACCTTCGGAGTAGTACTACCGTAACAGGTTGGATCTTTCCTTTATTTCCGGTTGGAGTGTCGGTTTCACTGTTCGGAAATCTTATCGGTTGTGTATTCGCATTAAAAATGAGTAGTGTGAAAATAATTTAAATAAAGTAGTTAAATAGGGTCAAGTACCCCGTGATGTGATCTTTTCCTAATTAAGGTGTCACCTTGTGTGCTCCCGATGGTGTAATGCCACCCATCTGAGAGAGTGTTCGTGTGAATTTAGTTATTTACCCGTTGTCCGAGGGACTCTATGCCCTAAACAGCGTATGATGTGTTGACTTGTTTACCTCTAGTATTAGAACCTTAAAGCTGAGCTCAGACTTTCTTAAGATAAGATTTATACCGGTGTACTCTAAGATTTATACGAGGTACCCTATATTGTCCCTATGTTTTTCTTTGCTTTTAAGTAGGATTTATACCGGTGTACTCTAAGATTTATACGAGGTACCCTATATTGTCCCTATGTTTTTCTTTGCTTTTAAGTAGGATTTATACCGGTGTACTCTAAGATTTATATGAGGTACCCTATATTGTCCCTATGTTTTTCTTTGCTTTTAAGTAGGATTTATACCTGTGTACTACAAGATTTACATGAGGGATCCTATATGGTCCCTAGGTTTTCCTGTGCTTTTAAGTGTGATTTATATCTGTGTACTATGGGTGTAATAAACATGTGCCTTTAATTACCTATAAACTAGTAGTTTTACTCAAACCACCTTGCAGTTTTGGAGGGTGAGCGCCTGGCGTCCCCTACCTAAATTCTTGGTCGCTCGCCTACTCTGGGCCAACCAGTACCCGCTCCCTGAGCTCTTGCCTGTAGCCGGTTGCAAATATTACAGTGTCGTACCCAACGTGTGGCCCAGGAAGCATAGTGGTTTGAGTAAAGTGTACCTATATCTACCTATACTTATATCTATAGGGTATTTGTACCTGACTTTGTGTTCTTTATCGGAGTGTACATCTCGCGTTAGTATTTAAGCATTAATATCTCAGGATGGACTTTATAAAGGCAGGGTGTAAAATTAACCACCTGCATAAGGACGAGATCACTCACGAGCTGTCAGTGCGTCGGCTGACTGTTAACCCGGTATCGAGACGCGACAGCTTATTTAGGGCTTTGAAGCAGACAGCGGCTCTGGCTAGGAGGGGTAGCCTGAAATTTACTTCCCTGGAGCCGTGCGACGTGGAGTCTGAGCTGGCGGTTTGTCAGAGGAAGGCTGAACAGATAGAGAAGGAGATCGGAGAGGACCTCACTGAGGCTGCTTCAGTCCGCCTTGACTCTCGCTGTAGGTACTTGCTGTGTCGCTTATCTCGTCTACAGGGCGAAGCCCCTGAGGTTAAGTTGCTGATGGCTATGATTACGCAGATGTGGGAACGAGTTAAGTCCGATGAGCCGTCTGGTTCGGACGCTGAGTCTGTCAGCTCCGGTCCATCCGTGGCCGAGGCGGTGACTAGGAAGGTCTTTTATAGAACGGAAAAAACGTTCAATATTAATTCTCTGAATCTGAAGTATAGTGGTGATTCTTGTGCCCGCACCTTTCTTACCCGTCTGGAGGAGTTGCGTGTGGCCAGGGAAATCTCAGAAGCTGTTATTTTTAGGGGTTTTCCGGAGATTCTGGAGGGACCAGCTCTTTCCTGGTTCCGGTCTAATAAGGCAAGGTTGATTTCGTACATCGAGGTGGTAAAGGCTCTTCGGGATGACTTTGACATTCCTGACCTGGACTACCAGTTGTTGAGGGAGATTCGTGCAAGGACCCAAGCTAGGGATGAGACGATCGTCGTTTTCGTGTCCACGGTGCTCGGAATGTTCGAGAGGCTGAGTAAGCCCGTGTCGGAGGAGGAGAAGTTGGATATCCTCATGCGGAATATCCGTCCCGACTACAGTAGGGAGCTAGCGCTTAGGGATATTTCTTCCATAGATCAGCTCAAACAGGACTGTAAGAGAATTGAACTCGCTAGGATTAAGGCTGATCAATTTCAGGAGCCCTCTTCCTCATCTTCTGCTAACCGTTCTGCGGGGAATAAAAATAGGTTCGGCAACCATGCTCAACGCTCGCCGCGTGCGCCGCCTAATATTAATGCGGTGCATCAAGATAATCCGAATCCCGAGTGTTTCCGCTGCGGTGCTCGTAGTCATCCCACTAGATCTTGTCCTGTCTCTAGGGACCTGGTGTGCTTTAGATGCGGTGAGAGAGGAGTGCGCACCCCTGAGTGCTCAAAATGTCGTCCTACTCCAAAAAACTAAAAACGCTTGCTTTTCCTTTTAGTAACTCTTTCAACCACCGGATCTCTCCCCCTGTGGTAGGAAAGGCAAGACACTTTGAACCTCCTAAGGGAGACTCTCGCTTGTATATGACTGTGGAAATTTTAGGACTAAAGGTTATGGGCCTCTTGGACTGCGGAGCTTCTTGCTCTATTCTTGGTAGTTATAGTCACCGTTTGTTCTCAGAGATAGGTATTCCTACTTATAAACATACTTCACCTTTGAGACTGTGTGTTGCCAACGGCCAGGAGCTTGTATGTTCTGAATACATGTCCTTACCCATTAACTATAATAATAATGTCCAAATAGTACATTTCAATATTCAATCGGGTATAACCGCCCCTATCATTTTCGGTCTAAACTTCTGGCGAGCTTTTAAACTTGTTCCGGAAATAATCTCTGACTTAACTTCTATTAACTACCATGTTGATACGGTCGCTGCTGCTGCCAATGCTGGCTTGCAGGATCTGGAATCATTAACGCCCCTCCAAAAAGCTGTTATTGACCAGGTTAAGCGGTTGTACGACCAGGTGGACACCGATAAGGTGGGTTTAGGAAAAACCCATTTGATCGAACATGTAATTAACACGGGTGACTGTCCCCCGATAAAACAGAAATATTATCGGTTAAGCCCTGATAAACTTGCAGCCCTGGAGAGGGAGGTGGACAGGATGTTGGCGATAGATATAGTGGAACCTTCTTATTCCCCCTGGAATTCACCGGTCGTCATGGTGGAGAAGTCTAGCGGAGATATGCGGCTGTGTCTGGATAGTCGGAAGGTCAACTCCGTATCGAAGGCTGATGCATACCCCTTGCCCTACGTTAACTATATTCTGGACAACCTGCGGGATGCAAAGTTTCTTACCTCTTTAGATTTGAGCGCCGCGTATCACCAAATTCCATTAAGTAGAGCATCGAAGGAGAAAACCGCGTTTACGGTACCGGGACGTGGTTTGTTCCACTATAACCGCATGTGCTTCGGCTTGGTAGGAGCTTCTGCAACCATGCAACGGTTAATGGATCAGTTGTTCGCGGCCGAATTTGACAATAAAATCTTTTGCTATGTCGATGACATCATAATCTGTACTTCTGACTTCGACGAGCACATCCGTCTGTTGAAAGCTGTTCTTGACAAGCTAAAAGCCGCTAACCTGACAATCAATATGAAGAAGTCCTTATTTTGTAGGAATGAGCTAAAATATTTGGGATACGTGGTGGATCGTCATGGCCTGCGTACTGACCCGTCTAAAGTGGATGTTATTCTGAATTTTCCGATTCCCACTGATGTCAAGAGTATCAAACGGTTCCTTGGCATGGCGGGCTGGTATCGCCGCTTCATCAAAAACTTTTCACAGATTGCTCGTCCGCTGACGCGTCTGACTAGTAAGAAAGTTGAATTTATATGGTCTGACGAAGCCAACGAGTCGTTCAATGCTCTAAAGACCGCCCTCGTATCTGCTCCTATCCTTAAGTGTCCAAACTTTCAAGAACCTTTTTATATCCACACGGATGCCTCATCTTTTGCTGTTGGTGCGGTACTAGTTCAGCGCGTGAACGACTGTGATCATCCGGTAGCCTACTGCAGCCGTACTCTTAGCTCGGCGGAATCTAATTACTCCGCTACCGAGCGCGAGCTCTTAGCTGTTATCTTTGCACTAGAGCAGTATCGTGCATATGTGGAGGGCCGTAAGTGTTACGTCGTCACCGACCACGCGTCACTCAAGTGGTTCGCTAGCCTTAAGAACCCGTCCGGCCGCTTAAATCGATGGGCCTGCCGTTTGGGTCAGTATGATTTTGACATAATTCACCGAAAAGGCAGAGAACATGTCATTCCTGATGCTCTCTCGCGTATAAAAATCGACTCCCTTGTGGATGTGTTATCTACCCAGGATCCATGGTATATTGATCTTTTTAAGCGTGTCTCTGAGAATCCTACTCTGTATCCAAACTTCAAAGTGGAGAATAATCGCGTGTACCGCCTCTCTAAGAATAAGTACCGGCTGACCACCCAATTTGATTGGAAGTTGGTGATTCCGTACGAAAACCGAAACGCGTTATTGCAGAAGTGTCACGATGATCCGACAGCTGGTCACTTTGGTGTGGCCAAGACCCATTCGAAGGTTGCTAGTTTGTACTTTTGGCCAACTCTCTTCCAAGACGTGAAGTCGTACGTGGAGTCTTGCGAGACATGCAAGGTATACAAACCGGTCAATTTGGCTCCTGCGGGGCTGATGGGTAATCCCCGTCGTATCTCCATGCCCGGTGAGGCGGTGTCCTGCGATATATTGGGTCCATTTCCTCCATCTTACAACCGTAACCAATACTTGTTTGTGTGTTCAGACTATTTTAGTAAGTATGTCACTCTCTTTCCCTTGCGTACGGTTACGGCTAAAAATATTGTTAAGTGCTTGGAGAAGGGAATATTTCTGGTGCATGGTATCCCCAAATACGTCTATGTTGACAACGGTCCTCAATTTGTCGCCAAGGATTTTAGGGACCTCATGACTAAGTATAGTGTCCCCCATATATTTTACAACCCTAGATATCATCCTCAAACCAATCAGACCGAGCGCGTGAACCGTGAGCTGGTGCGCACCATCGCTTCTTACGTGCGTACGGATCACCGTACCTGGGATAAGCACTTAGTCGAAATCCAGTGTGCCTTAAACACTGTTATACACGAAGGCACCAAGCATACCCCATATTTCCTTAACCACGGCCGTGAAATGATCTTGGATGGTACCTTTTATAACTCTGACGTTCCCGTGAGCTCAAGCGAACTCTCGGTCGACCCAAACTATACCTTTTCTGAGAACCTTAAGGAGCTGGAGTCTATATTTAGGAAAGTACGGCAGTCGTTACTCTCTGCGCAGGAACGTAATGCCAGGTATTATAATTTGCGTAGGAGGCCTGTCCAATTACAAGAAGGACAGATCGTCTACAAGAAGTGTTTTCCCCTTTCCAACGCTTCCAAATTTTTCTCCGCTAAGTTATCTCCTCGGTACGAGAGATGCGTGATTCATAAAAAGCACGGTCCTCTCGTTTACACTCTAAAGTCCATGAATGGTAAACTGTTAGGCAATTTCCACATCAAGGATCTGGTTCGACCGGAAGAAGCTCCAAACTTGACGTAAAACTGTACGGGGCCGCGTCCGTGCGCAAATCACTGGCTCAAGGTGCCATGTCCATTCCCTGGGTGCGTAGAATATCTCACAATTCACCTTCTGTTCGGCATCTTGGTTTGGTGAAGTTCAAGGACGTGCCTCGTGTACAAATTAGTTAGTATATTTATTGTGACGGTGATGGGCGTTTGGTCGCGGCCTACTGGGATTTAATGACGTTTCATTAGGTGGCCTCCACATGGCCCACTAACCGTTAATAAGTTTAAGAGACTAAGTATATAGTGAATGTTTGCGGTCTGAACCAGTGGAAGGTCGTAGCTTGTTCGAGTTCGGTAGGTATGCTCCCTAGGTTCCTCCGCATTGGTTTGGCCCGCGCTCGTGTAGTTACATTAGATTTTAAACATTTAGGTAGGTGATAGGCGTGGAAGGACCAAGCCTTGTTGACAGAAAACTTTGTAGGTATGGTAGGTAATGTCCGAACTTGCAGGGTATAAACTAGATGGAAAAACATATGTTCTGACTGTTGGCGGTTATCTAAGGAATGATTTACTGAATGTGTTGTAATTTGCGGTGTGTGTTGGCACGCACCCTATCCCGGTGGTAGGACCGTGTGCAAGGTCCGTCCGGGTGGATACCACCATCTTACTCCAAGTCCTGCTGACGAGCAGCCGCGACGGCGTTCTGTGACTTGGTAGGGGAGTAAGATTACCGGTTAACATACTGCACAAGAGGCTGATCATCTGTGTCCTCGGGGTTAGGTAGACCCGTTTCCTGTTCTCATCGCTTGGCCACGCGTGAGGAGTTGGAAGCTCTGCGTTGACCTCCATTCCGCAATTGTATTTTTTTTGTTTTCTGTCAACCAAGCATTTGTTGTTCCACTGTCCGTAGTTCCGGGAATATTAAAGTAATCGTTCCTATTACATTTAAACGTAAGTACCGTAAGTAGTTTAGGATGCATCCATAGGTAAGTTTTGTTGATCGTTTATAACTTCATTCCCAAGTTATACAGTCGAAGTAGTCGGTCATAAGTAGAATATGTACGTGTTAGTTTAGTCATTCAATTTAGTTTGCAGGTAGTGTGAGATAAAGACGCATCAGAGTTTTTATCTTTCCTCGTTTTTTTTTGTTTTGTTGCCCTCAAGAAAGTAGACATTCTGGGAACAGAGTGTCGCTTCTCACAATTTGCTCTTCATTACTTTCCACCTTTCACGGGACTTGCTAGGTGGTTGATGCTGGTCTCTCACAGCTGGCCAATTGCCTCCTGACCTGACTACTACTGTACCTAGGTGTACTTCCTATGTACCTTATGCCCTTGGGTATCTATATCCCCAAGGGGATGAACATTAGTCGGGGTTGGTCCCTCGGCTAATCACCTGTTTGCGTCTGGCGTCTTGTGAGCAGGCGCTGTAATTTCTCTTTAGTTTTAGGTTGTAGTGGCAAGAGGGTTGAGTCAGCCGCTTACCGTTAGGCGCTCAATTCTCGAACCATGATTTAACACGTCTTCCCCTCACTTGGCGTAGACGTTCTTCTTTTTCCTGATGTGTTTTTCACATCCGATTTTTCTCTTTAGTTTTAGGTTGTAGTGGCAAGAGGGTTGAGTCAGCCGCTTACCGTTAGGCGCTCAATTCTCGAACCATGATGTAACACGTCTTCCCCTCACTTGGCGTAGACGTTCTTCTTTTTCCTGATGTGTTTTTCACATCCGATTTTTTTTTTTGCTAGTTTTAGGTTGTAGTGGCAAGAGGGTTGAGTCAGCCGCTTACCGTTAGGCGCTCAATTCTCGAACCATGATTTAACACGTCTTCCCCTCACTTGGCGTAGACGTTCTTCTTTTTCCTGATGTGTTTTTCACATCCGTTTTTTTTTTTTTTGCTAGTTTTAGGTTGTAGTGGCAAGAGGGTTGAGTCAGCCGCTTACCGTTAGGCGCTCAATTCTCGAACCATGATTTAACACGTCTTCCCCTCACTTGGCGTAGACGTTCTTCTTTTTCCTGATGTGGTTTTCACATCCATTGTTTTGCTAGTTTTAGGTTGTAGTGGCAAGAGGGTTGAGTTAGCCGCTTACCGTTAGGCGCTCAATTTTCAAACCATGATTTAACACGTCTTCCCCTCACTTGGCGTAGACGTTCTTCTTTTTCCTGATGTGGTTTTCACATCCATTGTTTTGCTAGTTTTAGGTTGTAGTGGCAAGAGGGTTGAGTTAGCCGCTTACCGTTAGGCGCTCAATTTTCAAACCATGATTTAACACGTCTTCCCCTCCCTTGGCGTAGACGTTCTTCTTTCTCTAGTCTCTCACGCTGTAGTGCTTCGAATAATTTTATTTCAGAATTAAGATTCTGAAATAAAATTATTTTCCCAACTGAAGTGATACTGTAACACTTACCAGTGTTCCAAATACATTTGTTTCTCACGTAACCATATCATATTCCGAGGGATGACACATCCACTCACTTATCCTTTCGTACATACACGTTAATGCAACACCATGATTGCCCATTTGTGATCCTAGACACCTTAACGAACTGTTTACATCTTAATTTGTTATCATTAGTGAAAGATTCTGTTGTTGTATTTGGTTGAGGTTGACATTTGCTGCGTTTAGTTTCCCTCCCCGAGATCGGACGTTCCGTTTCCGGCGATTACTTGCTTCCAGACGTTTGTTTCTTTGAGCGGTGGAGGTGAGCGTGATTTATTACAATAGAGATAGGTTTCCTGTGGTCCCTGTAAGCGTTTTCAAAATAATTTAGTAATTCCTGCCTCCTTAAATCTTTACAAAGTTAATTCTATACTCGTCAGTGACCACTGAGTGTTGCAGAAACGAAACGCACCGGGCTGCGTTCGGAAGCCGATTCATTGTTGGAATGTATGCCTGTCATGGGGTTCATGTCATTATTTTGGGTGTTTTTGGGTTGTCAAATGAGCAGTAATAGGGATAAAGTGGGTTGTAAGTCGGTTACCCCTCATTACTTGGATCGTTTGGTTCCTTTGCGAGAGTAAACACAAATGTTTAATACTAATTTATTTTCGATCTAGTTAATACAGCCGGGAACACTATAGCGGAGTTTTGTTTTCAGAACGGCCGTAAGTTGGCCCATTTCCTGTCGTTGTTTTTGTCACTGGACATTCCAAAGAGGTGCATTTCCTTTCCGACGCCCGCAGCCATTTTGGTGTCTGCATGCGGTGTGGTTAATTTCTTAAGCTGATCGGTCTGATTTGTGTCTGAAATGGCGTGATGGCGCTGCCAATCTGTTTTGTGGACGTGAGAATGGTGTTATCTTCGTAGTATTTCGTCGCGGGAGGTAAGCAAAGCCGTTCACTATACGATTTGCGTCGCGTCGTAACCACGCGTTCCATATTCAAAAGAATACATTTATAATTCGTTTCAATCTTCTTTTCAGCTGTGATTGGTGCTGGCTACAGTCCGGAATCCTCTTGTGCCTTGATGTTATGATGCGGAGAACGTTGATTTCTTTATAATTTACCCACTTATAGTGGTAAGTGTCTTCTATTTCCTTCTTTTCATGTGGGACGGACCACAAACCGGGAGTTCGTGTTTGATAACTAATGCTGTGAATAACTATTGTTCATAGGGTCGCCCGGCACGGCTATAAAACTACTTAAGTGTAGCCGGCACGGCTACCAAAACTACTTAAGGGTCGCCTGGCTCGGCTCCAAATCTTCTTCATGGTCCGGCTAGCCTCGACGACGTGTACCTGAGTATCCGGCTGCCCCGGGTCTTCCTCTCAGCGTTCCGCCGGCTCCGCTAACCACCTTCGGAGTAGTACTACCGTAACAGGTTGGATCTTTCCTTTATTTCCGGTTGGAGTGTCGGTTTCACTGTTCGGAAATCTTATCGGTTGTGTATTCGCATTAAAAATGAGTAGTGTGAAAATAATTTAAATAAAGTAGTTAAATAGGGTCAAGTACCCCGTGATGTGATCTTTTCCTAATTAAGGTGTCACCTTGTGTGCTCCCGATGGTGTAATGCCACCCATCTGAGAGAGTGTTCGTGTGAATTTAGTTATTTACCCGTTGTCCGAGGGACTCTATGCCCTAAACAGCGTATGATGTGTTGACTTGTTTACCTCTAGTATTAGAACCTTAAAGCTGAGCTCAGACTTTCTTAAGATAAGATTTATACCGGTGTACTCTAAGATTTATACGAGGTACCCTATATTGTCCCTATGTTTTTCTTTGCTTTTAAGTAGGATTTATACCGGTGTACTCTAAGATTTATACGAGGTACCCTATATTGTCCCTATGTTTTTCTTTGCTTTTAAGTAGGATTTATACCGGTGTACTCTAAGATTTATATGAGGTACCCTATATTGTCCCTATGTTTTTCTTTGCTTTTAAGTAGGATTTATACCTGTGTACTACAAGATTTACATGAGGGATCCTATATGGTCCCTAGGTTTTCCTGTGCTTTTAAGTGTGATTTATATCTGTGTACTATGGGTGTAATAAACATGTGCCTTTAATTACCTATAAACTAGTAGTTTTACTCAAACCACCTTGCAGTTTTGGAGGGTGAGCGCCTGGCGTCCCCTACCTAAATTCTTGGTCGCTCGCCTACTCTGGGCCAACCAGTACCCGCTCCCTGAGCTCTTGCCTGTAGCCGGTTGCAAATATTACACAGTGTAGCCACTGTAACTCGGGCGTGGAACCAGGAGATAATTCTATTTACGTGAGATAATCACAACATATTAATATTTTGACCCTTTACCTACATATATCATGTCTTTATCCCTTGCGAGGTAGACAGAGCCTAAGGTTTGTTACCTTAAGGCCACGTTTTGCTTGATTAAGGGCATGGCGGAATGGGAAATCAAAATAGTGAACGGTTGCTAGCCGCATCGCCTATAACATGATTCCTAAGACTTTCGCCCATTCCCTCGATGGGGTTTTGCATCTGAGCGGGAAGAGAAGCAACTAGTAAATTCTATGTTTTTTCTTTACTCCCAGACCAGCATAGAAGAAACCTACCACCTAACAACAAATTAAATTAATGGAATGGTGATTATTGATTCAAATAATTAATCTGCCTCCTTTTTTCATAATTTTATGATTGTTTTCAAAAATTCTTTCATTGTATATTTTGAAAAAAATTAAAGGTATTACTATTTTTGGACATTTTTGAAGTGTATTTTATAATCCTCATAGTTGGCTATAATTCTCATAAATTTTAAGATTTGAATTATTTTTACAAGCTTTCATTTAACTTGCTGTTCAAAAGTTAAGTAGTTGGAATGACTTGAAGAATAATTACTAGGAGTAAACAAAAAATGGTTTCAAATTTACTTACGTTGTCATCCTATCCGGCATAACAGTCTTCAACCAGCTTCTTCATCTTCTTCAGCGCAACATTTAATTTTCTCCACTTTTTTCATTAAATTGCATTTTTATTTTTATCATGCGGTATTTGTGCTTAATATATACATTATTAACCATTCACATTCACATGAGTGAATGGTTACGTTGGGGGGGAAGGCCTAGACGGACGTTCCGAGACCAAATAGGAGACGTTTTGGAAAAAGGTCAGGTCAGGAGTTCCGAAACCGACGAGCATGTATGAAGAGATTGATGAGTGTGAATGAAGCGAAGTAGCAAGTGGAACAAAGTAGTCTCTGCCTAACCCTGTGCGAAACAGGCGTGACGGTATGTATATATGTATGTATGCATTATTAATTATTTGTAGTGAATAACATGAATCATTTGGAAGGGTCCTGTTTTATCTTATCGCAAATGCCTTTTGACATTCTTGCGTACAATTATCAGATACTTCTCATTACTGCGGAGCCGGCCCTTCAAATTGAACGCATTGTTAAAATATCATTTTGAAAAAGTGAAATTATTGTGACTTAACTAAGTTTTTAAAGGTAAGCAAATTTAGTCTGGCAAATTTTTTAATCAGTGGCTTCGCAAAGTTTATTGGATGAAAAACTAGTTCTGACAAAAAGTTGTTTTTTATTAAGGGCAATAACAAGAAAAGGTGAAATTTTAGAAAAAAATCTAAATGCCAAATAAATATTTTTACGTATCCAATCCTCATAACTTTGTCATTTAAATAAAATACAAAATATTTTTAGACGAGCAAAAAGGCATAATTTATAATTTTATCAGCGTAATGCCAATGTGGTGGTGCACATTTGTACGAGGTGCAGAGCTGTCTGGTTCACTCCTAAAGACGGTTATATTAAAAATTTAAAATTGTATAATTATTAAGTCTTTTTCAAGACCGGAAATTCAAAAAAGGTTATTCTCTATTTTATCCGACGGCATTTGTTTCAGATATGGCTAAAATACGGTCTTGGATAGTTACAATTACATTATTCCCAGTTGTCTTCGCCCATTATCTTCTTTGGCCGCCTTGCAAGGAAAGTGAAGAAAGTATCCTGGAACCTGGTTTCCTAATTTACGGGGAAATGAGTATCACAACAAGCCCAAGTCAGAAAACTTTTGATATCAAACTGCTTTTACGAGATTGCCGATTTAGGGTTCCCAAGCCAAAAACCGCTTACAACTATACTATCTCTAAGGGAACATATTTGGCGACTGAACATTTCTCAATGAAGGATGTTGAACAGTTTGTGAAAAATTGCAATAATTTCGAAATGATCGAGTTCTATGATGGTGGTGATAAATACTTTGATGTCCAGTCCTTAATGTGGTATGAGACAATACCTGAACCGCCAAGAGAGTGTACATACAGTTTCACAAAACGTATACCTTTTCTGGAGGCGATAAGAGAAATAAACTTGTCTCGCAATAAAATACAACTTATGGGCGATCCGGAAATGTTTGCGGCTCTTAAGAATTTACAAACATTGAATCTGGCTTCAAATATGATTGAAAACATGGATGTGGGCGTTTTTAAAACATTGTCACTCATTAAAAACCTTATTTTGAGTCGAAACAGAATCCGAATATTTCCGGGAAAGTTATTTCAAGATTTAAATAAATTAGAAGAAGTTGATTTGAGTTATAACTTTATAGAGAGCGTGCCAGAGCAAGCTTTTCGTGGTACCGCTTTGGAAAAATTGAATTTGTCGTACAATAAACTAAAACATTTACCTAGTAATTTCTTATTAAACATAAGAAGCGAAGGAACTGGCCTAAAAATATTTTATTTTGAATGTAATCCGTGGTATTGTGGATGTCTTAAAGATATCTTGGTGGAACTAAAAGAAATGAGTGTTCATTATAATTCAGACAGATTGAATGGAGTAAATCTAGCATGTTTTCTCAAAGCGCCAAGAAACTTTGAATGTGATAGACAATTGAACAAAGAAAATGAATCAAATCATTGTACCTAAGTAAGACTTCGAGATCTTTCATGAAAATTAACTCGCAGAAAGACAAAATCACTAAAAACTACCCACTGATAACTTTTCAGTATCATTACATGGTATTAGATTTTAAAATATTACAAACTTCTTTGGAAACGAGGGAAATAAAAACCACCAAACTTATAACAATGATTTATTATTCGATGATTTGTGTCTTAATCTAATATTTACAATGTTTCGAAATAAAATGTGGTCCAAAGCCTTAAAAACGGGTCATTAACCGTAAGTGGGTGACAGACGGGCGAGTAAGTCCGCATACTTACGGCTCGACGACTTTTCTCGCCTGTAAGTCAGTCTAACTACGCGTACTTTTAGAGTAAAATACAGGCGAGTAAAGCCGTCGAGCCGTAAGTACGCGAACTTACTCGCCCGTCTGTCTGTGTCTTGAAAGAGACAAATGGAGTAAAACTGGAGGTCACATCGTGTAACGCGCACTCAATCATAATCGCACTCTCCATCTCTTTCTATCAGCCTCTTAAACTGTTTAATATTTAATGTAATGCTGAATGCGATTATACTAGCGCTTTAGGAAATAGCTCAGCCGTTTTCAGGGCTTGTAGAAACTCAGACCAAATACAACTTAAAGACGGAATCCCGTGAATAGAAAAGCGAGGCTCGCCGTGTGTACGTACAGTTGCACGCACACACGTACTACGACACGACGTCAAGCAAACTAGTCGAGCCACGCACATGTTTACAAAGCGAAGCTTCTCTTTGTCGTTCGCAAAATTCTGTCTCAACTTTTTATTTGGCCTCAGAATGGATAGAAATAGCTAAATAGGTTCATTAATATTCTGAGCGAACGAAATTTTATGAATTTTAATTAGTTACTGATAAAATCAATTGAGTCTCACTATATGCTAATTCATTAAAAAAATCGGTACGTATTTACAGATACGAAAAAATATTTACAGTTTAGTGATAAGGGGGGTCACCACGACGTCTTGATGCGATCCAATTCCGACTCAGTTCAGGATCGCTCACTGTCAGATCGATAATTAAAAATACAGCTAAAACCTAAACTGACTCGGAATTGAATCGCATTAAGACGTCATGGTAAGGCCGCTGCAATTATTATTTATAAAAAAAAATGTAGAAACGTTTTGAGATAGATTAAGTACCAAACTGCATAATCTCGAAAGGTTTGCAGAGGACATAGAAGACCAGAAAGAAGGACAAGACAGCTGTTGCTTTGTCCAGTGAAGACTTCGCACAACCCTGCTGCATGGCTGCTGGATGTTCTCCTGTGAAGAAATTTTCAATTAGGTACATTATAATCATATTTCATCCATGCCGGTCTGGGAGCAAAGAAAAAACATAGAATGTACCAGTTGCTTCTCTACCCGCGCAGATGGTAAAAGACCATCGAGGGAATGGGCGATTATAATAGGAATCATGTCATAGGCGATGAGCCTAGCAAGCCATAACTATTTTGATTCCATTTTCCACCTATACGCCCTCAATCTTGCTAATTGGGACCTGTAGGTACCTGTAATCTTAGGAAGCTGTTACTAGGCGATGCGGCTAGCAACCCACAATCATGCTAAATGTGGCCTTCAGATTTGTTTCTATTTATTAGGCTCTGTCTACCCCGTAAGGGATAAAGACGTGATTTGTGTATGTGTATGTGTATGTAAAATTACTCTCCTTCTGGCGCAGTCGGGTAAAAGCAGGAGCCTTACCATGACGTCTTAATGCGATTAAATTCTGATTAAATTTTATGTTCTAGCTGTCATTTTGACACTTCAAGTATGGATCTGACAGCGAGCGATACAACTTTGGCTGGGATTGAATCGCATTGAGACGTCATGGTAAGGCTCTTGTTTTTACCCGATTGCGCCAGAAGGAGGGTTATTAAAATTAAGTGATTCGGATTATTTTGGCAGCTGGTTGGGTTAGTCTAAGTGAACAAACATCTCTGTGAATGTTTTTCAGGCTTCTTCATGTCATAAAGACATGCAGCAGTTATTACATCCAGAGAAGGCCAAACTCGTTTTTTTTTGTAATTTTTACTAAATAAAGGAGAAAGTCAATGGAAGTTACGTTATTTTCTGGTCAAAATGGGTAATTTCCGAAAAATCTAAATAAAACAAAAGCGCCCGTTCTTTTTGAAAAGGATTTTAGTTAACAAAGTATTGTCATTTTAAGTTTAATTGAAAACCGTTACACCAGTGTTTAATTGAACTATTCAAAAACCCCTCGTAAATTAGGTTCTATTCATGAGATTATAAGCCTAATGTAAGGTACTACTTAGTGAGTATCTTGCATGATTAAGTTAATGCAATGACTATGAGATTATTATTAGACCGCAATCCCCCCTTTTCACTAACTTGACAGGTGACAAGTATCTATGACAATTCGAATTACGTCACTGTCTTAAGTTTACTGAGAAATGAAGAATAATAAAATGTATATTCTGTCTCGGGACGAGATATCGTTCCGATCGTTTCTGAGAAAAATAATTATGTACCTCACAATTTATAATGTACAAGTTATAACTTTGTTTCCAAGAATTTCTAATCAGTCAGCACAATAAAATTAGGTAAAATAAAATGTTTCCTTAATTTGAAAGAAACTGTTGGTACTGTTTTAATTTCCCTAGTTGCTTTGAACAGAATTTGTAATTTAGTCACTGGTAATTTAATAAAAATGTGGTTTTATTTATTAGAGACGGAATTAAGTAAATGACAATGTGTAGCGTGATCAAATACAGCTGAAATCTTTAGTTTTGTATGCATGAAAGTTAGTATCAATAAACGAGCATAAAATGATGAACAAAAATTCCACCTATCTACTCCGTTACATATCACAAACTATCCTATTTGTAATACCAGAGTAGCAAGGTTCATAAATACAGTGTGTAAATTTCATACGCGCAATTATTTTATCCCGGGTCCCTTTTTGTCCCATAATTTTCGTTGGTCATAATAATCGTTAGTCATAATTTTTCTGGTCATAACACATAAAGCAGTGAATTTTTCAGAAACTCTGGAAAAGCCACCAGAATGCAGTAGGTTAGGTTTGGTTAGTTTACTATGAAGAAAGTCCTCGAGAAGAATGGCGTGTTAAGTGTTCCTGACACGCCATTGCTGGGAAAAGGAGACCGAGATTGGCCTTCCACGAGACGAATTCGGAAACGGATAACCGCCTTCTGGCGATGTAACGGGTTATACCGTTGAACCGTTGCGTCGCCAGAAAAGCGGCCAGGAAGGAACACCCTGGGGGTTTTAGTGGGTATAAACCCCACGTAATCCCATCGCCTCCCCGTGGTGATGGGGTATCTGGTTACAGCAGATTTCCCCCGGGCAACAAAAAAAAAGGTTAGTCTACTATCAATTCTGTAAAAAATATTTTCTGTTTCAGAACTAAAACGTTTTATGACTAACGAAAATTAGGACAAACCATACATTCTGAATTTCAATTTTATTGGACACTAGCGACCCGCCCCGGCTTCGCACGGTATATTATGCATGTATTATACATATAAACTTTCCTCTTGAATCACTCTATCTATTAAAAAACACCGCATGAAAATCCGTTGTGTAGTTTTGAAGATATAAGCATACATCGGGACATGAGGACAGAAAAAGCGACTTTATTTTATACTATGTAGTGATAATGTATAATAATATAGACTCATTACATCCAAACGAAGTTAACGATCATCATAATCACTTGTCTTGTTAAAAGATACGCCCGTATGAAATCTACACACTGTATAACCTTTGCAAAATAGTAAGAGTTACTGGGGTTTTAATCAAACTCAAACAGGAAATCGATAAGTAAATTACAGTTTGACCTACAACTACCACCCCTGAAGACGCAGTGTTCTAAGCCTGTCAGACGGATTACCAAATCCCCCACGCTTGTCTTGCTTGGGTCAAGATATGAATATTTAACTGCCAGCTATTTTCAGTCTTCCCCATCCGTAAAGGAATACGGTATGAAGTAGCTTTGTGTGTTACGTTTAACGTTACTTTATAATCCATTAAAATACGAACGCTAAGATACTGTATGAGCCTGAGGCTCTAGTGTAGGTTTTCACATAAAGCGACCGAAACGATTTGACGACCGAATGGCCCAGTGGTTAGAGAACCTGACTATGAAGCTTGAGGTCCCGGGTTCGATCCCCGGTCAGGGCAGATATTTGTATGAAAAATACGAATGTTTGTTCTCGAGTCTTGGATGTTTAATATGTATTTAAGTATGTATTTATCTATATAAGTATGTTTATCCGTTGTCTAGTGCCCATATTACAAGCTTTGCTTAGTTTGGGGCTGGGTCAATTGGTGTCAATTGTCCCAAGACATTACTAATATTAAAAAAAAGACGTCTCGAACGTGTTCACCTAATCGTCTCAATTACTGTGGAACAATTGGCAACAAATTCGGGCCTTATCATGACGTGTTTATGCGATTCAATTCCGACTCAGTTCATGTTGTAGCTGTCATTTTTAGTATGAATCTGACAGCAAGCGAACCTAAACTGAAACGGAATTGCATCACATTCAGACGTCATGGTGACCCCCCTGTTCTTATAGTATTTGACATTTTAACGCAAACGCGTCACAGCCGTATTTTGTTAAAAAGCTACACTTTTTTTATTTTAGGTAATTCTCTCGAAGCATTGAATCGATTATAAAAAATATTTTACTTTTATTTATTACTGAGCTGTCTTTTATCATAAGCTGTTTTAACAGGACGCGGCATTAGGTACATAGGTAGTTTTTTAAATCAAATTATTCAACTGTTATCAATTTATCAAGCACAGATATGTGATAACAGAAATAAAGTGGATCACAGCCGTTTGAACTGTAAAGTGAATTTGAAACGAACAAACTGCGCAAATATTAATAGAAGCGCTACACGTTTTTTCATTACATTAAAACGTCCTTTTAACTGAATTGGTTGCACGAAAAACGTATTTAGGCAGCTATATTGCATAGCATCCTTTTTGTGCAATCATGTTTTTTGGTGTCTTATTTGTCAACAAAGAGCTCTATAATTTTATTGATTGCTTTGATTTCAAAACTATCTTGTGAAAAAAATCATACAGTGGTCTTCAGTAAAACAAACCCAATCACTTATTGATATATTCTGGAATGATTCTAAGACTCCATGTAATCTGGAACCCTGGAACGGTGCTTGAACGCTTTTTACTGCACTGAGTATGATAGTATGTACAGTTAGTATGTTAGTATATATGTAGGACTAACCGACTTTCAGTGTTCGGATTGACTTGAAACTTTGGTTTAAGCCATGATAACGGTGTAGGTTTAGTGCTACGTAAGTATGCGTCATGTTATATTACTTTGTAGTAGATTTTCCGTCGTCATCGTCACTCAAAAGTGTTGCGGCAGAATACCAGCGTTGCGACTCCCGTCGCAGCGTTATGCTGAGCTGCAACCTTTTTGACGGACAGCGACACACTAATTGTTATTTTTCCTTTTTTTTTTGTTTTGTTTATTTTTAGTTGGGGCTGTTGTTGTCCTATGCGTCGAATAAATGTATTTTCTTTCTTTTCTTACCAGACAGCACATGAACCCTCGTGGCGGCAGGTGGTGCGTTGTTTGGCCCACAAGTGTACAGGCCTGCGTCAGAACCCCTTGCCCTTTGCACCAGCAGTCTACTGGTACTTTTCATGCCCTTCTCTGTCACCAGAGAGATGCCTCCGCGCGCAGAGTCGAAGTTTATCACCTGGCAAAAGAACATCAATATAACATACATGCAGTCACGCCTCTTTCCCATATTGCTAGGCAGAGACTAACTTAGTTCCACATGCTATGGCCGCGTTTCGCTTCTTCCTCATTCATCAATGTCTTCATAGATCGTCGGTTTAGGGTTTTGACCTGACCGTTTATTAATTTCATAAGGTTTTAAGGGGAGTGTGAATGGTTATGTTGGGAGGGAAAGGCCTAGACTGACGTTCCGAGACCAAATAGGAGACGTTTTGGAAAAAGTGCAGGCCAGGAGTACCCGAAACCGACGAGCATGTATGAAGAGATTGATGAATGTGGACGAAGCGAAAGAAGTATGTCAGGATCGTGGCAAGTGGAACAAAGTAGTATCTGCCTACCCCTGTGGGAAAGAGGCGTGACAGTATGTAAGTAGGTTTTAAAAAAAGCGGAAGGGGATCTTGTAAATAGAAGAATTTATATAAATGCAAGCAGTGAATTGGCTTGCGTACCTTGCCAACGTGTTCCGGAGTTGAGGTTGAGAAATGTAATTTTATTTAGTTTGTACGAGACCAACTTTGTATCCACTTGTACCTCGATTTAGCAACGAAATGAAACTATATTATTACGTTCCTTCAGAGTTCCGCTAAATCTACTCTAGTTTTAGGTTATTTCCATTACTTTTTTTTTGTGTGAATTAAAAGCGCGGGAAAAAAGAAAAATACTTTTTTGATGAAAGGGAGATGCTTGTATATGCAATTTTACGTAAATTTATGTTATATTCTTCTGTCTGCTAAAAGATAGGAACGTGCAACGCTTCAATATTTTAATAGAGTTAAATTTCTAATTAGGATTACAATCTGCAATTTTGAGTATAATTAAGTTTCTCTAGCATACGCAAATACGAGTAAAATACACTTGTACAGCAATGTTTGCCTTAAACGCCATAATTATTTAAATAAGAAGAAATAATAACAAAATCTTACAACAAAATTGATTTTATTTAACAAATATTCTGACGTTAGTTTAATTTATTATCATTCAATATAAAAAAAAAAACATCGGCTTACATTAAATGTTAAGCAAAGATATATTTCATACTGAAGTCGTAAGAAAATGTGAAAAAAAGAATACTAAATGTTACAAAATTAAATACGTAAGCACACACAGTAAAATTACGCAAAAACAATAATAATAGTTTGTTCTCCACTAGGGATCGTCAGAATTACAAAATGAAATACTTCAACTTTGTCCATAAGCAAAGAACACGTATCATACATAATATTATGTACCTAGTTTGTTTTTATATCTGTCTATACCGTCCATTACTTTGTGTTCGATTCATTGTGCCATGTGTTTTTTTTTTACAAAAGCTTCGTCTCCCCTGCGTTATCATCTTAGCAAACCTTTACTAGACTCTATACGATTCCAAAGTGCCGTTTTATCTCTAATATAAAACACAGAGTTCCTTCCCTAACGCTTCACAAGGCAATAACGTTCAAACCAATGACCCGTTGGACTTAGAATAGAGTTTCCAATCCTTCCGAGGGTTACCTGCAGTCCCGTTAACCGAAGGATTTATCGCCTAATCATCGTTTAGGGGCTGTTGTTTAAATCTATCCGGCGACAACCCTGTAATTTCGGCTATTCAGTAGCTACAGTAGCAGTACTGGTTTAATTCTGGCTGAATAAAAATAGACCGTCGTCTGTTTATAGCTTGGAGTCTTCAATACTGGTCTGGGAGCAAAGAAAACATAAAATGTACCAGTTTGCTTCTCATCCCGCGCACATGTTAAAAGCCCACCGAGGGAATGGCCAAAAATGGGGTACGTATTAAAATACATAAAGTTTGAAATGCATAATGTATTAAAATACACAATGGATCAAAATTGTTTAGTATAATGAGGGAAACGAGAGATAGTTTCGTGGATCACATTTTATTACACACAACTTCGAGAGCAATAGAACCAATAAGCAAACATTGACAAGACTTGAAGAGTAATACAAAAGATATGTGGCCAGTATAAAACTATTATAGAGGTTTACAACCTCAACAAAAATATATACCTAATGCGATTTTCTCAGAAAATGGCATATTAATATGATTGTTATAAAATAAACCTAACCTAGCCTAAACCAGTCTATAGCTTACACTATCAAATAACTTTATCTAGCTAATAGTTTTACAGAAAATACCATTATATATTTTGAACCATTATGTATTTTAACCCATTATACATTTTAAACTTTATATAATATTCTGATCCGCACCCCCAAAAATGTTAGGAATCATGTTACACGCGATGGTTTGATTCTCCTTTCCACCAAAACCTATTTAACCTTCCACTATAAACACTCCTAACCACTCACGTGCTTTCGATTTTAAGATAAGGTAGCCTAAATTGCTTTGACATTTCACAAATACGACGGCACAGTGTCACGTTATTTTCAAAAATCGATAACTTTGTTTCTACTCAACCATTTTCAAATATTTTTACCATTTAATAAAGGTGAATAAATGAAGAATTAGATAGCAGCGCTATAATTATGGGTTATAATACCAAAAATATTTTTTAAAAATGCACAAAGTTGACATAGTGAAATAATTGCTGAGTTTATGTCGAAAACTATTTTTAATTAAAAATATAGGCTGATAACATGTATTTTTCTATTAATTAATTTAAAGTAGACTAAACAAGCTTTCATTTGATACCAAATAACCAGTTCGTCTTCTTAGAAAAAATATTAAATAAAAATAGTTTAATTTTCGATTCAAAACTTTACAGAGCTCAATTTGTCGCGAAACAATATGTTACGTTCATGATTTTTTTTCTGGATCATTTAGGCCCCGAATTACCAAAATATAGTCATAAACAGGATGAGAGACTAATAATCTTTAAATAAAATGCATATTATGTGCAATTTACACGGTAATTGTAGCCATATAATTCAAGATAACAAAAAAGTATTTACGTACCTAGAAAAATCCTAAGTTTTGTTAGTGCCAATCACTAAGAACAGAAATAAGTTGTAACCACAATATCACGTTTAATAAACACACCACAGCACACACTTTATAACCATGTAACCATTATAAGCCATATTAGTGCTTAACATATTAATAATTACACTCAATCACAGTAAATAAACAATCGAAATGCCATTTTTTGCGACATCTCACCGCACGCGCTGGCCGTTACTGACCTTGGAATAGTTCAAAATTCAAAATGGTTGCCTATTTAGAACGGGGATACAACGGGCGCGGCACAGGTGTGCAATAGAAATGGGTTTAGCGATTTGAAAATTTTAATGGTGTGTATGATAATTATATATTTAATTCTCTATTGTGATTTAATGTATGTTTATTATTAAATGTAATCTATACAAAATAGTTATTGTCGATTTGGATTTGGATTCGACTTTTGTAAACATCCAGTATATCAGCAAAACATTTTAAAAGTAGGTTTGTAACTTAGTTTAATCCATAAACTGCAGTTGTAAAAAGTGTAAAATAAGAATAAATAATGTTTTTTTATTAAAACAGGAGCTGAGCCCGCGGCTTTGCCCCCGTGAAAAAATTAAAAGTCTAGTTCCTTATCCCGATCCCTTTTGTAAATTCCTTCTTAGTGCACCTTTATGATCCTCAAGTATTATGTCTATCAAATTTCAACTATTTAGGTTTAGGCTGTGCGGTGTCTGTCAGTCAGTCAGTTACTCTTTTATAAATAGTTTTTTTAATGAAGTGTACCTACCTATCTTTCATTCAAAGTTTCCACTGTAACTTTCAATCATTTGCTGGGCTCCAAATAAGTCGCATTTTGTTTAATTTATAAACAACGACAACGCAATAATAATATTAATAGGTACAGTCAGCGCCAAATAGTTCGTGACATCCATAGTGGCCAATAAGTTAACAACACGAATTTGTTTCAACTATAACAAAGAAGTGTTGCGAAGCATTTGGCTACTTTAGGTGTCACGAACTGTTTGACGCTGACTGTACCATCGAGTTAATCTAATTACGGAAATGGCAAAAAAGGATCAATTGTGATTTGTTTTTATTTTAAATTGCTTATTAGGTTGTTCTTAACGAATAAAATACAAAATATTAGTAGAATGCCTTTTAATGAACAGTTCACACAAATTAAAATAATATTTAAACAGAAGTAAACACAATATGTTGTAGTTAAAATATTCATAGGTGCCTATGTCGAAAAGATCACCATCGATTGTGAAAAAAAAACAGCGCCTCAAAAAGAACCGGGCTAAAAATCTCGAAAAGTCATTCAAAAAGTAAAAGAGACAGCCGCTAAATAGATGTGGTAGCCCGGGCCCTGAGTTCTTCGGAATAAATTTTGTGCGAAATTTGCGATGTTGTCCGTCCACCTAGTAGAAGGCCAGCACTGCTTCATAAACAAAATACATAAGACAGTACAAAATGTTCTTTAATGAACACCACAAACCAATACAGCCAGATTACTAAAATCAGTGTTTTTTAGATTTAGATTATTTATTCATTCAATAAAAATTTATGAGTTGTACTGTCAAGTTAGTAGAATTTAGATTGAAAACATAAATGAATTAAAATATATTTTCAAGCTAGGAGAATTTAGATTAAATTGGTCAAGAGTAAATGGAATCAAATACATTTTCAACTAGGGGAATTTAGATTGAAATCGTCATGAGTAAATGAAATAAAACACATGTACATACAATACATACGGTAGATACAAATATAAACCGGAAATAGATACATGCTTTTTTAACCACCAGCGCTTTCGTAAAGACCCTCGTTGCCAAGAATAATTCGCCACAAGAAACTAAACATTAAGACATTACAAACACTGCACTATCCTTCTTTTTTTAGCATCAGAAAAGAGGTAAACTATTTTGACATGTCTGACACGTATACATCATCCACCAATATTATTATTATAATTATAAAAACAATGCAAGAACATATAAATATAGATAAACTATCATTATTTCCCATGGCATCAGCTTTTGAGCTGGTGGGGTGCTTGGAGTACCATCACCCAAACTGCACGGCGATTTTGTTGGCGACTGTTTCCTGAAATACGATTGCAATTATTTTTCTAACTAATATTACAACTGTATTTAAATTTAATTCCGTGCTTATAGTCACATGAATAAAAAAAGATGTATCACCTTGTCTGTTTGCGAGGTGAAGCATCAGGCAAAAGGAACCGCTCCAACTGGCTTGCCCTTTTTCGCCGACCTAGTTACAAGTGGCGCGTTTCGGATGGCAAGTCCCGAACACGTCTTTTAGTGTCAGCAAGACACTTCAGGACTAATTTTTTTTCTTCGTCATACGTCCTAAAAAGAAAAAAGAAATTTAACACGTTTTTATGTCATATGCATATTTGAAGTGAAAACAGAAAAATCTAACCATCAACAAAATCCCAAAAAAATATTTATTAAAGTATTCTCGTATTATTATTGCTAGGTATATTGTAGTGTTTCCTTGACATGGGAAGCACCAGCTTTCAAATAAACAAAGAATCATTTAAATCGCTTCGCCCAGTCGAAAGTTATGAGGTAACAAACATAAAAAACATACGAATTGAAAACCTCCTCTTTTTTGAAGTCGGTTAAAAAGTAAAAAAAAACAGTCGGTAGGTAATATGCGTTCCGTCTCCCAATTATACATTTAAAATCACCTCCCGTTGCGCTATTTACCAAAACCTGAACTGATAGTGTATTTTTAAATTTAAAATTAGTAGTAATTAGTATATTAGTAATGTTTTTTGCTAAATACCAAAATAAGAAATATATTGAAAGAACGAAAAAAAAACACAAATAAGTATGAAATGAGACAAGTGTACCCATGCCTTATGACCGGTCATGCTGTCAAAGCGTATACCAGAATTGCTTCTGGTAGCTACAGTTACCGGGTTGTACTCATAGTTAACCGTCACATGTTTTGTTCGCTAATCCTGTGTGATAAGCTGTGGTTTAATACATTTTATGGTTTATAAATAAAGTTTAATACTACAACTATTTAATAACAATTGATTAAACAAGAAATATGTGCTAATCTTAGAAATGTAGGGCAATAAAATACAAACTCGTCAAAAAACTACTTAGCTATTCTTTTAAAGTGAGATTTGTTGATGATCAATATGTAATAGGCCAAAAATATATAATTGATCTCATACACCAATAAACACTGAGTAGTTTGATGTATAATACTCATAGAAATATATAGATTTGAATACTTACGGCATTTGAAAAACACTTGGCACTTTTTGACGAACTCACTGTCGAAACACCTTGCAAAGTAATTCAGATTTAAAATATTTTCGTTGTATTAAATACGATGAAACATTTTTTAAACGTTGTTATGTTGGTTATTCTGTATTGTGAAAACGGTTCATAGCATATCTGTGGCACCGTTTACAGATTAAAAATCGAAAACCGTCCATACTCTCCTTGGTAGCCACAGCTACCAGAAGCAATTTAGAGGTGCACAAAGTTGGTAGCTACAGTTACCAGAAGCAAGTGAGTGGCTAACTAAATAGAAAGAACCTGCTATGGGTAGTGTAGGGGTAAAGCATGCGTCACGGAATGACGAGGATCCGGGTTCGATTCGCAGCCATAGCTTTACTTTTCGGGTTTTTCTATGGATTCTAATTTTCAGTGTCGTTTAGAAATTTAGAAAGAAGAAAGTATTGGCACTATCTCGAAAATAAATAAAGAACTGGCGATTATTTTTAAACAACGAAATTTAAAAAAAATATACAATACTTTCAACAGTAAAATTATTATCATGAGATAATCTGCACACCTGCAAAGCATTTTAATGGCGTGTGTGAAGTTTTCAACTGGACTTGCGTGGAAACTATAGGTACCCTTTCATTTTGAGAGGAGGCCTACACCCAGCAGTGGAACATTAACGGCTGGAGACGATAGGTTCACAATAAAAAACGAAACGCCCTGCATAGCAACCTGTTCTAAACTTTCAAGTGTCTGAACCGCAACACGCTTGTTTTACATAATAAAATTACTCCCAAATAAAGTGAAAGTAACAGACACATTAAAAAGTTAAACGCAATTATAATTTAATAGGGTACTCAGGAGTTACTTTAGTACTTACATCAAGTTATGTAACTCCGTTAAGATAACTCTGAGTTTCCAAGTTATCAGTCAAACTCATTTAAATATGTATATACGTACCCACTTAGGTAATCTCAATATACTAAATGATATATAACATCTCGAACCCTCTGAGTGAAGCGTCAATACGGTCTTACATCAAAATAGTTCTTGTTCTAGTTACCTTGATATCAAAGTAAACTTATTTTAACAGCCATTATTTAATCTGCATGCCAGATTTCCTTCTAATACTATAGGCCCTTATTTTGCCACAAGTTGTCTTTATTAGCGATACAATACTGTCACTAAAGACTTATAATAACCATTGTCAGTGTATCGAAAACATTACTTATTTTACAGTTAACCCGTTAGAAATTATATTTCTGGAAAAACGAAAAGTACTTAATGCTGTGGCGGGAATCGAACCCAGAGTGTCATCAATCCTTGACGCATGTTATACGGCTTTACCACTCAATAGCAAACCAAAATATTCTAACAATTTTATTCCTTCCCTGCTGGTCTGGGAGCAAAGAAAAGACATAGACTAAACTAGTAGGCTTGTCACTAACTCGCTCGCAGTTCTTGTATGAATGTGAAAGCTAGCTGATTCCGATGCCAATTGTCAGCCCATACATGAACTGTCAAAATGAACACGATGGCGATTGCGATCGAGTTAGATAATAAGCCTACAGTTGCTTATCTTTCCGCGCAGATTGTAAAAGACCATCGAAGAATCGGCGCAAATCATAGGAATCATGTTATAGGCGATGCGGATAGCAAACCATCACTAATTTGATTCCCCTTCCCATATATACACGCCAAACACGCTAAACGTTAGGTATTTTGTTCCTACTATTAATACCTATGTATGTATGCGTTATTTACAATACATACATACATACAGTCACGCCTCTTTTCCATAGGGGTAGGCAGAGACTACTTTGTTCCACTTGCTACGATTTTGACATACCTTTTTCGCTTCATCTACATTAATCAATTCAATTCACAATATATACCGAATATAACCTTGTCGCTTTCGGTGTTGAGACCCTTGGTCCGTGGGGTCTTAGCGCTGTTAGCTGGCAGCTTCCTTGGACAGCGTATTAGTATCGCTGTCCAAAAGGGGAATGCTGCCAGCGTCTGTGGTAGTTACTACGCCACGGGGGCCCCTCCTTTTTTAATTATTTTATTTTAAGATTAGTTTTTAATTTGTTTTTAATCTAGTCATAGTTTAATTTGTTTTTAATTCACAATAGAGACTTATAAAACCCCAAAAATTTCAAGGTCTCTGCATACCTGATCGACGTGAGTCCAAGTGATGGATGTGGGAGGCTCTGGAGTGTGCCGCACCGTGCATGTCAGGTTGATGGTAGAACCAGATTGTATGAACAGCTCAGCACCACTGGATATCGTTGTTTCTGGCTCTACAGGAATAGAATAAAGGAATGAGCATTTAATTCAACAGCTTACTTATTTATGCTGGGTGTGGGTGTGCCCCTTCCCGAAAACGGGAGGCAGTTTTGGCTTAACACTATATTTTGTCTATGCCAATTATAATATGACAAGCTGTTGCCCGCAACTTCGTCTGCATAGAATTCGTTTATCGCTATCCCGCGGGAATTACGCAATTTCCCGAGATAAAAAGTAGCCCATGTGTTATTCCAGACTATAATGTATCTATGTTCCAAGTTTCATCCGGACCTGTCCAGCCGTTCTGGCGTGAAAGAGTAACAAACATCCAAACATTCTCACAAACTTTCACATTTATAATATTAGTAGGATTATAATTATGACAATCACTGAAATGTATGTACGCGCATAACTTCCGATCGACTGCACCAAATTGGATAATTCTATTTTTGTGTTTGTTAGTCAGGACAAGGTTAACATGAATAAAATTTTGCAAAGAAAGAAAAGTTAAAAACAAAAACGAAGCAGCGGGCAGCAGCTAGTTCTTGATAAACAAAATGGAGAGCTTTATTTTGCTATCGGTCCGTGGGCTCCTAGCGCTATTAGCCTCTTCAAAGATATTTCGAAAAGGCCGCAAAGGCGACCGCAGAGCTGGCAGTATCGCTGTCCAAAGGGGGAATGCTGCCAGCGTCTGTGGTACAATGCCACGGGGGCCCCTCCTTTTTTAATTATTTTATTTTAAGATTAGTTTTGACTTTAATTTGTTTTTGCTATTCCGCGAAATAGTATAAAGTTATGCAAATCATTGCAAAATAACCGAACTTGTGTTCGCGGAGTATCAAAGTGAAGTTATCCGTTCATTTTAACATGGACCTTTGTAAAGCCATGAATTCTTGATAGTTTCTTAACATTTAAGAGTGCACCAATCAGTTACCTACATACAGGGTGTTCCGTAAGTGGTACGGTAAAGTTAAGGGTGAAATATACACTTGTAGTACTAACAATTTTCACCGTTTTGGAGATATTTCGAATTCAATTTTTACCTCTGCTGTATGACTTTGTTGGAGAATAAAATTTGGTGTAATTTTTGATACCTAGGTCATTTTTCTATAGATATTTGGTGCTAACCGGCCCAACTGTCTCCCCCTTATGTTTGTCGTACCTACCTACGGGAAACCGTGTTTATGAAAATCCGTCGTGTAGTGGTTCTACATCTTCACACAAACTCTATAATAATAAAAAAAAAAACATTCGAACCCTTGAGCAAAACAATACAATACTTCTCAGTTACCGAACATTCCTCTAATAGCGGGCGAGATTTTTCATCCTAAAAAGGGTTTTACGTCTTTATTCGTCCATTTTTAGCGGACCTTGTTTTTTGTAACAGGGCGTAAAAAAGAGTCCTAAGTGACCACAAGCTCATCGGGCTGTCAGTAATGGAATTTTGTACGTCAACGTTGTTACATTCAAACAAATTTTTATCCCTTTATTTCGCAAGTCGAACTAAAAAAAATACAAAAAGACGACCTTAGAGTATGTTGATTATACAACACTGCAAAATAAAGAGTACATACGGGAGAATCTTTGTTTAAAAATAATTGTGACTCGCGGACATAGATCGATTCATTTTTTCGCGCGTAAATGTCAGCTGTGTTCGCCGTGTTTCGCACCTCGCCGCTTGGTGGCGCGCTCACGGCCCGCGTCCCGCGCCGCTCGCGCAACAGAGAGTTCGCTTCCCGCGTCGTGACGATATAAGGGGTAGGCAGAGACTACTTTATTAAGTAAAAAATTATTGCAACTAATCTATCCTCCGTGGCCCTCTCATTATTGTAATTTTGTCTTTGCTATATATATGTCATGGTGTTGTTTTTGAACAATAAACGTGTTACCAACCGTTATTATAACTAATTATTATGCTTATACTTGACATTTTCACAAATCGTGTGTCACTTATGGCCAATAGCAAAAAAGTTACAAAAGTCAAATTAAAGGATATAAAAGACAATTTTTGCATGTATGCAAGCCTGGCATGCATTTTTTTGGTTTTTTAATTAGCAACTGACTGATTTATACCAAAAGCCAGATGAAGAATTTGTAAAGTTAATTTTTATTTTCCGTCTTCGTTTAACTTTGGTTATAATAAAGCGCAGAAAGCCAAAGTGGAAAAACACAAATGAAAGGTAGATTCTAAAAAAAAATTGAGGCAGTGATACAAAAAATATGGTTCATCTTAAATTAAGCGGCTTCCCTTTCCACGTTTAGTCTCAGTAATGTCCTACTTTGTAAACAAAAGCAGATAAGTAATTCTCTCTCCTGTATTCCACGTTAATTAAATTGCTACGTGCAATTTCCGAACGAAAAACCAAGTGTTTACTTAGCCGGAGGCGAGATAAATTGAGGCAAGTGTTAACTTACTGCTTCAGGTGAGGTTACAAATTGGTGAACGTTTTTTTGGTCTCTTCGTTTACTTGGTCCTAGCAAGCAATATACTTAAAGAGACGTGCATTGCTGTTCCTGTACCAGCCATGGGCGTACTTTGCTTCCACATGATGTGCGGTAAAAATAGTTTATCACGTAAAAGATAGTACTTTAGACTCCGGTTGCTTAGGCTTGTGGAGAAGTTGAGTGAGGATTAAGCCGTGAAAAGAGCGTACTTTACGCCTAGCCAGTAAGTTTAGGTAAGTAAGTATTATACCAGAACGATAGCGTGTCTAACATGCTGCTTAGTAGTGGCGCTTGAACAGGCCAAGTTTTATTTACCTACTGTAGAGTGTTGTGGTCTAACTAGTCTAATGTTGAGGAAGACGGCATGTCTGACCCGACAGGAGGCGTGATGGAGATCTAGCACGCGTATTGTCTGAACTATCACCGTTGAAATAATGTAGTATAACCAGTGCCACAGTAAAACCTACCGACGATGTTGAGGAAGACGGCGTGTCCGACAGGAGGCGTGGTGGAGATCTGGCACTCGTACTGTCCGGAGTCTCGGCGCTGCGGGCTGCGGATGCGCAGCGCCCACTCCTCGGAGCGCGGCTTGTGCTGCGCCTCGAAGCGCTGGTCAGACGTGTACGTGTAGCGCCCCACGGTCAGCAGGTGGATGTCGCGGTGGCGCACCCATGACACCTTCACACAGAAACAAAAAGCGATCCATCAATGTTCTTTTTTTTTATATAAGAGAGGGCAAACGAGCACACGGGTCACCTGATGGAAAGCAATCACCACAGGGACACCTGCAAGACCTGGGGAATCACAAGTGCGTTGCCGGCCCTTTGAGGAACAGGAAGGCTTGCTTTAAAAAGATCCCTAAATTGTACCGCTCAGGGAATGCTGCGGCAGGAAGTTGGTTCCAGATCTTCACCGTGCGAGGAAAGAAATTGCGTTTAAAACGCACGGTGCTTGACTGCCAACCATCAATGTTCTTCTTTAGGAGTGTTAAGGACTTCGATAGCAAAATATGGAGTCTTTTAAACCAGTTCTCGAGGTTTGTCCATGGATGATGCAAAATAAAAACACCTGATTACCATGGGATTATATACATACATATATCACGTCTTTATCCCTTACGGGGTAGACAGAGTCTGAGGTAGCAAAAGCTTAAGGCCACGTTTAGCATGATTAAGGGCATCGCATAAACGGTCAATAATTATCGTGTAGTCCATGCATATCGCGATCCATATCGAAATATTTATGCGTATCGCAGCGAATCCGGTTGTATGTATGTATGTATGTAAATTCTTTATTGTGCAAAATAAACAAGACAAAGAAGAGGTTGTTTTGAAATCCACGATCTTCTGTTGAATACTATGCTCAAAGTAGTCAGTAATTAATTGGCGCTGTCTTATTACATTCCTGAAATTTTTCTTTACAAGATCTTAGATTATCTCAGAAGGGATAAGTTGCTTAATTTGAATTAAAAAATAAAGTGTAAGATTGCAGTATCAGTTGCAAACTAAAAGGATAAGGAGATACTAAGACAGAAGACTAATTTTATCCCCGCTAAGATTCTCCGCGAGCAAAGTGGAGCGTTGCGCGTTCTCAAGTTTAAAATGGAACTTTCCGAGTTAATAGAGATTCTATAATGTTGCCCAGTATTTAGTTTTAAGTAGATGCAAAAACTTTGTTTCTTTAATACGAATTTTATGTCCGTTAGCTATTTTACTCCAATTTTTTTTTTATATGAATAGGAAGGCAAACGAACAAGTGGGTCACCTGATGGTAAGTGATCACCACTGCCCATAGACACCCGCAACCCGGAGGGATTGCAGATGCGTTGCCAACCTAGAGGACTAAGATGCAATGCCTCTTGCGCCCGTAATTTCCCCGGCTGTCTTACTCTCCACACCGGAACACAGCAGTGCAAGCACTGCTAGTTAGCGGCAGGATTAGCGAGTAAGATGGTGGTAGCGATCCGGACGGACCTTGCACAAGGCCCTACCACCCGCAAATAATCGTAGAATATCCATGTATTTCTAAAACAGGCAAATGAAAAGCCAGAAAGCGAAACAGACGTGTCTGTATATTACATATATAACCTACCGAAGGAATCTTCAAAGTAACTAATCTAAGGAATCGAGATTGGCATCTCCGTAATTGATTAATTACAATAAGAATCAAATCGTTCTAAAAGATTTACACAATAGGAACTCCACAGAGTTAAGTAAATTTCATTGTATCCCCCCTTTTAACGGGGC
Organism: Pandemis corylana; assembly: GCA_949127965.1. Lineage (NCBI taxonomy): Eukaryota > Metazoa > Arthropoda > Insecta > Lepidoptera > Tortricidae > Pandemis > Pandemis corylana. The sequence continues at coordinate 11,675,376 of OX421858.1, read as the reverse complement.
CACCCCCTCTTCATTAGAATCGTGGCCTTGCATTTCATTTCTTGGAAGCCCTGTTCCGTTGCTAGTTATTTATTGCTATGTGTTTTATTAAAGTAAGATGAATACAGGGACTTGGGAAGCAATATTAAAAAGATTTCAAGCGGATTCTGAATGGCAAGATGAAATATGATGCTGATATGAAATAGACTGAGTTAGGAGTTGATTAAAACTTCCTACTTTTGGACAGTACACAGATAATGAGAAAAAGATATACGTACGTGTGTTAACAATTATTTTTAGAAGTTTCATGTTGTATATATGTAGAGCGTATATGTAGAGCGGATGGATGAAAGTAGACTAACTAAACAGATCTACATGGGGAGTGTGAATGGTTACGTTGGGAGGGGAAGGCCTAGACGGACGTTCCGAGACCAAATAGGAGACGTTTTGGAAAAAGGTCAGGTCAGGAGTACCCGAAACCGACGAGTATGTATGAAGAGATTGATGACTGTGGATGAAGCGAAAGAAATATGTCAGGATCGTAGGAAGTGGAATAAAGTAGTCTCTGCCTACCCCTGTGGGAAAGAGGCGTGACGGTATGTATGTATGTATGTATGTATGTATTCATGTTGTATACAAGTTTTTTTTGCTGTTTCTTCGTTTCGTTGACTATACTTGCATATTGTTATTCATCCGTCACATTATGAAAATACTTAGTTTAAGACAATGCCATTAATCAGTTAGTAAGATTTGAATTCCATTTTTCCCTTTCTAGCTGTACGCCCTTAATCATGCTAACCGTGCCCTTTAGGTTTTGTTACCTTAGGCTCTGTCTACCCCGTAAGGTATAAAGACGTGATTTATGTATGTATGTATGTATAAGATTTGAATATTTTCAATTGAACGACTTGACCCAAACAATCAAAATAACAAACAGAGCAATTTAAATAAGATTGCACAAATAAAACTGCACGTAAGTAAATATATAAACAGTCCATTAAATTACTTTCAAAACTTTACAATACTCCTTTTAGTATTTCGGTGATAAAAACCTAAAGTACCTTAGCTTTAAAAGTTCTTAATCATGCCATTTTAATTTCAGATAAAAAATATGATACCACAAAACAATATGTTTCGGTTTAACTATGCGTAAGTAGTATTCAATGTGACAGAATTTTACTGTGTAAATATATTCAATGTTGTTCACAATATCTATTTCGGATATCAAACTTCCTATCCACTGGAGAACGAAATTGATATGAATTAGTTAAACTTTATTGAATTGTTGCTGCGGCCTTCAATTGTTCAGTTGTTTCTGTGTTCGTGCGATATCAAATAAAACAAATATTGACTATCAAATGAATCAAGAATTTCTATGTGTTACTTTTACGGTCTTACCGTTAAAAAATAAATTTCTAAACATACATACACACACAAATCACGTCTTTATCCCTTACGAGGCAGACAGAGCCCAAGGTAACAAGACCTACAGGCCTGATATCTTAGAATTCGAAATGCGGCTGCTTTGCAGAAATGGTGCTTGTTTTTTTATATCTAGAATCAAATTGCACATCAAAATTTTTACATGAAATAACCGCATCAATCATTACAACAAAAGAATCTCGATTTTATTCTCGGATTTAGAACAAGTTGTTTGACCCTTTTCGGAATTTTCGTTGCATCGACCCTTTCGGCTTGCCTAAAGTAATCCCTGTCCAACCTTGTTTGGCATCCATTGGAATAAAAGGTATTCTATACGCCTATTTCCACATTTAACCTGATAAGATAAGATAAGAAATGCGATCAGATATTTTTGTGTTTTTCTTTTGTCTATTGCATGAATGCGACACAATGGGTTCTTCGCTAAGCCCTTTTAAACCGCCTTTTACGGGAATACCTTATTGTGTGATCCGATTGTTATTTCTAAGAGGCATTTGAATTTCAAAAATAAATATCAATTTTGTCCGTATATTGCGCAGTTATCGAAACCGATGTCCGTATTATGCAAAGATTTTGTTTGATCTTAGAGAAAAACAATTTCAATGTGATTGAAAGACTTAAACATTTGAAGTGCCTGCCTGTTACGGATTAAATGCGTGCGTGCGTGCGTGCGTGTGTGTGTGTGTGTGTGTGTGTGTGTACAAAACTGTGACAGGTAAATTGGAAAACGGATCTCTAGCAATACCTACCCATCTATAAAAAGCAAAAAAACCCGTCAAATTGAGAACCTCGTTTTTTAGAAGTCCAATAAAAACGAGACTCATTTTTATCACGCTCGCGCTATTTTGTGAATTTGACCGAGAGCCTAAACCGGGGCAATTTTGCATCTGCATGCCTATAAATTCTTTGCGCTACTATATACATTTTCTAGGGCTCTTGCTCTTGCTCCATGGTCTTCCATGCTAGTCTGGGAGCAAAGAAAAAACATAGAATGTACCAGTTGCTTGTCTATCCGCGCAGATGGTAAAAGCCCATCGAGGGAATGGGCGAAAATCATAGGAATCATGTTATAGGCGATGAGGCTAGCAACCCATCACTATTTTGATTCCATTTTCCACCTATACGCCCACAATCTTGCTAAATGTGGCCTGTAGGTACCTGTTGCCTTAGGCTCTGTCTACCCCGTAAGGGATAAAGACGTGATTTGTGTATGTGTATATATGTATGCTTCATGGGAACCAATGCACGTGGCTATTTCTTGTTTTAGTTTTTAATTTGTTATAACTTGGCTCAAAGTCATTCTAGTTTATGGAATGTTTACTCGTATACAGTGTGTACATTTCATACGGGTATATATATATATATATATATATATATATATATATATATATATATATATATATATTTTAAGTGAATAGGAAGGCAAACGAGCAAGTGGGTCACCTGATGGTAAGTGATCACCACTGCCCATAGACACCCGCAACCCCGGAGGGATTGCAGATGCGTTGCCAACCTAGAGGATTAAGATGAAATGCCTCTTGTGCCCGTAATTTCCCCGGCTGTCTTACTCTCCGCACCGGAACACAGCAGTGCAAGCACTGCTACTTAGCGGCAGGATTAGCGAGTAAGATGGTGGTAGCGATCCGGACGGACCTTGCACAAGGCCCTACCACCCGCAACGTATGTATGTATGTATTACATACTAATTAGCGTACCTAACTAGCGTAATGGGGACTATCGCATGTGAATTTGCCACTAGAGGCGCTAGTGTCGAGTGAGGTCCAATAACATTCACTTTTCACTGGTTTTGGCGGGCTTCGTGAAATTATAATTTATTTCAATATCATTTTATAACCTGTATGATTGTTAACTACTCATATGTTTGGAAAAAATATGCTGACAAGCAAAAATAACGGTTCGCTTTCCATGAATGTGACAGCTGGCTGATTCCGATGCCAATGGGGGCTATCGCGTGTGAATTTGCCACTAGAGGCGCTAGTGTCGCGTGAGGTCCAATAACATTCACTTTTCACTGGTTTTGGCAGGCTTCGTGAGATAAATTACAATTTCTTTCATTTACCAGTTGAAAAGTGAACTCCTTCGGGAAATTATCGCAAATATTGATTATTTGGCGATTAATGTGAACGCTTTGAAAGCGGATTTATTTTTTCCGAACAAAACGGAACTGCACTACATCGCAGTATAGTCGATATGATGATAGTTATTTATAATTAATAAACTTAATGAGATTCAAGATTTAAAACTTCGGCGCCGATCTTATATTCGCCTTTGACAGCTATACCTCTGGACCTTAGTCAACAGTGGCGCCAACTGGTGAGCAAAGAAACGATAGTCCCCATTGTCAGCTTATACATCATCATCGTATTACATCAGCTTTTGAACTGCCAAAATGAACACGGTGGCGATTGCGAGCGAATTAGATAATAAGCCTACTGGTTGAGATCACGGGAAGCCACGAAACCGATTGTCCAGCAGATGAAGTCTTCCGGCTGATTATGATGATGATGACTGTTTTGAAATATCATAAAGCTAGTATAGTATGATGCTAAGTTTAACTGAAACCACCAAATCCTCCCACACACACACACACACAAATCACGTCTTTATCCCTTACGGGGTAGACAGAGCCTAAGGTAACAGGTACCTACAGGCCACATTTAGCCATGCTGGTCTGGGAGCAAAGAAAAAACATAAAATGTACCAGTTGCTTCTCTACCCGCGCAGATGGTAAAAGTCCATCGAGGGAATGGGCGATTATAATAGGAATCATATTATTATGTTATAGGCGATGAGGCTAGCAACCCATCACTATTCTGATTCCATTTTCCACCTATACGCCCACAATATTGCTAAATCCTCCCAGGCTTTAATTAAATTCAAATAAATATCCCTTCGTAATATTTGGCTCTAGGCGGGTAGTTTCATAGCTATTAGCAATAATTGGTCGCCTTAACGACGCGCAACTCCCTCTATTAGTGGAATGTATGAAGTTTAAACGCGAGCCAAATTTTGATAATCGTCATTTATTACTTGTCAATTTATTTTAAATTGGTAAGAACCTAAGTGTTTTGATATAAAGTGTCGACATACCTTCAAAGACCACTATTTCAAATGGTACAAAATTGTGCAAACTAATTTAAAATAAAATACAACGTTTAAATAAGAAAAATGGTTAGTAATTTCCTGCTTCCACGCTGGTCTGGGAGCAAAGAAAAAACATAGAATGTACCAGTTGCATCTCTTCCCGCGCAGATGGTAAAAGCCCATCGAGAGAATAGGCGACATAGGAATCATGTTATAGGCGATGAGGCTAGCAACCCATCGCTATTTTGCTTCCTTTTCCATCTATACGCCCACAATCTTGCTAAACGTGGTCTTGTCACATTAGGCTCTGTCTACCCCGTAAGGGATAAAGACGTGATTTGTGTGTATGTATGTAATTTCCTCAAAATATTTTATCAAAAATTAAAATGGAAAGTTTTTGAAAGAAGTTTGTTTCGCATATCATCTTGTTTGTTACAATTTTGTAAAGAACAAACTAGATAAGCTTAACAACGTCAGATCTTATATCAAGATATTTAATATAAAAGTTGCTGAATAATATCGTAACCATTTATAGTAACCTATCAAATCTAAAAATAAGTACAACGATTACTCGAAATCGTATGAATCGACAACCAAATCCTTCGCCAAAGAACTTTTGGACTACACAAAAACATTCTCTACTCATTACGTTTTTCTAAAACCATACTCGCTAATCATTATCCCGAACGCCCATTCTACAAAGAACAATCACGCGGCATAAAATAAATTGTATCCAAGTTTATTCTAGGGAAACATAAACTGCCGCGTTATAGGCACTAGCCTTTTATATTTATGATTACCTTCTCTGATAGCGATCGTTCTACCTCGGAAGTGGGCACTTAAGCATCGCCATTGATAACGCGTAGACCAGTGAAACGTCTCGTCACGACCCATTTTATAGAATCCAAATGAAACCCCTGGATAAGAGTTTTTCTGACGGGATAAAATTAATTTTGCACCTGCGCGTTGAATTTTTACAGGGATCACGATTGAAATTAAGTGGTTACGGATTTTAAATTGCTGGTGTGTGCTCGACGCTTTATATTTTAAAATGAGATTTTGACCAGGATTCGTGGCTACCATATTTTATTAATTTGACATATTTCCTACGGAATTGGGGTCGCGATTAGCTTTAACGAGTTTCCGATATTTGGAAGCACTTCTATATTACACATACTTAGATAAATCACGTCCTTATCAGTCCGTAGACAGAGCCCAGGGTGTCAAAACTTAAAGGCCACGTTTAGCAAGATTGTGGGCGATAGGTGGAAAGGGGAATCAAATAGTGATGGGTGGCTAGCCGCATCGCCTATAACATGATTCCTACGATTTGCGCCCACAAACAAAGCAAACAAAGCAAACAAAGGATCAAAGGACTTCTGTACTACAAGTAGACAATCTATACTAATATTATAAAGAGGAAAAATTTGATTGTTTGTTTGTTTGTTTGTTTGCATTGAATAGGCTCCGAAACTACTGGACCGATTTCAAAAATTCTTTCGCCGTTAGGAAGCTACATTATCACTGAGTGACATAGGCTACTTTTTACCGCGGGAAAATACCTTTTCCTACGGGAAAATTAATTTATCGCGGGCGAAGCTGCGGACGGAAGGCTAGTTAAGTATAAAGATGTATGTAAGTTTGTGTGGTTGTATATAGGAGGTAATCTCTGGATCGTACTGAACCGATTTTAAAAATTATTTTACCGATAAAAAGCCACTGCTTAATGATTGTCATAGGGTATATTTAATTCTGCGCGGGCGAAGTCGTGGGCAACAGGCTAGTGTCTAATATATTTAACTGTGAATTATTAATCAATTATTACTTTCGAATACCAATCAATTATCGAAATCTGTTAACTGGTTGAAACTTGTTGTTTTTCTTAAATCAGTCAATAAAGGCAGCGTCTCACAGATGCCATTTTTCCGAAGCGCTACAAGATAAGTGCTTCTATCGGATACCCTTCAAATGATCTCCACCAGTATGGTGTATCGTATTGCAAGGGATAACAGAAGTATGTGGAATACACAATAACAAGATTAAACGTCTAGACTACTCGTAGCACGTTCGTGTTTCGAGCATCAAATGGTTTTGCTTACACCAGCTAACATGTCTCGGTAGCTTTGATAAGGCAAGAGGGTAGAATTGTGGAATTTAGAGGAAACACGTATTTACCCCTTACGGGTAGTCAGAGCCTGAGGTAACATGACCTAAAAGCCACGTTTAGCATGATTGTTGGCATGTATAACACGTCAAGATTTTCGGCCATTCTTTCGGTGGGCTTATACCATCTTGAGTATACAATAGATTAAATGATTCTTTTTTATTCTTGTCACAAGGAGAATTTTAGGGAACTATGCGAGGTCCTATAACAAAGTGCCTGTGGATGCGTTGAAATTGTTTCATAATTCGTTCGAGGTAAGTACCTATAGGAATACACTCTTAAGAAGCATGTATATACAGTTACATTATATACAGTACGAGTACTTATGCGATGATAATTTAGCCAAAACTGAAAGTGTGAAAGAATAAAATGGACATCAATGTGATCGTCACATTGTTCTGTAAGAGTGTATGTGTTTTGTAAGAGTTGTTTTTGGCGTTTGTGTATCCAATGTTGGTGTCTGATTACTTGTGCGTGCGTGTTGTCTCTGACTTTATTTATACCGTAAAACGGGGTGAGAATGAATTACGGGGGGAAAAGGAATAGAACTAATACTTTGTGTTTTTTACTACTTAAAATTTCTGGCTCAGATTGCTCTACAGGTAGTCATTTTTTTATTTGTTTCTATCTCTTCTGACCCCGATACGGGTTGATCTGGGATTTGCCTATACATACATACATACATAACGTCACGCCTCTTTCCCACAGGGGTGGGCAGAGACTACTTTATTCCACTTGCTATGATCCTGACATATTTCTTTCGCTTCATCCACAGTCATCAATCTCTTCATACATGCTCGTCGGTTTCGGGTACTCCTGACCTGACCTTTTTCCAAAACGTCTCCTATTTGGTCTCGGAACGTCCGTCTAGGCCTTTCCCTCCCAACGTAACCATTTACACTCCCCATATAGATCTGTTTAGTTAGTCTACTGTCATCCATCCGATCTACATGCCCAAACCAACTAAGCATACTTTTTTCTATCCTAGTCACTATATCCTCTTTTGCACCAGCACGTTCCCTTATCACACTGTTCTTTATTCTATCTTTCAGTGATACACCTTCCATTTGCCTATTTTTTAGTGTTTTTTGTTTTAAGTATGAAACTGAAGACAGGTAATCATTAAACTAAAATTCATACAGCTGGAACATTTTTTATGTACAAAAATCAACTGGCCACTTTTTTATTTTTTTAATCGAGGTTTGAACTTCAATTATGTACCTACTCACCCCGTTCTATAGTACTGTATATTCGACATTCCACAATTAACATCTTCTAAATATATATAACTCAAAGGTGACTGACTGACTGACTGACATAGTGATCTATCAACGCACATCCCAAACCACTGGACGGATCGGGCTGAAATTTGGCATGCAGGTTGATGTTATGACGTAGGCATCCGCTAAGAAAGGATTTTGATCAATTCTACCCCCAAGGGGATAAAATAAGGGATGAAAGTTTGTATGAAACTTTGTTGTTTGTACTTTGTTCTTTGTTTCTGTATTGTTTTGTACTGATTTGTGGTGTTCAATAAAGAGTATTTGTATTGTTGTTGTATTGTATTGTCAATTTTAAACCGATCGGGCTGAGACTGCATGCACAAAGCTACTATGACGTAGGCATCCTCTAAGAACGGATTGCGTAATTTCTGCGGGATAGCGATAAACGAATTCTATGCAGACGAAGTTGCGGGCAACAGCTAGTTAAGAATATAAAACGCTTACTGTTCGATTTCTTAGATTCTTGACGCGGCAGAGTAGCCTCACAGGGTGACCGACTAGTCCCGTTATGTTTCTTGGAGTGCTTGGATCGAAGTACGGGGCGTCTGCAGACCCTTGCCACTCTTGGAGGAACTCGGCTCTGAAGCGCCGGGAGGAGATGTCCACTGTCGTGCTGTCTGTTGGTGCATTGGTACCTGAGCCAGCTGTTGGGCAAGTAAACATCTTTAAATGTACACTACATTACAATAGACTCCTCGGAAACAGAAATAAAATGTAATTAGTCCCTTTTTTAACTGTTCTATTTTCTTAGTGTGAGTTACACAAAGTTGCCATAGCTATAACTTTCTTCCTTTTAAAAAAAAAATTGGGTCTGTTCATTGGACAATTTTGCTAGTAAAAACATTTTTAAAACATGTTGGCCATTGTACACGGTCAAAAGACCGCTTCCCCCTGTCGGGCTCTTAGCCAGCGGTCAATGATACCCCTCAGAATCTGCCAGGAAATCATTAACCGATGCCCAGGGTGTACCGGACCAAGCACTGCTCTCCCCCTCCCCCCCGGATGGATCTAAAACGAACCGGAGCTACGTATATTTGACAGAAATTCTGCGGAATTTAATATCTAATATTATTGTACAAGTAACTTCGTGCAACTTACAATAAATATGTCATTAAGTAGTGTATAATGTGCAAGCATAATAATAAATAAATAAATATAAATATCTTGGGACATATTACACCAGTTGACCCAGCCCCAAACTAAGCAAAGCTTGTACTATGGTACCAGGCAACGGATAAACATACTTATATAATGTAGATAAATGCATAATTAAATACATACAACATCCATGACTCGGACACAAACATTCGTATTCATCATACAACTGTCTGCCCCTACCGGGATTCGAACCCGGGACCTCTAGCTTCATAGTCAGGGTCACTAACCACTAGGCTATCCGGTCGTCAAAAATAAATATAATATAAAAATAATATTTAAAAAAAACATTAAATATTTAAAATAAGCGAAGAAGAAAAAGTTTTGGTTACACAGTAAAATAAAACAGTTCCTGTTAAAAACCATATAAATGGTAATGAAATTGACTGTGATAAGTATAATTGTTTGAGAATTGCATTTGAAATGAGCTATAAAATGAAAAAATACGCTATATACGATATATACGATAAAACAGCTTACGAATCATAAAGCACACTAAGTTGCAGTTAGACATCGCTCTACGTTTTAAAAATGCAAAGCGCCCCGTATAATGACTTAGAACTAAAACCGTCTCTTTTAAAAATTAATGGCTCCCTTTGAATGTGGTCTTTGAGGAGACAAAAGATACGCGAGCTACTTCTCCAGTCTACATCACATCTTATGATACAGACTGTTTCACCCCTCTCATTCAGAGCCAGCCGACCGCGCAGGAACAAATATATACATAACAAGAGCGACACAAAGAATCCAGTATTTATGATTTACGAGAGTGAACGTCATTCCGTTGAGGCGAATTGTTAACGTACTTTTATTTGGCAACGGAGCAAGAAAGAACGCCTTTATTGCCCGGGTTAACAGTTAATAATGTACTTTTACGTTTAGGATTTTCTTTTCATGTTACAAATATTTGGCCTTTTGATGTTTTGCGCTGCCAGTTGGGCAAGTTCGATTGGTTATGCAATCGTACGGTATGATACCTCAATCAAAGGTGTATGTATCAATCAAGTAAGTATATTGAACGTCTTCATCATCATATCTGCAGGTTGCCTTTTATCGCATGGACATGGGTCTTCCCCAAGAATCTCTACGTCAATCGCCACCAGTTTACCAGACCGCGGGAGACCTATTAATGTTTAGACGTCGAGTTTTCAGTTTGATTCATCGTTTAAGATGCGCTGTACTTTTAATGAAACGTAAACGATTGTCATTTGTTTGTTTAACAGAACATTGATCCCTTTGGTAAGCCTTTGCCATTTTGATTGAAGGTTTCATAAGTGGTTGCGATATGAAATTTCAGTACGTTCTCTCTTTACAAAACGCTAAGCGAGAAATTCAAATTAGCTCCAATTATGGGCTGGTTAAGTGAATTATTTCATTAGGCTGAAACGCGATCTAGTCGTTATGTTTACAGACTAATTGTATGAAGCGTTCGAAACACATTATTTCCACCTACAATCAAATTCAAAATTAGCACGCAAAGGTCAAGTTAACTAGGCACAAATAAAAAAACGTTAAGTTTTCAAATGTAACCTTGACTCCCGTGTATGCTTGCCTTAAGTTTTTTCAAAAAAATATGAAAGAATATATTTTGTCCTATAATACTCAGACCTGAATATAAAAGAAATTTTGTCGGTTTAATCACTTTCTAAAATCTCTCTCTCTCTCTCTCTCTATATATATATCTCTCTTAAAGGGAATAAAAGTTCTGAGCGCTTGGTGTGAGTTTGTATCGCAACAAACTTCTTAAATGCATTTACGTTGAAGTATCAAAATACTGTGGCATTAGTTTGATGCTGTTATCTGCCGCTAGTAGCCCTGTTAAATTTTAGTAGCCTACTGGCCTGTGGCCTCTCCGAGGATCGTAGGTTCGATCTCGGGTTCACACCTCTGAGTATTTAGGAATTCATGTGCAACATTACACTTGAAATTCACCACGAGGTTTTCGGTGAAGGAAAACATTGTGAGGAAACCTGCACACATCTGCGAATCAATTCAATGGACCTATAGCCCAAGCCCTTTCATTCTGAGAAGAGTTCTGTGCCCAGCAGTGGGACGTATGTTAGAGATGATGATGAATTGAAACGTTTAAGAAAACTTTATGAACTTTCTTTATGAACCTATGTATTAACATTATGTCTGAAAACACTAGAAAAATCTACATTCTTTTTGTTAATACTTCGTATGTCAAATTTTAGCGTCTAGATACTGTAAAGACTCCTTCTTTACTCTTTGTCGAATTCTAATCTTAAACAGATAATAAACAATTTATTAATATACAAACCATTAAAAACTAAATAATAATAAGGATCACTAAAACTACGAAAGTTGATTCAAAGTAAATTATGTTAAAAATTATAAAAAAATTAACCTAAAAATGTTCCCCTGTTTCGTGCCTGGTTCAAAGGTTCCCATTATGCTGGCCGCGTTGCCTCTTTGTACTGCAATGGCAACCCTTTGAACCAGCGTCGAACCAGAGCGGGGATCGCAGCCCCTGTCTTTCAGTCTGCGGCCCAGCTCCCTGAAAAGCTCCTTTGCCTCCGAGCCCCAGGGACCCGCTGTCCCTGTCGCTGTGTTAAATATAAAAATTAAAAATAAAATAGAATTCTAAACAAGAGGAAAGTCAGAGTCTGCTTAGGACTTCCACTGGAAGCAGATGTACTGATTTAATAAACTAAAAAAATAAATAATATACTGAACTTATATTCAAAGAAATGTTGTTTAATTAAAGGAATAAATAGTATATTGTGCCATCTGAGCTGCATCAACCCTTAGTAGAGTCAGTGCATCCTCAGGGCTCTACAATACCTAATCTAGGTTCCATGCAAAAAATATGATCCCTAATGAAGTCGGTTAAAAGTAAGATTTCCCTGAAATTGAATTAGGTTATTCTACGATTAAACCAAAGCCAGAAATAAAAATATTCTGATTCAAATTATGCTAACGACTCTCAATCTGCACTTTGCATTTATGAATGTCATAAAATCTACAATTGCTAGTTGATACAGACGAATTCTAGTTTATAGCTTTAGCTTAGACTGGATTAATATTTTGAGACATCGTGGGTAGTAGATATTTTGAGACGTCTATCGTGTCGGTGGTCCACGTGCGACTTCCAGAAATACGACAGCTCCACATGCAGCTTGACCAGCTAAAATCACTTTTAAAATGGTTTTGTCGTCAGACTTTCAAGCGGCCGATGAATTGATATATTTAGCTGCTTTTCTTAAGAAAACTGCATCGTGGACTGAGTTTTTAATAGTCTAATAAATTATTGTTCGTAGCTAACACATTCGCTGTTGGCTGTCACACCCGAAACTTTTTCATATGACACAAATAAATGCGTTCAAATGCGTTCAAAGGCCGCGGCGGGTGAAAGGCACGCAACATGTAAGCGTTCCCGGCAATGAATGTAAGAAACCTCAAAGAAATAATAAGATACTCGTAGACAGTGTAAATTCGCTTGTCGTCATGCTAAAAGATAATACAAAAGACGAAAGACTATCGCGGACAATAAACAAATAAATGCCAATGCATAAAATAATACATGCTCTCATGTGAAGCACCATAGAAAGCGGTATAAACCCAGAAACAAAAGACAAACGACTCTGATAGTATCACTCTCGAGCCCGTAGACCCATTACATAGCAACGGTTCAACACGTACCGATAACATTCATAATTCATGATTATTCAGGGTAATGCCAACGTCACACATACGTACCGATGAGGAAGAGGAAGCCATGTAGAAGAGATAGCAATAAAACGGATTTCGCTCCAGTGTAGCCCATTCCGGTGGTGCTCTGAAAAATGGTACTGCTTTAATATGGGAATTTGTTAACGGTTAATGGTTTTAAATTTGAATACGGATTTTACTAAGTGGTATTATTGCTAAGCGTCTCGAATCGTGTATGGGTATTTTAAATTTTGACCCCTAATTCAATTTATTTAAAAACACAAGTGATTTAGGTGGAAAGGTCGAAGAAGTTTAAATAATGCATTAAATATAGTAAAGCCTTACAACTTTCTAAATATTTGAAGTCACATTGAAATTCATCAAAATATTACCGATATAAACAAGAAGAAAATATTTCGCAACTATAAACGATTTTACTATAAAAATGCGAAAAAAGATTTCCGGAGTTGTAAGAAAAGACACTTTCAATAGAATAAAATATTCATGAACAAAAAAATGATTGCGTATCATTTTAATAAATAATGTTTTTAAAATGATCGTTGACATGAACGGTACTGGCATTTTATTATGTTTATGTAAGCTGTTTGTAGCGACACCATGTCAGGTTCAAATAGAAAGTTGTTAGGCAAGTCAATTTCTAAATTATATATTTGATCGAACATAAAAGTCGGCATCTACCCGTTCTAGTAATATTACAGACATCAAAAGCGTCTAGGGATCAATCAAATATGATTTTCTTTACGCGATTGTTTCTCAGATACCAATAGTAAGTGTTTATCGACGATACACCAAGCACACGTAGCCAACGACTAACTCCTTATTCATAAACGCTCTATAGGTTTCTGCTGACTTAGCATTCGTTTGTCCTTATTTTGTGAAAGGTAAATGTCAAAGTGACAGATAAGGACGAACGATTGCTAAGTTAGCAGAAGCCGACAGAGCGTTTATGAATAAGGGGGTAAATATTCACTTAGTTACATAAATCAGCAAAAATGTTATGCACAGTTTGTACTTTATCTGTTGATTATTTTAAAACGAACCACATCTAATCAGTTTTGTATGGATGTATATTTAGTACTACTATGTTGCGCCACGAGGTATACAAATAGCTAATATGAAGTATTACAAATTACCACATATTCCACTATACGTATATAGCCTAAAGTAACAAGGCCGAAATTCAATTCAACTAACTATATTTTAATGGCTTATGTATTTAAGAGGACCCAGTTGCAAACTTAATTCTAACACCTGTTAAAAAGCTAATGTAACTAAATAAGTTAGGAGAAAACAAACCGACCGAAGCAGAAACTCATTTTAAATTCAAGTTGTAAGGTTAGGGCCGAGCACTTCCTGCATTGAAAAATTTGCTCAATCGAACGCGAACCCTATTGAAATTCAGCGCCGATAAAGAACTTCAAATGAAGCAATCATCTCAAACTAAACCGGCGCTATTTTGTCAGGGCCCATGGAGTAATAAACTACAAACGTATTTTATTAGAACTGTAAACAGAAAGGGACAGACCATAGAGTGGAATTCCAATTTGGGAAATGAAAGTTAATTTGATTTGTTCCTGGTGCGCACGCAAAGTCGCAAGGACGCTTTTGACGATTGCTTTGGTATGACCAGGACAATATCCAGGATTAAATATAAATTGGTCGTAATATGATAATAAGCGTTTTCTCAAACATTGTCGTAAATGTCGTCGTTGTATTATAAAATTGTGTGTTAGAATTGAAGAATTACACATTTATAGTTATAACAGTATCAGTTGTAACGTTGGAGTCAAATAGATTTTTAACGTCAAAAATACCTTCAGTTCACAAATCAAGACCGAAGTAAGCATTACAATTTGGTATTTTATGATTTCATGCTTATGCAATTAGTATTCGATATTCGTTTTCAGTTTTCAAATAACGGCATACAATTCTCCGGAATTGCTGGATTTTGCCTTTCATGTGCACGATGTTTTATTCTTGAGCGGTTCCATTTGAAAACATATGGAGCGGTTTTAGTGAACGAATTTAAATATTACATCTATCGTAACATTGCATATCGATTTTTGATGTATTTAGGCTTGTTTTCTTTCAACGTGAAACACAAAGCGATAGCGACACAATGAATCATATTATTTAGGCTTGGAAAGTGTCTTAATAAAAGTATAAATTTTATTTTAGATAAGTATGATATTTGTTTATGATTATATTTTTAAGTAGTAGCAGATATGATGCTCAGTGCTTGTATTGGTTACTTGTATAGGGAGGGTATGGTGGTAAATCTCCTCTTGAGTTGAATTTGGAGCAATTTTGGTCATATGACTTCCTTTACGGTAAACAAAAACTAAAAATCTTTTAGCCTGATAAAAAAAAACAAATGAAATCAGTTTTACAGACAACAAGAGGAATAACTAGAAAAACAAGCCGCAGCGTTTCCGCCCAGAACTCTTAACGTTCTACATTACGAAACCTTAGTATGTGTAGTTAGGTAGAGCTGTGATAAAAAGACATTCCTTTATGTGGGCTGTAAACAAAATTGCTCCGTAATGCCCGTGTCACGAACGTTACGACATGCACGGGAGTAGGTACTGAAAATAGTAGGATTAGAAGAATTGTTTAGGAATGAATGTGGAAGACTTTTTATTCTTTGGCGCATTTTACTAGCTCCCGTTTTCTGTTTCTATCTTATTTATTACCCCTTTATGGCCTGTTGCTGTTTTAAATATAAATTCCCCAAAGGATTGTGTTAAAGTGTTCTTTGGGTTCTATCTAAAATTTGCATCTACCATTTGCTATTAACTTGGCTACTCTGTGAGCTACGTTCTCAGTAACATTGTTTCTCAATCCGCTGTTGAGGTACGGTAGTGCAATAAAATTACTTTGTAATTTAGTTTCGCAATGTCATAAAAGATCAAGAAGCATCGACTGTTTTTAATGAAACTCGAAGCCAAGTTAATACGTCACGGTCAAGTTCTTTACAGTGCCGCAAAATTCCAATGAACGCAAGTAATTGGGCCTCTACATTTCAATTGCCTAAACGTACTTCATTCCAATTACGAATAACAATCCATTACAATTAAATAAGCGACTTACGTGAAGTGCCTAGAGAAAAATACTATTCAATTCAATTAGTCGAGTAACTCAAGCATTACTACTTCAAAGCTACAATTAGACGTTGCTATGGAACTCCGCAAAGTAACGTCTGATTCAATCAAACGTATCATTTTTTGATTAAATAGTGGAGATTTTAAAGAACTAGAACCACCTCTTAATTTAAGAGTCTTAAACGTTAGTGGATGGCAACAGCTGTTTTAAGTAGAAAATGTTGTGCGGACAACGTGACAACTGGTAAGAGAGATACAAGTGAACACATATATTTTGCACAGGCACACAGTCTGGAGGATGTGATTACAGATAAAATTGTGAAATTGAGATGATAAGGCTTATTTAAAGCGTTTATTTCTCCTCAAAAAGTTAAGATCTGTGCAAGCGAATAAAAGATTCACTACTTCGAGATCCATGAGGATAAGGACGGATGTCCGAACTGTACATAAATACACTGTATGTTTAACGGTCTCGATTTCATGTCCGTAGTTAACCTGAGACGTGGGCGATTCATCTTCATTACTAGATCTAAGTAATTACTGTTTCCTGCGGAGAAAATTATACGGGTCCGTATTGGAGGTTACATTGCGTTTGTTTTTTATTTCATTAACAAAATGGACAGCTGATAAAGACGAACCGAAGTTTATAGGGCAAGTTTTACTTTTAGTTCCGTTGATTGGAAGTTTCTTTTTATGTTCGGGTTCTAATACATTATCCTATAAGGTTATAGGAATTGATGTTAATAAACACTGATGAGCCTTGTCGACGTGAGTAAGACATGTCGTTTTCATCATCGTCATCATTTCAGCCAGTCCACTGTTGGACATAGACTTCCCCATACACGTATGTCGTTATAGCTTTTCGATTTTAGTCACAATATTTTCATCAAGATAGGATGTCAGCTCATGTATTAAGCGAGAAGTCAATTAGATGAAAACTCACAATTTTTTGTACCTACTGCTCAAAAGTGCATAATTTCAATAGAATTTGTAGATACGATTTGGTTTTTAATAAAATTGCTTATTTTTCTGTTAACCTAAGGGCTTGTTTCACCACTGTCTGTAAAGCTCCAGTTATCTTAAGTATTAGTTGTCTATGATGTCATCTCTGTCTGTTTGGTAGTAATAAATAGAGAGGGTATCATAGATAACTGACACTTACGATAGCCAGACCTTTACAGACAGTGGTGAGACTGGCCCTTAATCTGTTATATTCTATATGTAGAGGTATAAAAATGAATCCCTATTTCCCTTGGTCTTGGCATCACGCGTGAACGGCTGGGCCGATTCCGCAAATTCTTTTTTTTGTGTCGTTTTTGTCAGGAGGTTCTTTTAAAACAAAAATTTGAATAATATCTGGGACGGGGGCGAAGAGTAACAGCCAGTCATAAAATAAAATTGCCATATAAACTTGAATCACAATTTTAATTCAAACTAAATTAATTAAAGTCATACCTCATGCATTTCAAGTGATATTTGTTCTGACTTCATTAAAATGCTTGCTAACTTTAGTCGTAAAACTGAGTTACCACGTTTATGGCATGTCTTACGGAAACTACCTTTCAAGGTAATTAACCGAACAACTCGGGTTACGGTAATAGTGAATTTAACTTTGATTAGTGCTAACAATTACACAGAATAACTATGCGTGATAAAAAACCTTACATTAATTACCTGTAGAAATAATACTTTTATCATTACAGATGGAGCGAACAGTAATATTATTGTTATTTCCTTTACTTTTGAATGAAAGTCTATTGATCAAGGTTGAAGAAATATTTACTTGAAAAATAATCAAACAATTCATTATCTTGATGCTATAGTAATATTAAAGTACAATGGGACACAATAGTTACATAATCATGCAATGTGATAACTAGTCCTTTCACGTATTATATAGTAGAGACTATGCCCGACATAATTTTAAAACGATCCGTTCCGTAGCTAATAAACACAAAAAGTGATATTTACTAAAATGCCAGAAAAAAATTATAATATGTTAAAAAAAATTAAGTATGTTTAAACAAAATTCTAACTCCCTTATTCATAAACGCTCCGTAGACTTCTGCTAACTTAGCAATCGTTTGTCCTTATCTGTGAAAGGCAAATGTCAAAGTTACAGATAAGGACAAACGATTGCTAAGTTAGCAGAAGCCTACAGAGCGTTTACGAATAAGGGGGTAAGTGACTACGTAAATTTAAACTGCTACCCAAAGATATGTGTTGGACAGGCAACATTTTCAATACTTCAAAATCACTTTGAAACTGGAAAATAGTTTTAAATAAACTTGGATTCGAAGCTCCGTAAAGTTAAATCTCTCTTGCAGAGAAGGTGGTTGACTTCTCAAAGACTGAATAAAGTGAACCTTCAGTTGGAAGTCTCAATATTCGTATGGAGATCATTCTTACTGCCGCATTCTATCAGCGTTTTTTTGGACCGCAGGAGAAAATGAGCACGTAGAAACAAGACAGTCGCTAAATAACAAGAGCATAAAATTAAAAAAATTAAAAACCCCCAACGCATCAATCGAGTCATCATGCGTAAATAAAAAAACCGGTCAAGTGCGAGTCGGACTCGCGCACCGAGGGTTCCGTATCATTATCTATAAATATATAAAACCAGTGTAAGCAGAGCCCTGCTCCAAAGCAAAATGTACGCAGTGTGGGGTTACTTTATATTGGTCACTGCTATATACAGACATACATACACATTTACGGTTTTCGCATTTATTCTTTAATCTGTGCTATAAGACCTACCTTCATACCAAATTTCAAAATTCTGCGTTCACGGGAACTACCTTGTAGGTTTTGATTCCCTTGAGAGTTGAAAATTTGCGGAAATTTGCGGCATAAACGGCTGTATCTTTTGATTGCGTTGGCTTAGAATTTTGATTTTTTCACAGCTCCAAGGGGCAGTAGACCTAAGTATTTGATATAAATTTCAGCTTCATACCTCCACGCGTTCCTGAGAAAAAGGGTCTTGACAGACGGACGGACGGACGGACAGACGGACAACAAAGTGATCCTATAAGGGTTCCGTTTTTTCCTTTTGAGGTACGGAACCCTAAAAATATTCAATGCCATGCCAAAAATGTCTTACACATCATTTTTGAAAAGAGCTGATACTCTCCAAACTACAGGACCTATTTCTACCAAACATAGCTAAGAACCAACGCAAAATAACTGGCTATTGAATGAAAAAAGCAATCAATTCGGTAGACAGATACACACACACCCACACACACATACACACACGCATCGACATCAAACTTAAACATCCCACTTTTTCCGTTGGGGGTTAAAAATGGCCGTAGACTTTTATACTTATCCAAGACAGGAATGAATGTGAATAATCAAGTCAATGGCAAAATATTTTTGATATTAAAGAATAAAATACACGAAATCGTCGACGACGAAGTTGCGAGAAACAGCTAGAGGACTTAATAAACAACAATAAGCAGTGAAAACAATTTTTGAATATAAGACGTGAAAACAATATAAGAGGATTATGACGAAACGAACACTGTAATAACCTCGAACGATTCTAATAAAAATTGGATAGGTCAAGTCAGATTCATTGTCAGAGTAAAGCCAATGAAATTCCGATAGCCCAGAACCGGTCGTAAACACTGAAATCCAAAACAAACACTGATCAAAAGCAGAACGAATTAGAGCTTGTTTTGCTTAAACGATTGGTTTACGGTTACGGGATGCGCTCTGGATGATAATAACTGAAACGGAATAACTGAAATTGTCTTCATCATCATCATGTCAGCCGAAAGACGTCCACTGCTGAACATAGGCCTCCCCCAAGGCTCGCCAAACAGATCGGCCCTGCGCCATCTGCATCCAATGCGTTCGCGCTACCCTCACCAGGTCGTCGCTCCATCTTGTTGGAGGCCTACCTACACCGCGTCTTCCGGTCCGCGGACGCCACTCGAGAACCTTTCGGCCCCATCGGCCGCCAGTTCTACGGCCGATATGCCATCCCACTGCCACTTAAAGTCTAGCGATTCTTCGAACTATGTCCGTGACTTTAGTTCTTGCGCGGATTTCATCATTTCTAATGCGATCCCGCAGAGAAACTCCAAGAAAGAAATTGTCTTGAAAAGATAATATTGTTTGACAATGAAAAGAGAAGTGTGGCGCGGTAGTTGAACTCATACGCCTAAATCAAAGCGGTATTAGAAAAAAAAAACAAAAATATCATAAAAGTGTTTGGAGTAAGTAGCAATTTTTTTTTGTGACATTTTATTCTAAGACTTGAACTTGAACTTGATTGTTATGTGCAACTTTAACTAGTTTTTTTGCCTAGCTTCTGGACGATGGACTAGGCTTTTAACTATATTATAAGGGTTCTGTTCAATATCGGACTACTATACCTTCCTTTCAAAAATATCCTTTATGTGTTCCTTACAAATGTTACAAAACGAATTGCTATATCCATTTGTTGGAGCTGCAGCCTTTCTGCAGGTATATTTACCTCACAATTTGCTTCTTTTTTAATGGCTTTAGCTTCAGATTCAACAACAAATGCAACTTTATCGCTCGGAGCATGAAGTTTCATTTCAACTAATTCAGCATGCAGTGTTTATGACCGAACTTTTTCTCCGCAAGTGTTTTTATGGCGGCAAGGGTAATTGGTTGTGACACACACTCGTGCCCTCAGGTGCTTGTTCTTTGTGCTTTTATATCTTTGCCTTTATTACTGCTTGCGTTTATGTACCGGGAGAACCGCTAACTTTGTCCGTGGGGTTTAACTTTTGTCCCTAGCGCTTAATATTTATGCAGATTTTAAAACAAGCTCGGAGAAATGATGAACAGTAACTGCTGAGAGATGAACTGATGATTTGGTTAAGCCATCAGCGACTTTTGTCTGATCACCAAGCTAGTGAATGCTGATGGATAGCGAACTTCAAATTGAACAGGCTCTTATCCGATAACGAAAGACAAGTGCTCCCAATAATTATTGTAACAATGCAAAATCAGAATACTAGATTTATATCTAAGAAAGAAAGTTAATTTTTGTTAACTTTATTAAACATAAAAAAAATACCAAAACAGCCACGTGAAAGACAATTGACGGAACCGGATTCCATTTGTACGTTACTTTGGTTGTAATAATAAAAAGAAAATTTAAAAAATAAAAATGTTGTAATAATAAAATTTAATAGATGAAAATCTGATATTGATCTTTCTTTCACTTTGAAGGAACTGTAGCTGAAATTAAATTCTTAGAAAGATTACATTTTAATTTAAATCGTACCGCTATAACCAAATCCTTTTGTAAATTGATATTCTTCAATAAAACTGAATAAAATTGTGATATTTCAGACACAATCAGTGAACAAAATACTAAGCTAAATGTTAAATAAGATTGAGGCGAATAATAAATCAGATAGGCTAAGGCTTTAGGCTTTAAGAGGAACTGCTAAAATGTCAATCATCTTGATAATAATTAAATGATCGCGTCGGCACGTTTTGCTGTCGGATTTCTGACATTCCTAAAATTGCTAGATTACAAATCAGGGTCAAAAGTACTAAACTTGCATTTTCTTCAATTTAGTATTTGTTTTATTATAATACTAGCTTCTGCCCGCGACTTCGTCTGCGTAGAATTATACATAAAAACTTTTCTCTTAAATCACTCTATCTATTAAAAAAAACCGGATCAAAATCCGTTATGTAGTTTTGAAGATATAAGCATACATAGGGACATAGGGACAGAGAAAGCGACTTTGTTTTATACTATGTAGTGATTTTGTATTTACTTTTTATTGTATGTATGTATGTATGTATGTATGTATGTATGTATGTAAACTCTTTATTGCACATAAAATTTTAAAAAAATACAGAAATTCAGACAAAAAAGTACAAAGGCGAACTTATCCCTAAGAAGGGATCTCTTCCAGCTAACCTACAGAAAGGAATAGTTGACAACAAAAAGGCAAGCAGTCATTATGCGCAAATAAGTAGTATTAATACTTAATAAATTAACAACTAAAGTACAATACATTATAAAACCAATACAATATAATAAAATAATATATAAATAACGGATAATGGATATCCTCTCTCTAATGTCTTCTGTACGCACTTTCATGTGGAATAACTTGTAAATATTCAACATTGTGTACAATTGAGGAGTTAAATCTATAATTCGATTTTTCGATTTTATTTACATACATACTCGTACATATATCACGTCCTTATCCCTTGTGGGGTAGACAGAGCCTAAGGTAACAAAACCTTAAGGCCACGTTTAGCATGATTAATGATTATTTATTAATAATAGCATATTTATGAAAGAAAATCATTTATTAACACAGAATCGACCCAAATTATATGACGTTAACATGATAACTATTAGTACAAACAATATTATATATTTTTAATTAACAATTAAGGATGGGTGCTATCCAAACTTTAAATTTAATTGTTATAGGTCTTAAATGGTCTTTCGAATTTAAACTTGACTTGAGATGCTTAGAAATAATTTTCAAATTTAACGATACCCAACTTTGCACAAGTTTTCAAATTCAATTAATATATTTTTTACAATAATGGCTCCTGGAGGACGCCATAATGAAATTTAATTCGTGTCGTATATTTAGAAGCACTTGCAAAGTTAAAACAAAATGCTCTCGGTTTCTAAAGCATGACAAAAGATCAAACAAACATGCATGAACATTACATAGGCGCTTAAGCACTAGCTTCATTTATATTGCGAAATCGAGTAATAATATTATCATTAATGTCGATCAGTGAATCGTCAATCTTTATAAAATCTTTATAACCTGAGTCCAACTGAACAGTTTGGACATCAATACCAGTTTTTAACATAATATCAAAATTATGTAAACCACAACCATGAAAAAGTTCAAAGACTTTATGCAACATTATACTAAGTTTTTAAGGCGTGCTTAATTTATACATCAAAAAAGTTCCAACCTTATTTAAAGGAATACAAAAACATGGGCATGCTGTTAAAATATTCCAAAGATTTTCCGTTCAAAGCAGATTCGGTCCGGTTTTACGCGAAACTTTGTTTCTGTCTCCAAAATTGTCCTTTTTGTGTTTGGTAAAATGGCTGTAGGCGAAATTTTGTGCATCACTGCGCATCAACAATAAGTGTAATTTAGCAACGTT
This sequence comes from Pandemis corylana, assembly GCA_949127965.1. Taxonomy (NCBI): domain Eukaryota; kingdom Metazoa; phylum Arthropoda; class Insecta; order Lepidoptera; family Tortricidae; genus Pandemis; species Pandemis corylana. The sequence continues at coordinate 11,652,307 of OX421858.1, read as the reverse complement.
TTAATATTAAAAGGGTATCTGACCCGTAGAATGGGGACTATCGTTTCTTTGGTCACCAGTTGGCGCCACTGTTGACTAAGGTCCGGAGGTACACAAAACAAAGTTTTACATCTTAAATCTCATTAAGTTTCTTAATTATAAATAACGCGCCTCTTTTTTTTAATTCCGCGTTCATAGCGATCACATTCATAGCCAATTGCGAATCCAATTTGCGATCATTTCACGAAGGAGATCATTTTTCAACAGGTAAATGAAAGAAAACCAGTGAAAAGTGAATGTTATTGGACCTCACGCGACACTAGCGCCTCTAGTGGCAAATTCACATGCCATTACGGAACCACGGAAGAATAAGGGGTGTCCCTCACAAAGTCACAATCGAAACTTAATACATTGTGGCTGTGATTTGCAGGACATCTTTTCTAACCTTCTCGTTTGTAGTAAAGTATCGGAAGATTGCTCCATTAGGACTGGATGTGACAATCGAGTTCACTGCTTTATTGGGAACAGTGGCTCTGTCCACCTGCTCAATCTCGGCTGAACGTCTTATCTGACGTTTCTACCGATGCAAAATGAACCTTGGGATGCGATTTGGAAAGTGTTTTATTCTCTCGTTGGTGGTTAAGTCGTTCGGGTTCCAGGGTGACCTTTTATTCAATTTACACCAGCCACAATGATACAAGGATGACCGCTCGTTGAATCGGACCATTATGTTGACGATGTAACATGAGGTATGCCAGCCACAACGGGTATGAATGGGAATGTGACAAAAATGTCGGATTTAGCGGCTTCAAACACAGAATTTTAGAATATTTTAATTAACTTCTGCTTTTAATTCATTTATGTAGTAGCTGGCGCTTGCGAGTTCATTCACATCGAAAACTATGTCATGATCATCATCTCCAGCTTAAATAAGTCTCACTGCTGGGCACAGGCCTCCTCCCAGAATGAGAGGTCTTGAGCTATAAATAGATTCCACGCGGGCCCAGTTCGGATTAGTAACTTTACACACAGCGTTGAATTGCTTCGCAGACGTGTGCAGGTTTCCTTACTATGTTTTCCTTCTCTGAAAAGCTCATGGTAAATTTTAAGTGTAACTTAGCACAAAAATTCTGAAAAACTCAGAGTTGCGAGCCCGGGCTCGAACCCACGACTGTCTGCGTGAGATGCCACAGGTCAAACCACTAGCTAAGCATTTTTTTTTACTGCAAATACTTGAGTGACCTATAATGTATCTTACTGAACTTATTTTACCTACTGCAGTAATTCCGAAGTGACTAAAGCCAAAGAAGACTTAGATATTTGATATTAATTTCTGAGAAGATAGTCTTTATATATACAACACTAACGCACATAAATATAAAGAAAGAGACACAATACACAAAAAAATAATAATGCAAAAACGTTGGAGACTGAATCCAGCATGCCTGCTGAGTCTCCTGTCCTATTTACCTAATACTTGTATGTGCCTAACGCTTTGATAATGTATTTTTTTTGTGTATTGGTAAATAAACGCAAACCTATTCCTCAAAAGGATCTCTACCTGTTAACCTTTGAAAGGTAACCGGACAACGTACCTACCTAATGATCTTATTAAGATATTTTTTTCTTATTAAGGAACGGAATCCTAAAACGTGTTGATGAAATAGTATTCCCCGCATAATTTTATATAAGTACGCCATGCAAAGAGTCAGTGAAAGCTGAAACGGCATTTCTAGGTAAAATATTTTTGTGGAACTCGAACTTCTAAGGAAGAAAATAAGGTTGAATAATAATTCTAATGTAAAAGTTATTTTGAACAATTTCTTGAAGAGCTAACCTTGTTGCTTACTAATGATGCTGCATCATGAATTATTTATATTCTAGACAGATTCAACCGAGAATTTAAGTAATTATCTGCCAATATAATAATTTATTTTACCAATTGAAATATCAAAACTAGTTTTTCCTATTTTCAAAAACTGGGAAGATTCTGTAATTATATTGTAATTTTATTAAAATTGGTTCAGTTTCGGTTAACCAGGTTCAATAAAATCGAGATACTCTTCGCATGTTCTAGATTCTAGACGGTTTAGTCTCTAGGGATGATTCCAGAAACTTGGACTCTCCTGAGCTTAGTTGACAAAGGATTGACTCATTGAGATCTAGACTATCCCGAAATAAATCCGAAAGTAACTCTGTCTATCTGTTACCTTTTCACGTTTAAACCGCAAGACCTATTCAGTTGAAATTTGGTATACATAGTTTCGAGTCCCGGGGAAGGATATAGGATAGTTTTTATCCCGGAAAATTGCATAGTTTCCGCGTGAGCGATTCTGGGCAGACGGAGTCGCGGGCGATAACTAGCATCGGTACTCTTGTACCTATAGGTTGTTGAAAAAAACTGAAGAACTGCGGGTATCACAACACACATGTTAAATTTTTGGTTGAATATTTATTCAATTTTATAGTAAATTTCATTCAAATATATCTCGTTGGCTTCCACTGTTCAGGGTTCAGTAATCTCTCGCTACATTTCACACAAAACTTCGGTCATTTCGTATTTACATTACAATTGGAACGAAACCGTTCATAGTTCAATAAATCAATTCCTAGCCAATCAGAGCTCTGTGTAAACATCTGACCTATCAAAGGACAGTAATGTCGTTTTAGGAAATGTTAAATTACTATGCTAATTGGGGATTGGTTGATTTGCATAAACATTGCTTCTGAAAATGGATTAAACGTGTTAACAAATCATTTATAATCCAAGATTACAATCTTATGAAAACTTAAATTCTGAACATGAACTTAGTTACTTACTTGGAATCTTAGTCTCTGGACTGCGTCCAAAAATTATGAAATTTCAACATAATAAAACAATAATTTACATAACATACTTTAGATATACGATTATTAATTAAAATCCAGACAAAGAGTGAGTTGGTGAACTCAAATCGAATCTATTAGCATATTTGCTATTGTTTGAGAGCGCGTTTAAGAGTGGATGTTGTTTTTTTCTGTGAATCTTGTGTGGATCTGGATTTGAGCTGGTGGATTTGAATGGATCTTTCTAAGCGTGGCCTGTAGGTCTTGGTGCCTCGGGCTCTGTCTACCCCGTAAGTGATAAAGACGTGAATTGTGTATGTGTATGTATCAGGTGCAGGCCTCCTCTCAGAATGAGAGTGCTTAGGCGGTAGTTTCTACATGGACCCAGAGCGAAACATTGCACATACATCATTGAACGTAACAATTTTGTGTGGAGCAGACTACCCGCATGATAATTGTTAATTTCATCTCCGTACCAGATCAAAGACAATTAGATTGGGGTGCGAGTCGGGTTACCTCCACGTGTGGTCAAGAGCTGTGGTTCGTTTTTGGATCCGTCCGGGGGGAGAGCAGTGCTTGGTCCGGTGCACCCTGGGCATCGGCTAATGATTTCCTGGCAGTTTCTAAGGGATATCATTGACCGTTGGCTAAGAGTCCGACAGGTGGGGGGAGGGGGGTCTTTAACCATTACCGTACAACGTTGCCGACATTTTGTCACAAGATTTTTTAATTATATTTTTGTTACTTTGCCATTGGCGAAGTTGTCGTCGGTATAACGACTTGATACGCCACAAATAAGAAGGAGAAGAAGAAGAGAAAAATTGTTAATTCATGACTCATTAATGGTTATAAGTTTAATGCGCCGTTCATCAAATTATGAACAAAAATACCGTCTAGTTCTAGTTTTGTTTTAGTTTTCCATTGTTTGAAAATGTATACTCCGATGTTGTTTGCTCAATTTGGACCGAAGCCATAAGACCAAGTTGTGAGTGCTTAGTACAGAAAATAAATTAAGTTTCTAAGTAACTGGCTCAGGTTTGGATTGTGAATATAGCTGTACAAATATTTCGATGTTAAAAGAATAACAAATCTTGACGTGACTTCAAAAAGAGTAGCTTTAATTAACTTGCCAGAGAATGTATGACCTGTTTGGGTCAAATCTTGAATGTCAAGTTTGACCCATTTCTAGTCGGCAGGTTGACTTGATATTATATTTGGTACATAATATGCAAGGTAGGTGACGATGCAGGTTTAGTCAGCAAAATAACACATACATACATACATACACAATCACGTCTTTATCCCTTACGGGGTAGACAGAGCCTAAGGCAACAGGTATCTGCCACATTTAGCATGGTTGTGAGCGTATGAGTAGAAAGGGAAAATAGTGATGGGTTGCTAGCCGCATCGCCTATAACATGATTCTTAAGGTTTTCACCCATTCCCTCGATGGGCTTTTACCATCCGCGCGGGTAGAGAAGCAACTGGTACATTCTTTGTTTTTTCTTTGCTCCCAGACCAGCATGTAAGAACAAAATGACAGCAAAATGACATTGTAATAAAAATGTCAAAAATGCCCTTTTTCTGTTATGACCGGCGTTTTATTGTACACTTAAATAAATATAATCAGTTGAAATTTACATTATTGAAAGACGAAGACGGAACTACGGATTCGTAATTTGTATCATGTCTTTAGTCAGTTTTTTTTTATTGGTATGTATACCGCCTAATTCCTATTTCTGCTAGAGTAATCATTGGGGGCTGAGGAAGGGGGAAGAAAAGGGGAGGCTGGTGATGTAAGGTGCTTCAATTAGTCAAATTTCATCCATTCTCTTTGGGCGTGAATACAGTTCTAATTAAGACTAACATTGATCACACTCACATATTAAATTAGATTAGAACTAGACAGGTAAGTAATTTGTTAATCCTAGACTTACTTTTAACCTGACTCAAAGATTAATCTTTGGTAACATTTTTAACTAAAATAAAGCTTGTTCTCCGTACATAACCGGCATTGATAAAACCAATGTAGAATGATTAGTTTGGATTAATTTAGGTTTAGGTATGGCGGGGGTGGCCCTTGAGCCATCCCTAAGCCGCGAACATGTTTCGCACCCTGAAAATCAAACCGTCACTAACCAAAAAACGCATTTTTTGGCAACGGACGTTTAAAAATCCAAAAATCAAGATACATTTTTAAATTGGTTATTTTAAAGAAAAATACGAGTTTATTCATTTTATTAGCTACTTTTATATACTAGCTTTCTACTAGAAATTAATTGGGTCTAATATATGTATTAAATACTGTAAAGAATCGAAATTAAAAAAATATAGTGTCATTTTTCCGTTTATTTTCACTAATCGCCAGTTTTCTGCTAATTTTACCAGTTTGTATCATTTGTATTGGAAGTGAAAATGACACTATAGTTGTTCATTTTGGATGTCTTCATAGGAAAAACTGATTATTTTAGCAAGTAATTGTAAACAAAAGATCTTATTCCATTTTAGAGATTATTTATTAAGTCTAGCACCTAACACAGCCAGTAAAAATAATTCCACCAAAGTTTAAAAAGTAACAGAGTTTATGAAGTAAGAAAATATTACCGACTATAAATACCTAATAACATAGTTTTCTTCTAACAGACGCTCTTGGCCTCACGGAGGGGGGAAAAGTAACGCGTAGGCCGGTGCACCCTGGGCAACAACAGTTAATTAATTTATTTTGTAAGTTAGTTAACTGTTGGCTAATATCCGACTGGGGGGGAGGGATGGTAAGATGAACCCGCAATTCGTTACGGGGGATCTGAGCCAGCGGGTCCAGAAATGGACCTGCAGTGAGGGCGGCGCCTCTGGGCGCCTTTTTGACAGAGGTGAACCTGAGCCAAGTACCTGCAGGGAAAGGTGAGGGCAAGCCTTATTGGACGGGGGCGAAAGTTCACCGTCGGAGCGGTGCGACCAAGGGTTGCGATCGCGGAGCGGAGTGACTTCGGTCACTGCCGGTCAACACGTAACCCATCTCGTGGGGTCGGACCCTGGGCCGCTTGTCTTTTTCAAGACAGGGGGCCGCGAGGAGTAAACCTCTATAAAAAATCCAGAGGGTCGCACCCGCGGGTGCTTTTGGTGACGGACGCGATCATGCCTTCGGTACCGCTCTGCTTTCAGAGTAGTACATGAGGGTGTGAGAGCTGACGTGAGGGTCGGAGGGCATAAGCCTGCCGTCGGAGCGGTGCGCCCCGTAAGGGACGGGATAGCGGAGCGGCGTGGCTTCGGCCATTGTCGGTCAACACGTAACCTGGCCCTTGGGGTCGCAACATGGGCCGCTGTCTTTTTCAAGACGGGGGCCAGGAGGAGACAACCTCTATAAAAAATCCAAGCGGCACCAGCGGGGGAGGGCGGGATTTCCCAAACCTGCATTGCACAGGTGCCGCGAAGAGGGAACCCCATCCCGAGGTGGTCGTGGGGCGTCGCGGTGACACCGAGTGCTCCCGTAAAGCCTCACATACGACTGAATAGGGAATCCGTGTGGTTTTTACTGGGTATGCCTGCCGTCGCGGGAGAGCCCCACATACACACGGTAAACCCGTACCAGGCGGATGCATAAGGCGCATTTTCCACACTATAAAAGAAAGGCGAAAGCTTCTAAAGATATTGATTTACGCAGGCCATATGGAGCTAGACTGGAACTGGAAAGACGTATCTTGAAAATTTTCAGCAATTTCCGGCATATGTTTTTCTTCAGACGATGATGACTTGAATCGAGGTTCATTACAGTCTACCTTGAAGAAAAAAAACGGATTAATACTTGTACGAACAAAATTACCTTGCTATTCCGCTACACACGTGCAAGATAGCAAAACCTGTGCTAAATATACATGTTTTTATATACAATCCCTTCCTCCTCTACTACTACATAAAACATAGGTACATAAAGTCCACAAACTCAACTACCCCTACAGCACACAAAACACTGAAGCGATTCAATCCCTCTGCTAATAATAATTGCGAAATCTGTGACAGAATATACCTTCACATCATATCTTAGTTTCTGCAGTTGTGGTTGCATTAATTTCTTTAATGATTGCCCTAAATTTCTGCGGTCTTGAGTTCCGTTGCAACGTTTTTAACTGTAAAAAAATATATTTATACCTACACCCTTTAAAGTTGAACTCTGATGAGGAAAAATGACATTAAACGATAAAAACATTGTTGCATTTAGTTACTCAAACAATGAATCAACGCAAATTGAAATTAACTTTTCATTTGAACCTTGCTGACACAATGATCAAGAGTCAAATTCAAATGTACTGCTTAAGTAAAATCGGCGAGAATTTAAGAATACCGGCATTATTCTCAAAATAACAAGTTTAATAAGATAAAACGCCCATTATGACGGAAAATATTGAAGCAAAATTGTCATTAAACAGTTAAAAACGTTTTATTTAATTACTATCTTTCCCAAATACTAGACGAAAATTGTCTTTAAACGTAAAAAGTCAGAAAAACATTGAACGGAGACCGCATTATGGTACTGAATTAAATGCAAAAATGTTATTAAGCACATTATCCCACTTTACTTTCAACTAAAACTAACAAATACTTGCGAAAAACTGGCTCTAAAACGAAAATAACACTGTTGCTTTAAGTAAAAACTTTGTTATGATACTAGATTAAAAAATGAAAATGACACATTATTGATAGAAACATTAGTCCATTTAGGAATATTATCAAATACTAAAGGAAAAACGTTACGAAACAAAAAAATACACTATTGCTTTTTGTTAAATCAACATGTTGAGTCTGAATTATAAATCAAGAGTGACACATTATTCATAGATACATTATTCCGTAAATTAAAATCGTACTTACCGATCAATTTCATCGAAAATCGTCGCTAAACCAAAAATGACAGACTTCCGCATAGTACTCGGTGTAATATGTTTAGCATCCCCGCCACTAATGACAATATGTCGCTGTTCCCATGCCGCACTCGCGCATCCCCTCCAATATCCAAAACGACACTAGTGCCCTCTGTGGCAGCTAATGGAGTTAGAGCGACGGGTGTCTTTGCATTGCACGCTTTGTAACTTGAATGGCTAGATGGCGTTGACAACTCAAAATATCGAAATTTCGTATAGTGACGGTTTGATTTTCAAGGTGCGGTTTGTTTTAATGTAGAAATAGTCTTTATTTTACCTTACAATGTCCTGGTTATGTAAAATAGTTACATACGGGGAACAAGCGCATGCGTTTAGTTTCTAAAGTGTCGCAAATTAACAGACGTGAATCATTACATACATAGACTGTTAAACATATCCGTTGCACCCCTAACTAAGCATTGCGCAATCGGGTAAAAATAAGCAGCCCTTTAGACTAGTAAACTTGACGATAAGACGAAATCCGATCACCACACACACACACAAATCACGTCTTCATCCCTTACCAATTTTAAAAATTAGGTTTTTGAATAAAATATTGCCGTTCCCTCCATCTAATCCCTCCGGTAAGAGCATGAAGGGGACAACTACAGTCCTGATCATACTAATAGAAAACTGATGTAATCGGTGTTTTTATAGTCCCCTGTTGCCTTATAAAACTGAACCGATTCTGTACTTTTTTTCAGATACCTATATATTATAAGAAGGACTTTGGATATGCTTGCGTGTTCTATTTGTTTATTTTACTCAATAGAATAATTTTATCAAAGTCTGAACTATGGCGTCGAAATGCGGATTTTTTGTGATGAAGGTTTCTAGTTTTTTAACATACATAAATCACGTCTTCATCCCTTACGGGGTAGACAGAGCCTAAGGTGACAAGACCCAAAGACCACGTTTAGCATGATTGTGGGCGTATGGATGGAAAGGGGAATCAAAACAGTGATGGGTCGCTAGCCACGTCGCCTATATAACATGATCCCTAAGATTTTCGTTTTTTTAAGATTTCGTTTTTTAAGTTCCTAATTATAATTGGGAAAAATATAACATGGGGGCATGACAGAGGCAGGTATTTTGTGGTAAAAAACATGTTTGTGTTCTAATGTGATTATACAAGGAGGAAGAAAAGGAATAAGTCTTGTATGCAGAATTGGCCACCAGTGGCCACTAAATTTCCTCTTGATTTGAACCAACGCAAACAATGTCACTTGCTAGCCAACTTCAACAGATTCGGTCATGCAAGTTTAGTGTTTGAAGCATTGTGTTCTTGTTTGTCATTTACATCTCGTTAATCTTCATGAATTCATCACTCGAGGTCGATGTGCCGTCCCTTGGGAATGTCTGCAGTGGAATACCTTGTGGTAGTCTCATTGTTGCAGGTGAAATTTCAAGCTGCAAATATTAGAACATTGAATTGAGAAACTGTTAGGTAACGTTGATAAGAATATCCAGGGAGTTTAAAATAATGAAATTTAGCACAGGGACGGTAATCTTTGCCTCAACGGGATAAAGATTAGTACTAATGTTTTCAAGATTTGAACAAAATTAGATTTTGCGAGTTACCGTGTTACTTGGGTACTACTCCGGCTGCCAACCAGCAGTGTTTGCGCTGCTTTGTTCCGGGAAGGAGAGTAAGGCAGCTAATGAACAATTTTTTTTTGTTTAATATGGATCACCTCAACATAACGCCTGACTAAAATTATTATCAAGGTAGTTGGTGTTGTAACCTACTTTGCTTACTTATCATTAGCTGATCCACGTGGCCATTTGCTAAGTTGTTTTATAAAAACAAAAAAATATCACAAAGATTGACAGTTAACTTTTTAAAAAACAGGAAAGGCAAACTGCGAGCTGGGTCATCCCTTGACGTACATCAGAAAGAATGTTTGAAATTAACTTCTAAAAAGCATTATTATTTTGACTGTAGTAATAGTAGAATAAGTTAAGTTATATATGTCAACGTGTTACGTCCATGTTTGTTTTCTTATAACTTGTTAGGTACTGATGTTAAACCACATGCCATTCCATAAAATGTTGTCCTTGCTACCATTAGTGTTGCAAAACGCACAATTGATCATAGGATTTTTTTTTTAATTGTCCTGATAATACTTCAGCTTCTTAAATATGTACAGTCAAGGGCATAAATGAATGTACGTTGCTAAGACGTCAAAAATATATACACGTTTATGCCATGAAGAATAAGGCCGATGAGAGATGGTTGTATCGATATCTATTCTGTGCCCTCGACAGCAGGTACAAAATCTTAATTTCATTTGATTGTAACCAAAATAAACGACATTCGCTATTAAATAAAAGTTAATTAACTTTCTCAAAGTGTAATAATAACTTATTGCAACCTTTAAGATTAGCGGCACAAACAAAACATCATAATTCGCATCCTAAAATAAGAGCCCTCTTCGACATAAACAACGTAGCACAACATCCTCGACTTTTTTCCGGTTCGTATCGTTTAAGATTGACTCGACCCGCAGGCGATGTTACTTCCTTACGAAGCCCTTCATAAAAACCCTTCCATAACTGAAAGAACTGCGTTTGATTGAAGCGTCATATTCAGTGGGGTATATTTAAATTGTAAGATTAATCTTCCAGAAATTGTGAGTGATGTGTGCTAAGGTCTGATTGAGCTTTGAAATGTAGGTCGACAGAAAACGCTTTCTCATATTTCTTTCTTTGCTATGTTGTATTCAGAGGAACAGGAGCGTACTGTGGATAGCAAACTTTTGAATATAGAGTTAATGAGAAGCGTTAAGAAGTAACGTTATAACATTAAAAGGTTAAATAAGCTATAGTGTGACAAGGGAACGTGCTGGCATGAAAGAAGATCATAGTGACTTAGATTGAAAAAGTAATTGCCTAATGGGTTAGGTCACATAAAGGTGATGGATGAAAGAAGACTAGCTAAAAAAATGTTATATGGCGAGTATGAATGGATGCATTGAAAGGGGAAAACCTAGAGTCTAGGTCCTAGACGAATGTTTCGTGACCAAATTTAGGACGTATTGGCAACCCTAAACCATAAACTATGAGGAAGTAAAATTTATGTAGATGAAGCGATAAAAATGAATGTTAGAATCGTACAAGTGGAACAAAATAGTCTACTCCTATGGGAAAGAGCCGTGACGGTATGTATGTATGTAAACTTCCGCGATATTCACTCATAATTACTAACATCACTTGGGACATAATTACTATAATTAATCAACTCGACGTTTCAGCCGCGATACAGCGGCCGTGGTCACGAGTAGACAGCAGTGTTTTACAACTCCTTAGCCGAGCGAGTTTTTATAACTACCCTCACTTGGTCGATATTTTATTTCGGTACCCTATAAAACCGACACACAACCCTACACTGACTGGTGACCTCGGCTGAAACGCTGAGCTAATTAAAAATACAAATACCCACGTGATTTTTGGTCTCTAGTGGTATTATAAATTCTTAAATATCTTCATTTGCTACTATTTGAAAATAGTTCCACATTTGATTTTGATTTAGAGAGACCGCGGTAAACCGCAAATAACTATCTAGCCTCTGAACAAGAAGCTATATCAACGTCTAGAACTGTGCTGTCTATGACTGTGTCGCGCGTTTCTCCTGTTTATTTATTTTCGCTATTCTACTTTGCCTCTTCTAGCTGAGATCGCTTTAAAAGATAAAAATGCCTATTGTTTACTTTGCCTTTTATTTCCGTGCTCTCACTAACCTGTTCTCATTTGTTGACAACAAAAATATCTCTATCATCTTCTTCTTTTATTAATATGGCCCCATCGATCGATGCGATAGAGTATTCAGAAATCTTGTGACAATCTGACAATCTGCCAGGAAATCATTAACCGATGCTCAGGGTGCACCGGACCAAGCACTGCTCTTCCCCTCGGACGGATCCAAAAACGAACCGCAGCTCTTAACCGCACGCGGAGGTAACCAACCCGACTCAGACCCATTTCTATAATCAATCAATTGTTTACACCACAGAAATGGTTGACAGAAAGTGACTTTCGACCAGTTGAAAGTCATAGGGATTAAGCAAATTAAATTAAATTTATCAAAGGACAGAGACATAGTTAAATTATGTTTTGGTCCCAACGCTCAAACTATTTTAAAACTTTCAACTAACTGGTCAAATTAGAGAAAGGTCTGACTAGATTAAAAATAGATAACATCGTTTGAAACGCCTACCTTTACCGCGGAATGCGCCCTTCAAAATAAGGGTGTCCTAAATTGGAAAACGAAGTACGTACCGCAGCTTATTAAATTTAACCTTGAGCTTCGTAATATTCTTTCCCTTCTAACAACCGGTAGTGGAAACCAATTTAAAATTTACAGTCCTACTTTCTGGGGTAAATGATTACTTGCTGGTCCTACCGCCAAGTCACAATTCATGCGCTGTTGTCTTCGAGTTTGGAGAAAACCTGGTGAAATTACTGCATGAGGTATTCCATCTTTGGTCTCGCAGGTGTCCATGGGGGGGGGGGGGGGGGGCTTGTGGTCATCAGGTGACTAATTTTTTGCTGTCGTTGCAGAATTCCTTATTCCTTGGGAATTTCTCAAAATCCCTCCCCATTTCTCGTCTACGTCGTAAAAGGTGAACCGCTAAGCAAGATTTTGTATTTCTCTGTGTCCTCGTATTTGAGCTAGATATTAATGAGTCAAGACTGTAATACTATATAAACCTAGTTTTATTGTTATTACGTATAATGAATGTTCGGCCACCATAGAACCTTGTCATAACCACATTTACGTCATCCGATAAGCGTTATCGTAGACGAATGCAATTATTTACAATAATTTAGTTCTAGAATCAAATTAGTTGACTATACTTAAGTGTCCATGTAGTAAGATAGGCAAGAGATTGGCCAGTACTGAGTAATAGAAGCTAAAACACACCCACAATTATAAAGGCAATGCAAAAGCGTTGGGAACCCAGAGGGCTAAGATGTAATGATTTTAGTATTAGTAACTTTACCGTGACTCCGTCTGTGAACTCGTTTCAGTATCCCATTGTAAGTACAATTTCCCGGGATAATAAATATCCTAAACGTGAATAGGGAACGGGCTGGCGTGAAAGAAGATTATATTCGTAGTCACTAGAATAGAAAAAAAGTATGCCTAGTTGGTTATGCCACATAAAGAGGATGAATGAAAGATGATTGAATAAATAGATTTTGTATACCGAGTATGAATGGATGCGTTAAAAGTGGAAGGCCTAGACGAACTATGAATCTAATTTCATCGAAATCCGTTAGTTAAATTTTGTGTGAAAAAATTACAAGTACCTATCATAACTTTTGCGTTAAACTAAAATTAAAACAACAGTTCTAATACTACATCATGAAAAGTAAACTAACAATTTGATAAGGTGTCCATTCAAAATGTGACTAAATACAAAAATATGAGCATTTTTGAATGCTGAGGTACAACGCCGAAACTATTTTTTCGTTTATAAATAAATCTATAAAAACCATTGCTCTTCCTGAAAATGCTTAAACACACTGATTGGTCTATAAGAAGAAAATACATAAAAAATATCTCGAGATCCTTACAGACAATCATAATAAGAATGATTTACCGCGGTCCTTGACGACAGCAGCCGTCGGTAAGATATACCTACTGTAGATCAATTTCGCCTTTCAATATGAATAATACATTGAAATGAAAAAGTTCAAGTCAATCAAGTTTGCAACTGGGTCCAAGTAACCAAAAATCAAAGTGATATCGATAAAAACATCGAAAATTGATACTTACTTGATTGAAAACGGGAACTCCGCTGCGTTTAACGACGGCTATAACTAAAGTTGAGACAAATCGAGTCTCGCGACGTAAAAATGCTTGGCGATGTTATCTAATTTGGCTAATGGAAGGAAGCAATGACAAGTCACAGGCGAAATTAATTAGAGTACGCGACAGTACCGCAATGCTTCAGATAACCGGGATCATTTTATTTATGCTCTACCAGGGCATTCCATTAGGCCGCCCGTGTCACCGTGACTCGGCGGCTGCCGCGAACTACCACAAAGAACTGCCTAATATTTACGATCACTCATTCCTCTGTCACTTTACCATGACAGATTGCCGCCTCGCTCGCGGCCGACTTAAGGCTAATCGTACATAAGCAACGCTCCCGTTCCCGCCTACGACGCACATTCAAAACTTATCACCAACTTAATCGGGAGTTCACATCGTGAACTAATTCTCAACATATTAACGTGCTCGATCAAAAGTTTCGACTATAAATTGCTTCGGACTGGGGTTCAAAGTGTTCGGTTAAGTTCGCTTTCTTGGGTAATGTTTGGGTATATAAATCAATTAGTTATTTTGACAAGCGGGGGCGCGGGCGGTAGCGAGCGGCGCGGGCGGGTCGCGTGGCGGTGCCGGCGGACTGCGGGGCCCGTGGCGGAGGCCTTCCGCGCATGCGCCCTCAGTCCTACCACGAACCACGAACATTTTTCTCATTACCCTTACCAGCTAAATTGCGAAACCGCCGAAGGTACGATAAACGCGGGATCCACCAGGATGTTCCCACGGAATGTAATCACCCGAACAACAAGGCGGAACTACCGTTTTTTCTTTCGGTAATTCACACCCAGCTTAATCTCGTAATTGACCGGTATTAGCATAAAGTCTGCACAGCGGAATTAAATTTTGGCGCGAGTTGGGGATTAGTGAATTATATAGTTTATTCGTTGGGCCTGTTAGGGAACAATTAGTGCAATTTGTTGTTTATACTTCGACCAATACACGGGTCGAGTTGACTTTTGGGACGGTTGTATGAAATAATATTATGTACAGCGTTTATAAAAACCAGATTGTGCTACTAACATTGATTGGGTAAACATTGTTTATAAAAAAAATACTATCGTTATCTTTATTAAGTAGTAACTGTTACGGTATCCTCTTAAAATCAGTAGCCTTGGATTTTTAGGTTTATACAGATTCAGAATATGTTTTAGAAGCTGTGTACATCTTTCTCGCGTTTAAAAGAAAAATTTTCAATGTTTGACGGACTGCAAGTCATGATCCTTTTGAAACATTTGATGAATACCTAATTAAATTCCCATCACCTAGTTTTTTTCTATGCTTACCATCAGGTGGAATTGCTATCAAACGCCTTCGCATAAAACAGTTTCCTCGTTGGAAACTTCACTTATCTTACTTTCTTGTGTTCGGTCAATGGTGCGTTTTTTTATCGAATTACAAATAAAAAATCCTCTAGTTCCTTCATCTGTATTCTCCGTGTTCTCTTCATTGCCAAATTAGCTTCATAGATGCATAAGTTGAGGTATACTCGTAATTGCGGCGAGTACTTTAAAAAATAAAAAAAATCTCTCCCCTCCCGCTAAAACATCACTGGTCGTAAAAAACAAAGTGAGATAAAGCGGCCGCATAGCGCGAATTTTAATACTCAAGACGATGAATAGTACAAATATTTTAGGAGTGAAAGCTCGTCACGTAACTGGCGGCTCCCTGGAGGTTCGGGAAATGCCAGGGCGTGCTCGACTCCGATATGAAATGCTTGGCTCTAAGATGTAACGACGTCACTAGAAGAGCTTACAAAAAAAAAGAAAAATATAGCTCTAATTTTGACAAGAGGTGTAGCAAGATGATTATACAATTCGAGCTAAAGACGCCTCTTTCTCCCTAACTCTTCAGTCGAACCTTTTTTTTTTAAATTTATATTGTTTAAAATAATCTTCGATGGACAAAATAGGGACGTTACCAAGGCCGTGGTTTAGCTGTCCCTTGTGCAGTATTGGGTCTAGCAATTAATTGCAGAGACACAAACCTTGAGGAAGCCGGCTTCAACTAACGCAGTTTAGAGTCCGTCCGTAGAGTATTTTAGCCACTGCCGCCGCTAAGTTAATGTCACCCGCAAATAATGTTCGTAAACTTATATACACTATTTTTACACTGTTATAACAAACACAATTAATTAATATTTACAACAGTTAAAACATGAATCCGCACAAAATACCGACCATGCGCCGACAATTTTCAAAACAAGTGACAGCCGCCTGGGTGTGTTTAATTCCCGACCATGGAAATACCGGCCTGGCAATCCCGACCCTATTAGATTAGAGCGTACCGGGGTGATATTTCGTGTATCTGGAAATACCGACCTGTTATTCCGTGGGTGCCAAATATCTGGTCTGTTTTTCCGGGCCGGGGAATACGGGACGATATATATTGCCTTCTTTTTTTTATTTGGCCCCATCGATCGATGCGATGATTTCGCAAATGTCAAAGTAATAAATACAGTATTCAAAAATCTTGTGACAAAAATGTCGGCAACGTGGTCTGGTAGAACACGGTCAAAAGAAAAGTCGGGCTCTTAGCCAACGGATAATGATATCCCTACGAATCTGGCAGGAAATCAATAACCGACGCCCAGGGTGCACCGGGTCAAGTACTGCTCTTCTCCTTGGACGGATCCAGAAACGAACCGCAGCTCTTGACCACACGCGGAGGTAGCCCGACTCGCACCCCTATATTGCCTCCCAGCCGCCTTACTGTTCTTTTTATTCGGTGCCGCGGCGCGTGGCAATGGACTAGCGCCAGTCAGCCACCAACAGCCAAAAAGGTTGAAATCCTAAAAAAATGTTTAAATCATTAAATATTCAAACCACGTCCACTTCTTGTGTAAAACCGCGCTTGCATATATCTCTACTATTCCAGTATCTCTACGTCACTAAGGTGTACCCCTCACTGTCGTGAAATACATTCAGCGTACGATTTTAACTGAGCCATCTTACCTCACATCATCCTAAGTATGTTGGTTATTCACTATGACCCATTTATATATTATGTTGTTGCAGTTTTAATGAGTATAATACGGGACAATTGGGAATGGATGATTATTTTAAAAGTGCTTGATGATTTTTCTATTGATTGGAATAACCATTATTACACATAAACGGATAACTCACGTATAAAAAAGTCAATAAAAATTGAAATAAGTCGGTATCCCAATTTCAACCGGGATAGTGGATGGTCGGTGCCCCCTAGTTGGAAAACTGTTTTAAATATTGACCAAACGGTGAGTGTGAGCGAACCTTTACGGAGTGACGTGATCAGTGTTGTGTGCTGCCCTACATTTGACAGTAATAAAAATGACGATGAAAACGAGGGTAGTTGTGCGCCGCTGTCAGTTGCGTCGAGCAGCCGCGCGAACAGAGCGCTGGCGCGCAGTGTTCGTTTCGCTGCCGCCGGGGCGAGCGCTCCAG
The DNA here is from genome assembly GCA_949127965.1 of Pandemis corylana. NCBI lineage: Eukaryota > Metazoa > Arthropoda > Insecta > Lepidoptera > Tortricidae > Pandemis > Pandemis corylana. The sequence continues at coordinate 11,635,328 of OX421858.1, read as the reverse complement.
GAAGAAGGACTACGGAATAGTCCGAAACATGTCGAGCATCACTCGACTTTTTATACGTGAGTTATCCGTTTATGTGTAATAATGATTAAGTCTCACGGTAGTTTCATGTTGAAAGTGGAATAACCATCCTTAGCTACAGAAAAAAGTTACAGATTTTTCCATTGAGCCATATATTTTATAAAAATAAAAACGTTATACTCAGTCACTCGGCGGCCCCTATACGGCTGATTAAGCAGTACGTCCACAACATAACAAATAAAAAAATATCAAAGATACTTCGAAGAGGCTAATAGACGCTACGGGTGACCGCAGAGCCGGCAGCTTCCTTGGACAGCGTATTAGTATCGCTGTCCAAAGGGGGAATGCTGCCAGCGTCTGTGGAACTATGCCACGGGGGCCCCTCCTTTTTTAATTATTTTACTTTAAGATTAGTTTTAGTTTAGTTTTTAATTCGTTTTTAATTTAATAGTTTAATTTGTATCAATTTCCGTTTATGTAATTTTTATTGAATAAAGTATACATAACAAATAAAAAAAAAGGCTGCTTGAATCTGTGGAACACAATGACGTAAGTAGCTAAAAAAAGCAACGGCTAAGTGGCGGCGTCTGTGAATTGTTATGAGGGGGTGCGAGTCGGGTTACCTCCACGTGTGATTAAGAGCTGCGGTTCGTTTTTGGATCCGTCCGGGGGGAAGAGCAGTGCTTGGTCCGGTGCGCCCTGGGCATCGGCTAATGATTTCCTGGCAGTTTCTGAGGGATATCATTGACCGTTGGCTAAGAGCCCGACAGGGGGGGGGGAGGGGGGGTCTTTGACCATTACCGTACAACGTTGCCGACATTTTGTCACAAGATTTTTTAATAAAAAATTTTACATTACATTGGCGAAGTTGTCGTCACTATAACGACTTGATACGCCACAAATAAAAGAAGAAGAAGAAGAAGAATTGTTAGAGTGTCTATGGGCAGCGGTGATTACTTTTCATCAGGTGACCCTCTTGCTCGTTTTTCCCCTACCATATAAAAAATACAAGAAATAAAAAAATTACATAACTAATTACAGCTAATTAGATGTGCCAAATACCGGTTACCTGTTGTAAATCTATGTACCTACAGTTAGTGTTCAAATACGAGTAAATAGCATAGGGGATATTTCATTGTCATATTTTACTACACTACATGCATACACATACAAATCACGTCTTTATCCCTTACGGGGTAGACTAAGCCTAAGGTAACAAGACTGTTGGTGACGGAATTTAAACACGTTTTCACTATGGTTTAAATCAGTGATTTTCAAAGTGGGGGGCGCGCCACCCAAGGGGGGCGCAGAGGCCTGTGAAAGGGGGTTATGGGCTACGACTTAGAACCATTATTAACAAATTACCGGTTTCCGCCCTACGGCTTACGGGCTGGGCAAAGGGGGGAATAGATTTTTTTCTTTTTGGAAGGGGGCGCGTAGTGAATAAGTTTGGGAACCCCTAGTTTAAATGGTTTAATAACACAAACTAACACACAAACAAAGTAACAAGGAGCCTAATACGGAACAGCTGTTTATGCTAGCAACCTCATCAACACACACCAATCCATCTGCAATCCCTCCGGGGTTGCGGGTGTCTATGGGCAGTGGTGATCACTTACCATCAGGTGACCCACTTGCTCGTTTGCCTTCCTATTCATATAAAAAAAAAAAAAAAAAAAAACCTGACAGAGCAACTGTCTTGGAAGTTGATGTCAGCACAAAAGAATGGTATTTTAAAATTGGAACTAAAGTAATTGATATACAAACTATGTACTAAAAGGAGGCTCTAACCCAGCCAGTCGCCAACAGAGACCTACTGGCCACGTTTATCATGACACTGTTACTACACAGAAAATGAAAATGAAAATGAAAATTTTATTTTTGCAAATTGGCCGCCAATGGCTCTTTTACATTTCTTTTTGAAACTACCAGCGCGCGCACACATACACACACTGCTTCTGTTTACTACGTTTACTACACTAAGTACATTAAATTCATCAATCGCCTGAATTAATAATTTGAACTACAGTAGAACTAGACTTACCTTTCAAAAGCTACGGTTGAAAGGTTGATGAACTATAATATATTTAAAGGCCACCTTTTGTATACATTTTTTAAGCCCGAGCTTCTCAACATATTTATCTAAAACCGACCCACCTTAATACGTAACAGACGCCTCGCCGCCCTGTAGCCGGCATTCACGTTACCCTCAGTTTTCCTTTCATTCCTTTAAGTTTGAAGCTTAAAATACAAAAATAAGGTCGTAATTGGGGCACGCTAAAAACGAATAAAATTATGACTGAAAATAATCAGACTTAGAATCGCCGTTGAAATTGGTCTTTGAGAATTTAGTTCGTGGTAATATTCCGGGAACGTCAATAGAAAAACGCAAAATGGCGATTTTCTGTTGTTTTCATTGGGAAATTACGGATTTGAAAGAAAATAATTAAGTTACAAAAACTTAAGGCCACGTTTAGCATGATTAAGGGCGTATAGCTGGAAAGGGAAATCAAAATGCTTGATCCACAATACAATACTTGAACAAAATAACCTGACACAGGTACCTTAAAGTACCTACTGGGAGGTCTCAACCTTAATCATTGTAACAACATCTTTAAATCAATAAAGCATTATTAAAAAAAAAATTGTGACAGGTTGTTAGCCGCATATTATAACAATGATTCCTAAGACTTTTACCCATTTCCTTGATGGGCTTTTACCACCCACGCGGGAAGTGAAGCAACTGGTAAATTCTATGTTTTTTCTTCACTCCCAGGCATTAAGTTCACAGAAATAAATAGAGTATGACGATACCTTACTATAAATATTCTCACGAAAAAGTTGTTGGATTGTCACAATTCATCTTGAGCCGTTGTAACATTAACGGCTTTGCTTCAGCACCCCATAACAAACTAGTGCACGTGGACAACTCGCAGTCAACGCGCTTACGTCGAGTCGCCGCTTCACTTGCGTCTCGCCGTCAGCGATCCTCAGAGACACCCGGCCACCTCGTTTTCTTCGTTTCAACCGCTCATTTAACCGCAAGCGTTAATTGCTAGCCGTCACCACCCGTCGCCTCACCGCAAGCTGAATTTGTCTCAGCCGTAGCCGCGCTGACATCTTAAAAGTGTTAATTCGCTTAGGTGTAGTGCTTGCTTTTGCGCCTTATTGACGGCGAGTCGATAACATGGAAACGGTGCTAATCTGGTACGGTTCAATTAGCCATAAAATAAATGACTAAAATAGTCTAACTCAATTGAATTAGCCAGTGTCTAACTACATAATAATATTATGTAGAAAAGAATTTGTAGTCTCCGTTTCACAGTCTTTTTAAAATTTTAATTGTACCAATTTTACTTTTTAGTTACAAAATTTAGACAGGATAGGTGTTTAATCTTCTTGCTTCGGAAAAATAAGGAGAACATTTTTCTATTGGCGATCACCAAACAGGGAAGGTTTGGTAGGTTCGCCTTATACGGCCAGGGGCATATTTTCGAAGTTTCATTTTCTAAATGCAACATTTGACTCGGGGCCAAGAAAAACAGGCGTTACGCGACACTCGTCTCCGCTCCATTGTTTATCTGACCTTAATCCGCCATTTTTTTGCTGCCTGCTTGCAGCGGGGAGTAAACACACGGATAATCTTTGATACATTCCACCGTGACACTCATACATAATTATGAGGATGTTCACGGCGTTATTAGAAGTTAGTTAGAGAGAACATTGTTTAGTTTTGGGATCGAGCTTAGAGATGTCGCTTTCAAACGACGTCATCGCTCCTGAATTACGCCAACCGTGTGTCGATTTAGATTCCTTAAGTAATTTCGAAACATAGGTACATATACCATTCGAAAGAACGGAAAATTCTGAGCAAAACTGAAAAGGTACTCAACTAATTTTGCTTACTGGTTTTGTTCCTCACACCAATTGAACCTGCAGAAGATATGAATAAATTGTCATGTCGCAGCGAACTGTTGTTTAATTCCTAACACTGTAATGAGAGGACGCCACGGTGCAAGATAGGGCATTCGACAGAGGATGTAACAATACTGACGTACATAAGATTTGCTTATATTCACTCTGAAATTACTCACACCGTAATCATTTCATTATCTCGACGTTTCATCCGCGTGGCAGCAGCTGTGGACAAGAGTACTCATCTAAGCTATAGGCATACTTGTAAGTAAAATTGCGGCATTTCAAAACATTTAACATGTATAAACTAGCGTTACATGCACAAATCACGTCTGTATTCCTTACAGGGTAGGCAGGGCCAAAGGTAACAAGACCTAACGGCCACGTTTAGCATGATTGTGGGTGTATATGGAAAGGGCAATCAAAATGGTAATGGGTTGCTACCGCGTCGCCTATAACATGATTCGTTAGATTTTCGCTCATTCCCTATGGGCTATTACCATCTGCGCGGAAAGAGAAACAAATGCTACGTTCTACGGTTTTCTTTACTCCCTGACCAGCATGGACGGAAATATTCCACACTTTTTTTCTTTTATTAATATTTGTGTTTTATTTATAAGAAATCAGACTTGCGCCACGGAGCTGCCGGAATAGTTTCTTCTCATTCACTAACAGGCACGCAGACCTTAAGTGTGAAGAGTAGCGCTGCTCAAGGTCAAGGCAGTTGACAGCGCCTTAAGCTTCAGATGAGTGAAAACAGCGGTCCCGTCCCAAAGTTCCGTAACCGTGTGTACACCTCCAGCTCCTCTACGTGACAATGGCCGCCTCCCGGCCCCGCATGACACCTGACGGGTGCGGCGTGACAACGAAGATTATTGGTACTGTAAATCAACTAGATTGGATAGTATACGGGATATACTATGCGTTCGCAAAACCATATATCAACCGGGATACAATATTTCGATGGACTAGGGCTTTATTGCCGGCAAATTGTGTTTATTGTTATTAAAGTTTACCGTGTTTGACCATGGAGAAAAGGGAGAAAGTTAGAGAGATGTTTTTCTTTTCTATGTTTTTTTAATATTTACACAGTTAAGGCCTAAATGAGTAAATATACAGACGTTTTGACCATTAAAGTTAAAAGTCATGTTTATGTTTATTTGATCATTCAATATAAAATTACATCACCACTTAAAATTAAATGTCACGGAATTTATATTGAAATCGTCAGCTAAAAATAAAAATGTCAACAATTAAAAATTAAATACAATTCAATTTAAATACAAATTAAAAATATGTCATAAAATGGAAATTAACATTAAAAGAAAAAAAATGGATAAATTAGATCTGTGTCAAATTTAAAAATTCATCTACAGAATAAATTGGGTTTTACAACAAAAGGACTTTAAGGCGACGACTAAACGTTTCGTCATCTTGTTCACTCTTTAGGTCTGATGGTAGATGTTCATAGAACCGGGGGCCGACAACGCGTGGGTTTTTATCCGCCGGCGCCATTCGATGTGGCACCGCTCTTAAACAACCTGTACTCTGGGTGAGCTTCCCTCTTACAGTTTGACAACAAATATAATGCGCATCGGCAGTATTCGTTTGCGCAGAGAAGCGCAGACCAGTTTCCGATGGTAGCCGAACGTGTAAATAATCTATATTGAACTTTATTTGCAAGCGCAACTGGCAGAGTATTGCTTGCTTTGCTTTCTTAGCTCTGTCCCGCTTACACGATTTTGCCATTGTTGGTACGAAATCGATCGACCAATACAGCGCCAGAGTTTCCCGCGCTACTAAAATTGGTATACTGCGCAGGTACATCGTGGAGCATTATTTTTGTTGTCAAACTGTACGCCCATTCGCCCAAAACTAGAAATGTTTGTCTCATTAATCTCTCATGAGAGTAGATGCTTCCCAACGGAAGACCAGTGTTGGGTGTGAGCAGCGTAATGCCGAGTTGGGATTTTGCGACCATTTTCCTAAGTTTTTAATTTTAGTTTTTGAATTCCTTTTTATATTGTTGCATATAATACATAGATACATAAATAAATCACGTCTTTATCCCTTACGAGGTAGGCAGAGCTTGAGGTAACGAGACCTAAAGACCACGTTTAGCATAATTGTGGGCGTAAGGATGGAAAGGGGAATCAAAATAGTGATGGGTTTCTAGCCACATCGCCTATAACATGATTTATAAGTTTTTGCCCATTCTCTCGATGGGCTTTTACCATCTGCAAGAGGCAACTGGTGCATTCTGTTTTTTCTTTACTCCCAGACCAGCATTAAAGAAATATTGCATTATAAACTCTTTATTTCGTTCCATTTATTAGTTAGAAATACCTTGTTCATGATATTTTTACTATTCCTTTAATAAGTATCGTTTCTTAAGCGTTTGTTGTCACTCAGGTGCGTGGCTTTATTATACCCTCTTTTGGAACAAGGTTACTAGGTAGCTTGATACGGATTCAACTGTTTTGACGTTCCTAAGTCGCGAAATGAGGTTTCGCTCAATAGAAAATATTGAAATGGAATTAGATTATTTCTTTAGAGTCGCGATATTTTCGTCGCCCTTAGAAATTTGGCTCAGCTTCGAGGAAAGTTACATATTTTTTCTACTGTATTTATTACAGAATGTACGAGGATGATATAAATAAAAAAAAACCAATAAAACCTTTAGCGCAAGTTTTTTGACATATCTAATAAACGTCTCAAACGCGTTCGCGTATCAAATACTATGTAAAAACACACGGCTCTATCTATACAAGCTGACATATATAAATCACGTCTTCATCCCTTACGGGGTAGACATTATAACCTAAAACAACAAGACCTTAACGCCACCTTTATCATGTGAGCGTATAAGTGGAAAGAGGAATCAAAATAGTAATGGGTTGCTAGCCGCATCGCCTATGACATGATTCCCTCGATGGATTTTTGGAAAATAATTAAAGCCACTATAATTAATGTCTCTAAGGAAAACTAAAAAGACCGCAAAAAATTGCTTAGAATGTATAAGACTTAATAGAGGAGATTAAACTAGGAAAATATTAATTTTTGTATTCCCAATGTAAGGTCAACCTGCACACGGCTTTCGTATGAAACTTTCCTCCTTGACGCTAATGCTATCCATAATCCAAAAAACTTTATCCACAGATTAGCACGTTAGAAAACAAGAGGTCTTGCCAAGAGTTCTAATTGAACTTTCTAAATTATGAAACTTTCAAGCTTGCCGCAAAGAAAAGGGTGTTAACAACTATCTTTCTTACTCAAAGCTCGGTGTGGAAGCTCCCGGGTTAATGAGAAACAGTCGACTGACACTCCTCTCTCAACGAACGTACATCACTCCTAAGTGTAGGTACATAACATAAGTTCAGCGTATATATAATTCGAGCGAGAACGTTGCGAACCCATTAATTGGGTTATAATCATATAACCATTATAATATAATTGTCGAATAATGTACATTGGTTCTTAATACCAGGTGTTTCGTTGTGAATGCGGATGGATAGGCAATACACTTGGAATGCCGGTGTTGCCTTACTCGGCGCTAGACAGGGTCCGAGGTTGTTGCGCGGGAAAACGATAGTCATTTGTCAGTATAAAAAGAAATGGTCGCATACAGTGACTTCGGGAACTGTCCCGCGTTTCTTAAGGGAGCGCCGAGCTACGAGCAACGTTTTGAAATCAATCGTAGGCTCTAGCCACTAAGTTCACTGTCCGACGACCGTAGCAGAACCAAAGCAGGCTGGACGCGTGGCGGCTCTGGTTAGAGTGGGCGGAGCGCACGCGAATTTAGGTATTTCCTTCGTATTCATTTGAAAATACAAATTTTGAAAATGTAATACGTATATACGTTATAGACAACATCTCGTTATGTTATTATTAAAAAACTGATGACTTCCTGTGCAGTATTTACGACACACTAAGAGTTTCTTTTGTTTTTTAGAGGTACCTAACTTTAAAATCATTTTTCTAAAACGTACCTATGTATTATAGAGCGAATCTTTGAATATCTTACGCATTGATTGTATAACTAAATCTTCAATAATAACGACACATCATGGAATCAAACGAACACAATTATTTCAAAATTACCTCGGCGCCCCCTTAATTGATAGTTAGGCTTTTCTTTTCGTTACTGTGGATTATTGTAATATTGCCGTTACCTAAGTTGCACACATGAACATTTTTTTCAGAATTTAAATAGTTTGGGTTTTTTTTACTCAGAACCTTTTACCCTTTCGATTCCCATACAAGAAAAGATGTGTCCCAGATGTTACTGTACTAGGTTTTTTTCCTGTTCGTCACGTTCCATACACACCCATATTTAAAAAAGTGACGAACTGGAATGGAAATTGTGGGACTATTTTTTTCTTGTATGAGGAAATTGAATTCTGAAAAAAAAAATATGGACTTTTTTCGGAAAACGCTCTTCAGTGTTGAGTTTGCTACAATACTTGTGATAATTTTCCAAAACAGTTTCATTTAACGTCCGAATCCCCTTTTGCCCATGTTACACACGATTTAGAGTGGTCTTGACCATTTACAATCTCTCTCTTCGATATAATCATTAATTTAAAGTACTTTCGCTTTTTAATCCCAACGCCAAGCCAAGGGATGATGTCCTAGTGAGTTAGTGCATTTGTTACACTTTCACTTGTAAACTACACAACCGATAGCGTTAAAATTTGGTATGGAAGTAGTTGGAGATCCTACACAGAACATAAGATAGTTTTTATTCCGGAAAACTTTATAGTTCCCGTGGTTAAACGAATTATCCACAGACGAAATCCAGCTAGACAACCGAGTCTAATTTTCAACATGAAACTACCGTGAGACTTAATCATCATTACACATAAACGGATAACTCACGTATAAAAAGTCGAGTGATGCTCGACATGTTTCGGACTATTTCGTAGTCCTTTTTCCAAGAGCGCTCGCCCCGGCGGCAGCGACACGAACATTCGAACGCTCGAACGCTCTGCTCGCGCGGCTGTTCGACGCAACTGACAGCGGCGCATAACTACCCTCGTTTTCATCGTCATTTTTATTATTGTCAGATTTCGGGCAGCACACAACACTCTCTCTCTCTCTTGGAAAAAGGACTACGAAATAGTCCGAAACATGTCGAGCATCACTCGACTTTTTATACGTGAGTTATCCGTTTATGTGTAATGGAATCTCATTTTATCATACATATCCTTTTTACTTTTAAGTCCTAACAAATTGTAAATGGGCAAGCATAATTCCAATAAGTATAAATGCGCTTAAACGTGGAAAACACAAGTAAATACAAGAATGCTGTAGCATAAATAAATACTTGTTATGTATGCAGATTACAATTTACCGCATTCATTTGTTTTTGTTTACCAACCAAGTGATATACGCTTGGTCGGGCGGTCGTTCGTTACAGGCAGGAAGGCGTCGCTCACGGGACCGCCATCTTTGACTAACTGAATTCAAACTATTCCTAGTATCCCCGTTAGAAACTTCTAGAAACCAGTGTAGATACAGCAAAGGTCGTTGGACTGTGCGAATGTGCCTTAATTAAGTTCGGTCTATTAGTGTGTTTTAGTTATATCTAAGTAAGAAACGACTAACGCGTTTACATTTGCCAATAATCGCTTAATCACACTAACATTATAAAGGCGAAAGTTTGTGAGTGTGTGCTTGTTACTTCTTCATGCGCAAACGGCTGGACAGATCTGGATGAAATTTGGAACATAGATAGATTATAGTCTGAAATAACACATAGGCTACCTTTTATCCCGGAAAATTGCGTAAATTTTCTATTTACTAAAAAAACCGCATCAAAATCCGTTGCGAAGTTTAAAGATCTAAGCATACATTGGGACAGACAGACAGCGGAAAGCGACTGTTTTATACTGTGTAGTGATTCCAACAAAAATATGTTAACCAGCTTGGTAAAATTAACAAAATTCAATTACAACTGAATACTAATCGACATTTTGTGTAATTCGGTAATTCGGTAATTGTTTATTGTAATAATAATTACCCAAATTGTTCATTGTGGTTAGTTTCAATTATCGGTAGGTACATTTGTGAAACCGAATTTTGAAATGATATGAACAATGTTTCTACCGAATTATGAATTATTATGGAAAACTAGCTGTTAGCTGCATAGAATTCGTTTATCGCTATCCGGCAGGAATTACGCAATTTTCCGGGATAAAAAGTAGCCTATGTGTTATTCCAGACTATAATCTATGTTCCAAATTTCATCCCGATCTGTCTAGCCGTTCTGGCGTGAAAGAGTTACAAACATCCATCCATCTATACTTACAAACTTTCGCGTTTATGATATTAGTAGGATAGATTAATTAATGATTTCTCCCATTCTTGTGTTTCCATTACGAGCGTAAACGTAAATTATATAATTTCAACCAACATTACACCTTAACTAAATTATTTATTTACATATAATATTCGAGTACCTTGAAAAGATCGTAAAGAAAAGCAATGAACGTTAAAAGATAAATAGTACATTGTTGTAGAGGCTAGAAAGTAAACAATAGATGAACAAGTTCCGATGCCCGAAAAATTACAAGCATACATATTATATCACGTGTTTATCCCTTACGGTGTAGAAAGGGCCTAAGGCAACAAAACCTTAAGGCCACGTTTAGCATGATTAAGGGTGTATAAGTGAAAAGGGAAATCAAAATAGTGATGGGTTGCTAGACGCATATAACATGATTCCTAAGACTTTTTTCTTTACTCCCAGACCAGCCATGAAGAAAAATTGACGCGAGAAAGATTGGAGCCGCTAGCTGATTCCAGATTCATCCTTTCACTAGTGTTTTATACAAAATCTGTTCAAGATTTACTTACAGATTTATTAAATTAATGTTTCAGTCACCAAAACAGGTTTTCCCCGTCCCCAGCTATATTAATCTTGCTGTAATGAGGCGCGTCATTTCTTGTGCTAGTGAGAAAATTATTGTGATAAATAGATGTCGCCTTGGTATTAGTGAAAGGGCCATATGCTGATGTGCTCAGACGCAAAAGGGCGTATTTTTATCAGAATCGATGGAGTTTTGCGTCATTTTGAATGTGAAGTTTCTTTATATATTTCATGGTTGTTGCCGGCAACCAATGTTCTGTTATGTTTTATTGTGTTTCGGTGTGTTGATTGCTTGAATTTATCTAGGCCCGAAACTCTACGAGGTTTCTGTAATTGCCAATGTCGTGGAAATAATAACCGTGGCAGCTAGACTGTAATATTTTATGAATTTCATAATGAGAAACTGAAAAAAAAATCAGATTAAATATTAGCTAGCTATTTTAGCAAAGTAAGATTTGAGCACAAAAATATTCTCACTCGTTACTGAAATTCCAGAAATAATACATACATACATACATATGTCACGTCTTTATCCCTTACGGGGTAGACAGAGCCTAAGGTAACCTCTAGGCCACGTTTAGCATGATTAAGGGCGTATAGGTAGAAAGGGATATCAAAATAGTGATGGGTTGCTGGCCGCACCGCCTATAACATGATTCCTAAGACTATCGCCTATTCCCTCGATGGGCTTTTACCATCTGCGCGGGAAGAGAAGCAACTGGTAAATTCTATGTTTTTTCTTCAGACCCAGACCAGCATGGAAGAAATAATAATAAACAACATAACGGAGCGTGCTAATTAGTCCAGTTGGTTGAAAAAAAGGTGTAATTAGGTCATGTAATAAGACCTAACTCATAACCTAGTTCTCACTGCATGTTCATTAGTAAAATTTTAAAGGTACTTTCGAATCAAAAATTTTTGCAAGCGAGCAGCAGCGTAGGAAATCTGAACATTTATAGGCTTTCACGTCTATGTCCGACAAATTAAGACAAGGATACACTAGGGGACAAATGTCATGCGACACACGTCGCCAGCGACGTCGGGTGAAGTCGTACGACGTTGCCAGACTTCGTTTGACGTGTCGGCAACATCGCGCGACGCGTCTGTCGCTATTTAAATAAGTTGTGCGATATCGCCAGATATGTCAGGTGAAATCGGTAGCTTCGCTTTGCTCGTCCGGGAGACAACGCCTCTGTGGTCATATTTTACCTACACTGTCATTCAATCCCATCCAAATCCATCCAATCTCATCAATAGGCCCTTCGTACCGAGCACTTGGAAATGATCCCATTATTTTTGTTCCAACCATTCGACAAAGTTTCCTCAAACTTCGAGCATGGAGGAAATAACCAATTAGATTGGTAATATGAGCTATCTTATTGTGGCAACACATCAGTCTTTTTCGACATACACTATACAAACATCAATATTTCCCGATTATTTTTCCTTTATCTTCTACATGGAATAAACCCATTTAAGTAGTTAGAATTTTATTTTGATTATATATTTACTTTTTGCGCATTTATGGGTCAAGGAAAGAAAAAGGTTAATGTAGTGTCGTATCAGGAGCCCAAAGCAATAGCAGAAAGAATAAGTGAATGGCGATTACTCCACCGACAAGAGCTGGGCTCTTAAATTTAAGAAGAAGATTTACTTTTTGGTTTTTATTAAAATTAATAAAGTTTCATTTACTATGCCGCACGACCAAACATTAACTATCCATATTGATCATAATAGCTGCTTGCTCAACTTGCCCTTTTGACATTGGGCTAGCCAATCAGAGTGCAATAAACGCCAATTTCGGCTTGGCGTTAATTTATTTCATGTAAATAGTATGATGTTTCCGCTCTGTTAGGTTGTTTGCTCTATGCCCTAGAGAGTTATGCTATATTCAGGCACGCATTTTATACTAGACTCTTTATAATTATTAAAAGGTTTATATTAACTTGCAACGTATTATGTAAGTATGTTTGTCCGCGTGGAATCTTGCGACTCAACTTTGAAGTAGATATCTTCAACCGATTCAGCTGAAATTTGCATACCTACTTGAGTAAGTCAGATGACAATACAATAATCTGGTAGTGGAGTTCTGGTGATCCAGCTAGGTTCGTCTCCGCAGGGAACTCTTCAACGGTTGCTCCGATTGATTTGAAATTTGGTATAAATTATGTAGGACAGATGACCAATTAAGTGCAGTCAGCAAAAAGGACAGTCAAGAACAAGCACAGTAAGGTTTTTTTGACGTACAATTACGTAAAAGTGTACATTTTTTAACTACTTATGTTAATTGTTATAGGTATTGCTTGAGAATATGACACTTTTGATAAGGTAGGTACGTTATTCGTAGTCTGTAATTAATTTTTATTTTGAAGAACCGGCAATTTCCCAGAGCTCATAAAATATTTAATTGCAGATTCATATTAAAGCAGTGGTAATGAAACAGCACGATCAGCAAAATGTATAAAAGAAATATCTTTTATACATTTTCTTGGGACATCGGAAATTGAGTTTTCGTTTAATACTCGATTCGTTGAATTGATACGGAGATGTGGAAAATGATTAATCTGTGGTTTGAAGTTATTTTACACAATATTTTTCGATTCAAATAAAATTGCATGTTATCAAAAAAATGCCAAAAATTTATTGAGTGTTTTTTTATTTCTAAGCTCATTTTTTTCCTTCATACATTTTCACACGATTTTATTTTGTCAGGTCAACTCTTGCGAGTTAAATTAAACTCAATTCTAGTTGTGGGACATAATTAAAATTAGATAAGTATACATGTAACTTGGATCACGCTCAATAAAAAGAACACTCAGTAAAAAAACGTATTTTTGAATCAAACATACATACATACACATACACAAATCACGTCTTTATCTCTTACGGGGTAGACAGAGCCTAAGGTAACAGATATCTACAGGCCATATTTAACAAGATTGTGGGCGTAAATGTGAAAAATGAAATCAAAATACTGATGGGTTGCTAGCCTCATCGCCTATAACATGATTGATATGATTTTCGCCCATTCCCTCGATGGGCTTTTACCATCTGCGCGGGTAGGGAAGCAACTGGTATATTCTATGTTTTTTCTTTACTCCCAGACCAGCATGGAAGAAATATATATTTATAATAATATTTATGTACTTAATAATAATGTAGTGAAAAAGAGTTATACATTCATACAAATTTGTTGAACATCACGTACTTATACCTAGGAGGAAGAACCAAGACCTCCTATCTTGTAATTTCGGATTAATGTAAGATAGGAGCTATTGGTTCTCTCAATAGAATTCAAACTACAATAATTAATGAATCAAAATGCTAAGAAAATGGTTCCAATTAGTCAATTTGCTTTTTACAAACAAAAATGTTTCTTTGTCATCAAATCTCACACTTAAAAAAAAATTCAGACTAAAATCTAGCTCCTAATCACAGCAAGCAAAATATGAAAATGGCGGAAACCATTTCAATAAAATTGACGAGATTCAAACAACTTAATCTGCGAAACAAATTACTTCCTCGTTGCTAAAGCAACCGTAAATATTTGTTTATAATAAGTTCTGTAAGGGAATTCATAGGGCGCTTCTTGCTTCGAAATAAACGATTTGTCTTATGCCATTCAAAACAGAACAAACGACAAGGTTCAGGCAAGCGAGGAGTTTCACAAAACCAAACAGTTTATTAGAATGACAAGGAAATTATTTTCACATTCTGCGAAGTATAATTGAGGAAAGAGTGTAAATTTGTACGTTAATTAGCTCGTAATTTGCGTTCTTGCATGTGTGAGTTTATGATTTACTTTATTCAGAACCCTTAGTATTTATATTAGTTATTATCTTCTGCCCGCGACTTCTGCGTAGAATTATACATAAAAACCTTCTTCTTGAATCACTCTATCTATAAAAAAACCGCATCAAAATCCGTTGTGTAGTTTTGAAGGTATAAGCATACATAGGGACATAGGGACAGAGAAAGCGACCTTGTTTTATACTATGTAGTGATTCTTAACTGACGCAAGATGGCGTCTGTTGGGCACCCGAAGGTGCCTGCTAGTATTCTTTTTTTATAACTTTTTAGCGCTTTAATATGTAGTAACACAAAGTAAAAAATCACATAAAACATACTAAAATAAAATCGAAAAAGAATAAAAAACATAAAAACCATAAAAAGCTGGCTGTCGCCAACAGCATCAATTGGCAATTATACTTCAAAAATATTGCCAATATTTACAAAAATACAATTTATAACTTCTCCGTCATATGTTAACTATCTACTAACTTACTTACCGTACTCTGACATTATCCAAAGCTATTTAATTGATTAATACCTAATAAAATTAACTGTTGCCTAAGGTGCATCGCCTCAAACACTGCTCAGCTCTTCCTCGTAAGGCTTTCTACGCAGGCAGAACTGTAACGCTAGACCACACTAAATGGTAATCCAATTTCCGCCCCAAAGATACTTCCACATAATTTTAACTCACAGTTTTTTTATAAACTAAGGCATAACATTTCTAATTCATGACCATTATACGCCAGACTAACTTGCACTACGACGACATAATAATTGGTTAGATAATAATTTTATGGAGTGCGTGGCTAACACAACACCAATCTTTTATTGAATCAGGCGTTACTTTGCGGAGGTCCATTTCAATAAACAAAAAATTTACCCAAGTAACGGAGTAGCAAGGTAATTTTTTTGTTCATTACAACACCAATCATCAGAAGATCCTTAAAGAAGACCTGTCTCTTACAGTAAATACCTTCCGGCTGATACGACGATGGATTTCTTTGTGCTCATCAATCCGAACGTATTATCGAGTGTCTGCAGGACACCTTTGTAATATCTACTTACACATTAATCACGTATTTATCCCTTACGGGGTAGACTAGGGTAGAGCCTGGGTAACAAGACCTAAAGGCCACGCTTAGCGTGATTATGGGCGTATAGGTGAAAAAGAGAATTAAAATAGTGATGGGTTGCTCGCGGCATCGCCTATAACATGATTCCCAAGATTGTCGCCTCGATTGGCTTTTGATCAGTGTGAGAGATTCACTCCCAGACCAGCTTAGAAGATTCCTTTGTATGATCCAATCTATTCCATTCCATAGTGAAGTGACTTACCTTGAAACACATCCTCTAACATAGATCACGCCATTCGCTGCAGCCGACCATTTATAACTGTAGACATTATCATTGTCGTCCACTGGCCTCATATTCGGACGTCATTTGTCAGCGGCGGTTATCTCTTGATACATACGGCTTTAGTGTTCCAAATACTGACGCTATCAGCTCGAGTATGTTTATGCTAAGCACGTGTTTTAGAAGTAGGTCATGCATGGATGTTTAAGTAACGAATGGGCAAGAGAAGTTTTTGTAGGCAATATAATACTGTTCTACTTTAGTGGCTAATCTGTTTTTTTTTTACTTCCACTGTTTGCCCTATGCATGTGTTGAAGTGAGGGTGAAGATGGTGGCCAGTAAAAAGCAAAATTAACTTATTATTTTTAGTGTAATCTTCGTTCAGCAAAAAGTCGAAAAAGAGGCCTTACAACTAATGAGATTTCCTATTTATAACCTATAATAGCGCCATCGGTTCATTATACAATGCCTAGATATTAGTTTCAGTAATAATCTGTTAGAGATCGTCACTATACTTTAGAACAATGCCATCTATGGAAATACTGATGTAACTTCTTTATTTACCAATAACTACTTGAATATATTATAACAATGTTCAGCGTAGGGCGCAGATGGCGCTGCTACTCCGCTATGGTAACGCATTAACGGTATGCTTAAATCTTTAAAACTACGCAACGGATTTTGTTGCGGTTTTTTTTAATAGATGGTGATTCAAGAAGAAGGTTTCAAGCGGAGGTCGTGGTATGGCAAGCGCAGCGTAGGTCCACCAACGATGTGGACAGATAGCCTGGTTAATTAAAGTCGCAGGTTCGCGGTGGATGCAAGCCGCATCCAACCGGGCCAACTGGAGGTCTATGGGGAGGCCTATGTCCAACAGTGAACGTGCTGTGGCTTATAATATGATGATGATGATGTTGTAGTGAACTTAACTTTTTCTTTGTTTGCAATAAGGTGAAATCCGAGCAATCAGATCACCAAAGTAAGTGAGCACACTTATGGATGGACATACGATTTAATAGAGGAATGCAGACGCGTTGCAAGCTAGCTAGAGGAGTGAGATAGAATGCGATAGCAATTCCACCGTCTTCTTGCGCTGCTTCTTGGCCTATGTCCAACAGTGGATGTCCAATGGTTGATATGATGGTGATGACATACTATAAAGTCAATTCGATTAGGTACTGAAAATATTCTTCTTAAAATGCACGAGTAACTAACTGGCTTGTCATTGCATGGTTTGGCTTGTCGTATTCTTGATCAAAAAAGGATTATTTTACAAACTTACATAGTTCATATATCACGTCATTGTCCCTTACGGGGTAGACAGAGCCTAAGGTAACAAAACCTTAAGGCCACGTTCAGCATGATTAAGGGCGTATAGGAAAGGGAAATCGAAATAGTGATGGGTTGCTAGCCGCATCGCGTATAACATTATTTCTAAGACTTTCGCCTATTCCCTCGATGGGCTTTTACCATCGTGGGGTGGGATGGGTTCTTTTAATCCTATGGAATTAATGATTGATTCTGCAAATTGAGTTTATACTTAAATCAGTCGATAAGCCTTAGCAACTCAAATTGAAGTCATCATTGATTCACTAAAGTCGTTTAATTTTAAGCTACGAATTTAATTTTGAAAAAAATCTACAAAACGTCTTCATTACCTAACTTAATATAAACTTATTGAAATTCATCTCGTCACTCCCACCCGCGGTATTTTCAATTAGTAATAAACTTTAATTACGGCTTCAAGAATAATTCATCAAACGTGGGTTTGCGCGTTTTGGTTAATTAAGCAAAACTGTTCCGCAATACATACACAAATCACGTCTCTATCCCTAATGGGGTAGACAGAGCCCAAGGTAACAACACCCAAAGGCCCTGTTTAGCATGACTGTGGGCATATAGATGGAAAGGGGGAATCAAAATAGTGATGGCTTGCAAGCCGCATCGCCCATAATGCTGGTCTGGGAGCAAAGAAAAAACATAGAATATACCAGTTGCTTCTCTACCCGCGCAGATCGTAAAAGCCCGTCGAGGAAATGGGCGATAATCATAGGGATCATGTTATAGGCGATGAGGCTAGCAACCCATCACTATTTTGATTCCCCTTTCCACCTATACGCCTACAATCATGCTAAGCGTGGCCTTTAGGTCTTGTTACCTCAGGCTCTGTCTACCCCGTAAGGGATATAGACGTGATTTGTGTGTGTGTGTGTGTATGTGTGATAATTGATGGAAGTGTCGATAAAACTCAACCTGCCAGTGACGCAAAGTCTACAGCTTGTTACATAAAAACAAGAAATTTAGAGATTATAGCATAAACGGATGGGCAAAAGCGAACTCATCCCCAAAATGGATCTCTTCCAGCCAACATTGCTTTATGATATCCTATTTTACAAAAAAAATGCATAAGAAATTTAATAACCGGCCATGTTTCATAAGGTATGATTATCGTAGTCGCTTTCAAAATATTCCGTAAGTTCAAGTACCTATGGTTCAAGAGATACAGTTCCGTGACAAACGGACTACTCAGTCACTGAATAAATCTTGAATGTGTTCACCAAAACATAGTGTCGAAAACTGATTACAACTTTAGCAGTTTCCCCGTAAAATATTTCGTAACAAAATTACGAACGTTATACGAAGTTTCCAATTATTTTCCTTAATTCAAATTCAAAGCCAATTTCAAGACCGTTTTCAGGGTCCCTTAGCGTTACACTAATTCCAGGGTTCTAGAACTTTCTAAGTGAACTAAACTAATAAAATTAGGTAATCAGTCGGCTGAATCCTGCTTAGCTTTATCACAATCACTGGGTAAAATTGTATTGATTCACATTTTGCTATAACACCAACGTGTTACAATCTATGGTTAATAAATATAAAAAGTATGTTCGTGCGCTAAAACCTTTTTGGTCTTGTTGGCGCCTCTTTGCTCGTCTTTCAAGGTGTTTCCGTTTCAAATGCAGAAAAAGAATAACAAATACGTCAAATGATAACTTGTCAATGAATTTTTCTAAGATTGTTGTCGAGCTATTTGTATGTGCAAAAGAATTATATATTGTCCCTTTCGGTGTTGAGACCCTTGGTCCGTGGGGTCCTAGCGTTATTGGCCTCTTGAAAGATATTTCGAAGAGGCTAGACGCTACGCGTATTAGTATCGCTGTCCAAAGGGGGAATGCTGCCAGCGTCTGCGGAACTATGCCACGGGGGCCCCTCCTTTTTTAATTATTTTATTTTAACATTAGTTTTAGTTTAGTTTTTAATTTAATAGTTTAATTTGTTTTAATTCCATTTTGTATCCTATTAAATAAACATTGTATTATTTAATATCAAAAGTCAAGTTTTCATTAGTTACTCGCGAACAGTAGGCTTATTACCTAACTCGCTCGCAATCGCCATCGTGTTCATTTTGACAGTTCTTGTATGAATATGACAGCTAGCTGATTCCGATGCCAATTGTCAGCCCATACATGAACTGTCAAAATGAACACGATGGCGATTGCGAGCGAGTTAGACAATAAGCATACTGGTCTCATACAGTGCAGGAAGTGGTCTATGAAGCTTAAGAAAAAAATGTTCAGAACTGTCATTACTTTAAAATTTATGCAGTGTGAGGTCATTTTGTATTGGTTATTTACAAAGACAGACAGACATAAAAATATTCTGTTTTTTAGTATTTGTTATTATAGCGGCAACATAATACATCACGGTTCTTGAGATACAGCCTGGTAGACTGACATACAGTCAGGCAGACGGACGGGCAGCGAAGTCTTAGTAATAGAATAAGACCCCTTTGGGTACGGAACCCTAAAAGAAGTGCACTTTTTTATTTTTATGTGGGATCGTAATCGAAGAGAAAACCAGTATTTTTTGAAAAGAAAGTATAATATAATAATAAATCGGTTTTACAAACTAAGACGTCTTATCGTTCTGGCTTCCAAGTGAATCTCCATTACCTTATTTCTAAACAAAATAATATTGCTAGTCATTCATGCTTTCTCTTTCGCACCCGTACTCACAAATCATGCTGTCACTCACACTCATTCGTACGTCATGCTACGCTCCTTTCCACTCATCCCACAATCGGCCGTCCTGCTCTCTAGTCTGTCCTCAGACTATAGTACATAGAGTGCTCAGCTAACTTAAATAATAAACATCTTACATACTTAGTTAACACAAAGACATCGTTATTCAAAAGGCAGGCTTAAAGTAAAATAACATCTTACACAAACAGTACACATAAGCAGTCTTATATAGTTGAAATAACAATAGTCAGCCTTCACTGGATGCAAGTAAATATAGGTGCATAATCTTAATCTAAAAAATAAAATAACAAATAAAAATTGAGCAAAACATCGGCTTTACCTTCAGTTGTTTTGAGGCCATCGTTTCATGTGGTCACATGAAGTTGTGGTGTTCTTCGAACCTTCAGTAGAGTCGTCGACTTTCTGAACTAGATACCGGTCTCTACCAGTTGCCTTCATGACCTTGTATGGGCCTAGGTATTTAGGTTTTAACTTCATACCTACTCCGAACTGAGTCCTTTTTATTGCCACTAAATCACCCTCTTTGTATTTAGTGCTCTCTTTACGTTTTCTGTCGAAGTTTCTTCGATTTTCTTCTTGAATTTTCAGTATTTGTTCCTTGGCGTTCTTCCTATGCTCTTCTCTTTTTAGCATGTAACTATCTCTGTTTTCTTGCTCTAATAACTCGTAAACTTCGTGGTCTTCCTTTAGTTTCATTTTTGTTCCCATTAACAACTCGAAAGGGTTGGTACTGATACTTCGTTGGTAGGTACTATTTATACATCGTTGTACCTGGCTGACATGCCTGTACCACTGTGTAGGATTTTCGAGACATAACTTGGTCAGTACCGACGTTAATATTCTGTGAATACGTTCCACCTGTCCATTGGCCCTTGGTACACCAGTGGTTATCTTGACGTGCTGTATGCCTTCCTCTGTACAGTATTCTTCAAACTGTGAACTGGTGAATGCAGTTCCTCGATCGGTGATTATCCTTGTTGGATTTCCAAAACATTGTTGGTGAATCCTCAGTTTGTCAATTGTTTCTTTAGTTGTGGTACTTTTTACTGGGAATAGCCAAACAAATTTGGTGAAAGCATCAACCATCGTAAGTATGTGATTATATAGCTTCTTAGTTTCAGTCATGGGACCGATGTGGTCCACATGGACGGTATGAAATGGCAACTCGTCCTTTTCAATGGGATTTAAAAATCCTTCTTGTTTGCCAGTCTTTCTTTCGGTCAACAAACATGGTATGCATGTTACAAGGTATTCTTCAATCTTCTTCTCTAGATTTTTAATAAAGTAATCCTTGCTGATTAAATCTAGCATTTTCCTTTTTCCAAAGTGTCCATGATTATGAGCTCTTTTTAAAATCTCATTCTCCATCTGACCTGGGACAACTAAACGTTTTTGCTCACCTCTATAAAGCAGATCATTCTCTAAGTAGAAATCCTTGTAGTGTACTTTATCCTTCAACAAATCCATGATAGCTTTAAGTCCTTCGTCATTGGCTTGTGCTTGTCGTAGCTTATCATGCACAGGCGTATTGTTCACGAGTGCTACATATGGGTTTCTACTGAGTGCATCCACATGTCTCATTTTGCTTCCCGCTCGATGCTCGATCTCGAAGTCATATTCTTGTAAAAGCAAAATCCATCTGGCTACTCTGGTTGACATCGCTAAATCTTTCTTGTTCAAAGTCATCTGAAAAGCTCTACAATCGGTTACAATTTTGAAGTGTATACCATATAAATAACATCTAAATTTTTTAACAGCTTCAATGATTGCCAAAGCTTCTAGCTCATAGCTTGTGTATTTACTCTCAGCTGGTGAAGTTTTACGACTCATGTAATAAACAGGGTGAAGAAATCCATCACTACTGCTTCTCTGAAATAGAATAGCTGAATATGCGATAGCTGAGGCGTCTGTATGCAGCTCTGTAGGTAAACTTGAATCATATATTTTTAATACAGGCTGACAAGCTAATTTTCTCTTTAATTCCTTGAATGCAGCTCTGCATTCCTCATCAAACTGGAAAGTACTGTTTTTTTTCAATAAATCTGTGAGTGGCTTGGCGATTAATGCAAAATCCTGAATATATTTCCTGAAGTAAGAAGTCAAGCCAACAAAACTATGTAACTGTTTTAGATTAACAGGTTCAGGGAATCTTACCACTGCATCAGTTTTCTCATGGGTAGGGCAGACCTCACCGTCTTTTATTATATGCCCCAGATATTCCACTTGTCTTTGGACTAGTTGTGACTTCTTCCAATTAATTTGCAGACCATAGTCCGATGCCACACACAATACTTCAGCCAATCTGGTTACAGCTTCGTCTTCATTGGTAGCTGGAATAATCAGATCGTCAATGAAAATTATAACAACTCCCCTTGCGATCAGGTCTCTGTAAATAATCGTTATAAATCTTGTAAATACCTTCGGACATATCGAAAGTCCAAAAGGTGCTTTCAGGAATTCATACTGGCCTGTCTGAGTTACAAACGCAGTATACTTTATAGAATCTTCAGCTACGGGTACATGAAAATATGCATTTTTCAGGTCTAAAGTGCTGAAAAGCTTAGCCCCCGTTAGTCGATCAATGTGATCTTCGATCACCGGTAAAGGATACTCATCTTTAGGTATCTTTTGATTCAACTTTCGGTAATCCACACATACTCGAATACCACCATCCTTTTTCTTCACTAAGACTAAAGGACTAGCATAGTCTGAGTAGCTTACCCGTATAATTCCTTCCTCAATCCACTTGGTTACCTGGAAGTCAACCTCTTCTTGTTCCTTTGGGGCCACTCGTCTTGGCCGTTGAGCTACTGGTACATCATCTTTCAAAATAATCTTGAGCTCGATTGGCGCCTCTTTCGTCTTGCGCGGAACATATGACTTCACCAAGCTACTTACTTGTTCTTGAACACCAGAACTTACTTGTGTACCTACAACAAAAGAATCACACACACATCGCGGACTCGGCGCGCGGCGACCACGCAGTGAGCATCACCGTCACATTGCTCCGTACTTAATATTCGTAAAATATAGTTTAAAGTTGTGTTTAGACTCAGTGACCGTTATACAATCAAAGCTAGTGGCACAAGATATCTATCAGTGAAAACAACTTTTTGATAGCTTTAGTGCTTTACGAAATATCAAGCAAAACATCGTCAAAAACTTGCAAATCGCAAATCGCAAATTATTATTACCGCGCGTCGAGCACACCATCGCCCGCTTCCTGGAATCGCCGCGGCTCGCTTCCCGGAATTTGTTTGATGAACCTTATTGTGTTGCACTAAAACTTTATTTCGCTTACGCAAAGCTCTGAAGTTTTTGGTTATGGTTTAACGTCTTTTTGTAAATGTGTGAATATCAATAACAACTTTACTAACTTTTCTACGCAACTAACATCTTTAATACCTTTAACTAAGGTACTGTTTACTAACTAAACACACTTAAGTGCATGTCAGTGTGGGTTAATTTTCCTTGTATTTATTTATAACCTATTTACTGAAAAATTTCCCGTCCAACATGAGCAAAACTACGAAGACTAAGACCAAGTCTAATGAAGAGATCCAGTCCCCTGATGTCCTCTCAGAGCTGCGTCAACTCAGGCAAGATTTAAGCGAGATGAAACGTCAAAATAGTGAAATAGGTTTGCTAAGACAAGAGGTCGTTGAACTTAAGGAGCAAATATCAACCCTATCGGTCTCTTTGAACGACAAGCACACGCAATTCTTGTCGAAACTGGAATTGGCCGACTTGGAAATTGCAACGTTAAAATCATCTGTGACCCAGTTAAAACAACAACTCTCGGCCCAAGAACAACATTCAATGCGAAAAGAGCTTGAGATTATCGGCGTTCCAGAGTGTGATACTGAGAATCTCACCCACATAGTGCTCACGGTATCACAAAAGATTGGGGTTCCGCTACAAGAACTGGACCTCGATGACATCACGCGCGTCGGGCCGAAGCGCCCAAAAGGCCCCAAACTCGACTCTGGGGACGACCGCAAGCCGCGCCCAATTCGTGTAAAGCTGATGCGCCGCCAAAAACGAGACGAGTTACTTAAAGGTGCAAAAGCCAGACGTAACCTTACGTCGGAATCTCTCGCCGTCGGAGCTCCACAAAAACTCTACGTGAATGAACGACTTACACGAGAAAATCGGCTGTTATTTCGTGAGGCCAGGCTGCGGGCTACTGCGCACAATTTTCGGTACTGCTGGACGCGAAATGATATCATATACGTTCGTGAAAACGACAATAAGCCGAGCAGCCGCATCGCGTCTTTGGACGACCTGGGGCAAAGAGTTGGACCAGCCGCACATGGTACAACCATGTAGCCTTGTTTTCGAAGTATTGATGGTTTACTTTCTAGTTACTGTTTTCGCAATAATGATTGTTTATCTTTTAGTTATTTTTTTCGCAATATTGATTGTTATCCTATTAGTTATCTCAAAAATTGATCTCAGTCTTAGTACTAATACTCACTCACTACACTCACTCACACACTCACATCACACAATCACGGACTCTCTGTACTTACATACATTTTTTACACTGATGTATTCAAACCATAGTATATGCAGGCTTTACCCATACTCTCTAAATAGCGTAAGTTACTTCATACCAGTCTCTCAAGCGCCAACTCTACCCAAATTTCACATAATGTTTACTTATCGTCTTTTTTATAACTGGACTACGTAACAGAAGCAGACAACCTTCTGAAAATTAACTGTCGCACGTTTGAGAGCCTGGAGAAGTGTGGTGAAGCTGTAACAGATTCAAATTCGAAATTCAAGATCCTTACTTTTAACATACGCAGCATTCAAAAGAATTTCAATGAGTTTATTATAACCCTAGCGCGACTAAAATTAGCATTTGACGTTATTATATTAACTGAATGCTGGCTTATTGACGGGATAAACTTACCTCTAATCAATGGATACTCCTATCATTCCACAAAAAGTTCATAAACAAAAGCGGTGGCGTAGTAGTTTACATCAAAAACTCCTGGAGCGCAGATGTCTCTGAACCTTTAATGAATGATTGCAACTGTCTAAAAATTTCTTTAGGAACAGATATAAATATATTAGGCATTTATCGATCTCCTTCTTTTACTTTAATAGATGACTTTTTAACCTCTTTAGAAGCAGTACTTAGAGGAGTGAACAATAGCAAAATTACGGTTGTGGCTGGTGACCTAAACTTAGATATTTGTAACTACCCACTAAATGAGCAATGCTCTGAATACTTGTGCCTCCTTACGGAGCACTTACTGCTACCTGCTATTACAAACCCAACTAGAGGGCCCGCTTGTTTAGACCATATTTTTGTAAAAAACGGAATAGGGAGATATGGTTTTGTAGCACCGTCCGGTATAACCGATCATGATTTTTGCATCTTAGGTTTGCCCGGCATAGTCATAAATACAAATTCACCAAAACGCACTAAATCTATTGTTGATCACACAAAGTTTGTTTCCGACTTGAAATCCGTAGATTGGTCGCCTCTTTTCAATAGTGATGATGTTGACAGCGCAACAACTTTTCTCGTTAATATTTTAGATAATGTTATTCGTTCAAATAAAAAAGATGTTGTCGTATCCAGAGCAAAATTTAATATTAAACCATGGATTACCCCTGGTCTTATAAAATGTCAGCGAAACCGTGATTTTCTTCATCTTCAGGCCAAAAAAGACCCAAATAACCTTATTCTTCAAGTTACTTATAAAAGATACAGAAATTTCTTGTCAAATCTACTTCATAGAGTTAAATCCAGTTACGAGAAAAAGCTGTTACTTGACAACAAAAACGACCCAAAAAAACTCTGGCACAGCATAAAAAATATATGTAATATGTCTAAGCCTGGTAACGATGCTTCATCTCTCCTCTCTACCGCTAATCCTCTTCACTCGTTAAATGCATGCAATGAATACTTTTCTACGTCGGCAAGTCACTAGCAGATAAAACATTAACTGAATTAAACACAACTGAAGATACACTTGCAGCTGAAGCCAATAATGCGAATTCTCCAGTAAACTCCCTTTTCTTTTCACCCACTGACGAAAAGGAAGTTTGTGGACTAATTAATGATCTACGGCTAGGTAGTGCCCCTGGTTTCGATGGATATACTCCTGTGCTAATTAAACTGATCGCTCCGTACATTGTGGAACCTCTGACGTATATTTTCAACCTTAGTTTATTAAATGGAAAATTTCCTAACGTTTGGAAGACTGGCGTTGTTTCACCAATACACAAAGATGGTGATAAAACCTCCCCTTCAAATTTTAGACCTATTACATTATTAAGTATATTCTCGAAACTTTTAGAAAAAATTGTCAACAAACGTCTAGTGCAATATCTCGAAAATCAATGTCTTCTTGCTGATAAACAGTTTGGTTTTAGAAGGAACAAGTCAACGGAAGATGCAGTGGTGCTATTAACTAAACGAGTAGCTCATTATTTAGATCAAAACAAATGCTGCCTCGGCGTCTTCCTTGACCTAGCTAAGGCATTTGACACAGTTTCCATTCCTATACTGCTTCAAAAACTCGCCGGCATGGGTATAAGAGGTACCACCCTTGAATGGTTCCGCAGTTACCTTACAAATCGTCGTCAGTGCGTAAGGATTGGGTCGTTAACCAGTGACCAGCTATCAGTTAACTTTGGAGTACCTCAGGGTAGCATACTTGGTCCAACTTTATTTATTATTTACATGAACGACATATTTAATACCTCAATTCAAGAAGCAGAACTCATATGTTACGCTGACGATACTGTTATCATATTTAACGATGATTCCTGGGACGCTGTTTTAAAGTCAGCTGAAAAAGGAATGTCTAATATAGCTCTCTGGTTAAGCAAAAATCTTCTGACCCTAAACGTGAAAAAAACAAAATACCTCACCTTCCATAAAACACGCATCTCTAGTCCTAGTGAGTTGCAAAAGCTCAGGATACACTCATGCTCACAAAACATATTATTATCGCCACCTCCTAACTGCAACTGCCCGTCTACAGATATCACCGATACGATTAAGTACCTTGGTATTACGATTGATAATAATCTTTCTTTTAAAGAACATGTCTCTTCGCTAGCTGGTAAGATACGGAAAACTATTTTTATTTTAAAATCCTTACGTAAATCTGCACCTAAATATATATTAACTTTAGTTTACAAGGCTCTTTGCCAGTCTGCCCTCACGTACTGCATGTTAGCATGGGGGGGGTGTCGCTAAGACCACTCTGCGTGAGCTGGAGACTGCGCAGCGAGCAGTGCTGAAGGTCATGTTATCCAAACCTCGTAGATTCCCTACAAATGATCTTTACAAAGCAGCCAAAGTCTTACGAGTACGTCAATTATTCATTTCAAAAGTAAGCACCACAATTCATAAAATTACTGTCTCTTCCAAAGATTTCGTTAACCTTGTCAAACAACGCAGATACAAAATACCAATCCCCACTATAAGATCAACTTTTGCTAGGCGTTTGCCACCTTATGCCCACTCGCACATCTATAATAAATCATGTAAACACATAAAAAACATTAAAAATCTGACAAGCAAAGAACTGAAAAAAGAAACTGAACGCTGGCTAATGAGTTTGAATCACGACGAAACTGAAAATATTCTTTCAGCCTGTACCTAATTAAATGCACTAATACTCACATACTACACACACACGCGCACACACACACGCACACACGCACACACACACACACACACACACACACACACACTCACACACACACACACACACACACACACACACACACACACACACACACACACACTCACATACACACGCACACAAATTATTTCAGATTTTTTATGTTAAGCCCTTATTGTTATAACTATCTCTAGTCTCCGCGACACAGGCCCTGAGTCTAGTGCGGAGGCTGCCGAACAAACATGTTGTAACCTTTTGCATATTCTAAATAAAGACTTTTTTACTTTTTTTTTTTACATATTTTGTACATCCAATGATAGGCTGGCTTTAATGAAACTTCATTATTCTCCATCAACATAACACAATGTTGTAGAAATTCCTGACCGATAATCATAGGATAAGGCATAGCGTCTCTAGAAATGACATGGAACACGACGTCGTTGTACCACTGGTCATCTACCTCGAGTCCAAACTGTAATTGTCCGAAACACTTCACTTTGCTGGCACCTAAACCTGACAGTATTATCTCACTTTTGTCCAACTTAGGCGCGCCTAACTTGATATAGTAGTCTTCGGATAATAAGTTCACATCACTGCCGGAGTCTATTAAAGCAATAACCGTCGTATTGAAAACTTTAATATGTTTCGTCGGCTTCTTCATTGAAACAATCCTATTGTTATTCGTTTTCGTATCGGCTGCCGGTTTCGTTGTGACATCAGTTGTCAAACAACAATCTGACGTCTGACAGTGACAGCTGTCAACCGCGTCGGCTTGATTAGGGTTGTGACTGCAACCGTAAAAATTCTGCTTCGATGTGCCGCTAGTGTTGTGCCAATTTTTCCCAGTGCTGCCAACACCGCTGTTTGTCGCTACGTTCGCGTTGCTCCTACCGTGTGAAGTTCCTGCTGTCATCTGCGTCTGCGCATTCGGGCACTTTGAAGAAATATGGCCGAACTCATTGCATCGAAAACACTTAAGGCCTTTTTGTTTATGCGGACACTCCACCGATGCATGATTTTTCTCTCCACAGCTGTAACACCGCGATTTTGAGTAACTGCCGCTTCGCTTATCAAAATTCTGCTTTTGCTTGCTCTGTGTTTGCGCCGTATTCGTTGACATTTTTTCTTTTAATTCTTCGTAAATCTTTATTTTTTCTTTAAGTTCCGTGTAAGTCGTGACGCCATATAGCATGATCTTGTTTATTTCTTGATCCTTTATACCTTCTACAATGTATTTAATTGCGACATAATCCGCCATCTTGCCTCTTCTGCCAAGTTCTTTCATGATTAACAAGTAATCCAGGCATGACTCATCAATTTTCTTATGTCGAGCGCTCATCATTTCGTGAATAGTTTTCTGATCAATCGTGTCGGAGAATTCTTTGACGATAGCTACCTTCAGTTCTTCCCATGTTTTATAGGTACGTTCGGACCGGAACCACAGCAACGCAGTACCCGCCAATGACCGTCTCGCCATCAACAATTGCTGCACTGGAGTCCAACCAAAAATCTCTGCATTATCGTCGATTTCTTGCGCCCATTTTGCCGCCGTGTAAGTCTTGTCTTGTCCGGTGAATTTACTTATCAGTCCCTCAGCTAAATGTAACGTCGTCGAACCCTTGCCACCTACAGCTTGACCAGAATCGTCGTCGTAATCCTGTTGCCGGCTGTTTCGTCGTGATGGTGCCATGGTTTTCGTCTTCTTTCGTCTTCTTGAGGTCTTGATGAAAAAAATCCGTTACGTCCTCGACCGACCGTCGTACTGTTAATTTGTAACGGCTTTTCGTCTTCAACAGGTGTTATCTTCAATTTAGATCCCGGACGAGCCCCCAAAATTGTGGGATCGTAATCGAAGAGAAAACCAGTATTTTTTGAAAAGAAAGTATAATATAATAATAAATCGGTTTTACAAACTAAGACGTCTTATCGTTCTGGCTTCCAAGTGAATCTCCATTACCTTATTTCTAAACAAAATAATATTGCTAGTCATTCATGCTTTCTCTTTCGCACCCGTACTCACAAATCATGCTGTCACTCACACTCATTCGTACGTCATGCTACGCTCCTTTCCACTCATCCCACAATTATATTATTTCCAAGTAACTTTTGTTTATTTCAATAAAATTATAAACAGACTAGCCTTCCGTCCGCAGCTTCGCCCGCGATAAATTAATTTTCCCGTAGGAAAAGGTATTTTCCCGCGGTAAAAAGTAACCTATGTCACTCAGTGATAATGTAGCTTTCTAAGGCAAAAGAATTTTTGAAATCGGTCCAGTAGTTTCGGAGCCTATTCAATGCAAACAAACAAACAATCAAATTTTTCCTCTTTATAATATTAGTATAGACAAAGTTAAATAAAAAATTACAGAACCTAAACTTTAAATTACCTATCAACTGCCTTACATTACCTACCTAGCTACTAAACAACCCGCCCGCATCATTCCAACATTTTACGCGTTTTACGACAATATTGTTGAAACGAAATAACATTTGAAGAATCAATACAATCAGTAATAATCAGTGTAAATGATTGCGTTGGGAGGGAAGGCCTAAACGAACGTTCCCGGACCAAATAGGAGACGTTTTTGTATTTTTTTTTTTCATGTTTTTTTTTTTTTTTTTATGAATAGGAAGGCAAACGAGCAAGTGGGTCACCTGATGTTAAGTGATCACCACTGCCCATAGACACCCGCAACCCCGGAGGGATTGCAGATGCGTTGCCAACCTAGAGGACTAAGATGCAATGCCTCTTGTGCCCGTAATTTCCTCGGCTGTCTTACTCTCCACACCGGAACACAGCAGTGCAAGCACTGCTACTTAGCGGCAGGATTAGCGAGTAAGATGGTGGTAGCGATCCGGACGGACCTTGCACAAGGCCCTACCACCCGCAAAAGACGTTTTGAAAAAGGGAAGGGTGCCGATTTTTTAAAGCACATGTGTGAAAATACCACTCGAAAGTGGTGAAAAATTGCGCTGAATTTCAAATACGAGTAGCATAGAAGATACGGCTCTCAATAATCTTGTGAACTAGTCAACACTTTGATTAGAGCAGTAATTTTGGAGATATAAGCGGATTTATACCACTTTCGAGTGGATGTGCTTTCAAAAATCGGGCTCCAGGTCGGTAATACCCGAAACCGAGCATGTATGAAGAGGTATGTCAGAATCGTGGCAAGTGAAACAAAGTCAAAAAGTCAAAGTAGTCTCTGCCTACCACACTATAATACAATCAGCCAGCACTTTATGGGCGTGATAATTCCGACACTGCGCCGTTATTGGCCACGGTTATCCAAATGATAATAGTATGTAATGTTTACAAGCCGTAAATTAGCCAGCGCATACACACACTAGATCATCGGTTGTTTGAGTTGATTACTTATAGTTATGGAGGTTCGGGCTGATAATGTATTATGAAATTCATGACGGACTTCCATGCTGGTCTGGGAGCAAGGGAAAAACATAGAATGTACCAGTTGCTTCTCGTCCCGCGCATAGTAAAAGCCCATCGAGGGAATGTTCGAAATTCTTATAGGCGATACGGCTAGCCATCACTATTTTGATTCCCCTTTGATTCGCCTCCAATCGTGCTAAGCGTGGCCTTTAGGTCTAGTTACCTCAGGCTCTGTCTATATGCGCATCCGCAACCGCATTCGCCCTTTTCAGAGCGAGCGGGTAACAGTCTTTTTCAAGACTTAATCGTTCTTTTCAGAGCGGCGGGGTCCCCCGGGACATGACGAAGCCGTCCTTTTAAGGGCGCATCCGCAACCGCATTCGTCCTTTTCAGAGCGAGCGGGTAACAGTCTTTTTCAAGACTTAATCGTTCTTTTCAGAGCGGCGGGGTCCTCCGGGACATGACGAAGCCGTCCTTTTAAGGGCGCATCCGCAACCGCATTCGTCCTTTTCAGAGCGAGCGGGTAACAGTCTTTTTCAAGACTTAATCGTTCTTTTCAGAGCGGCGGGGTCCTCCGGGACATGACGAAATCGTCCTTTTAAGGGCGCAAACGTCCTTTTCAGGGCGAGAGAGGGATCCTTCGGGATATTACGAATCCTTCGGGATGTCGGCAAAACGTCCTTCTTAGGACGAAACCAAAACCGTCCTTTTAAGGACGCAAACGTCCTTTTCAGGACGAAAGTGGGAGGGGGTGGCTCGAAAGTGCATTTTCAGCCCTGGAGAGCGACCCTCTTGTGAGGAATCCTTCGGGACTTTGAGAGGACAGGGGCGGCTTGAAGGGACATTTTCTGTCCTGGAAAACCACCCCTTTGTGACGGAGGCGCCTTAGGGTGCCTGTCGTGGCTACGCGTAACCTTGGTGTTCCTAATGCCGAGGCCGCGGGTTACTGCAGTGACTGTGAGGAGAAAACCTCTATAAAAAATCCGCGGCACCTGCGGGGGAGGGCGGGAATTCCCAATCCTGCATTGCACAGGTGTCGCAGGGAGGTAGCCCCATCCCGGGGTGGGCCCGCAGGGACGTCGCGGTTCACGAAAGTTCTCCCGCGGCCCCCTGCAACAGTGCCAAATGTGGGAATCCGTGTGTTTTTTACTGGGTATGCCTGACGCCTCGGGAGAGCCCCAGATACCCTCGGTAACCCCGTACCGGGCCGGATGCATAAGGCGCATTTTCCACACCATAAAAAAAAAAAAAAAAAAAAGGCTCTGTCTATATATGTCGATATAGACGTGATTTTGTGAAATTCATGCTCGAGCTGCAACACACTAAGAGCCTGTTTCACCACTCTCTGTTAAGTACACAAGTCTACAATATTTTTGTGGTTTTTTTAGTAAAATCGAATAGCTCGGCGTGCTTCTTGGCATTGATAGGCCTCCTCCAGTTGATTGGAGGGCTTGGGCTATAGTTCCCACGCGGGCCCAGTGCGAATTGCGAACTTCACACATACCATTGAATTTCTTCGCAGATACTAGGCTTCCCACGATGTTTTCCTTCGCAAAAGCTCATCGCAAATTTCAAATGTAATTTCGCACATACATTCCTAAAAATTCAAAAATAATTAAGCTACCTAAAATAATAATTCCACGCAGATCAAGTCGCTGGCAAAAGTTTGTCCAAAGTAAATTTTATTGAAAACTACCTATCAGCGGGTAAGCAAACTAATCGCTCAGGATGGTGTTTCGGCACGCTTCGTGGAATGACAAGGAAATGGGTTTGATCCGTAGCAGTTAAGGAACAAGAAATATTTTTTTTTAATGAGACACCTCTATTCTTGTGTTTTTGCAATTGAGGCATTTTGCTTTGTCTCCCGGCGTTTTGGGTGTAATACTGCAAAGTCAACTAAATTAGACATTTTGCTACTTAGACGAAGTGAAATAAAGGCATACTGCTATTTTGTAAAATTGCTCTTGAGGTTTTGATTTTAGACGTTTTGCTTTATAGTTGTTTTGCTATTGCGTTTTAGGCCTTTTAAAGAATTTTTTTATTTTTTTTATTTTAGGCATTGTGACCAAAAATTACTTATTCCATATCAGCCATTCTTTTAAATTGCTCACAGCTAAGAAAGCAAAGCTGCCTGCGTTTTCCAAGCACTAGAAACTTTAAAAAAACCTTCCTCCAGTTTGTAAGAACTTTAGAACGGAGTGTTAAAGGATGGGAGGTTGTTTTAAAACATTTTCTAGCAAACAATGCACTTGGTGTTTTACGATGCCATCTGAGAACAATCGGACAAATGGATAAGAAAGTCATTTTTGATACAAAAGCTTTCTTTGATAATGATGACCGGATAGCCTAGTGGTTAGTGACCCTGACTATGAAGCTAGAGGTCCCGGGTTCGAATGCCGGTAGGGGCTGACAGTTGTATGATGAATACGAATGTTTGTGCCCGAGTCATGGATGTTGTATGTATTTAATTATGTATTTATCTACATTATATAAAGTATGTTTATCCGTTGCCTGGTACCCATAGTACAAGCTTTGCTTAGTTTGGGGCTAGGTCAATTGGTGTAATTTGTCCCAAGATATTATTATTATTATTATTTTTCAATTAATTTTGATCTCGACAATGTTGTCGGCTTTTTTTTGGTCCATGATACGGGCGAACGCCAAGTACCACGGTACCATTGTGTATTTAGAAGTTAGTGTGAATGTCATGTTGAATGTGTGTGTTTGTGTAAATGTTGCGCTGGACGGTTGTGTGTGTGTGTATGTCTTCTTGATTATTATTATTATTATAAATACTACTAATATTATGAATTTCTAAACGACACTGAAAATTAGAACACAGAAAAATCTGAAAAGTATAGCTATGGCCGGGATTCCAACCCGGATCCTCGTCATTCCGTGACGCATGCTACACCACCCATAGCAGATGGATAAGCCAGTTAGTAACAGATAGAGAAAATAGAAGAACAGAACCATTAACAGAAACCTGTTGTATATACACCCGTATTTTTCCCCTTTCTATACGCCCACAATCATGCTAAACGTGGCCTTTAGGTCTTATTACCTTAGGTTATGTCTACCCCTTGTGAAAATGTCATTTCACAGAAGGAGGAGAGTGAGAGGGAGCGCGAGGCAGATCCCCTCGCACCCCCACTCCGAAGGAGACGAACGGGGAGAAGGCGGCGACAATATCTTGCCGCGCTTCCCCCCTAGTGGCGCTAGTTGTTAAGGGCTGGGATCCCCTTGCAGCCTTAAAGGGCCACAGTGTTAGGGGGGAAACACGCATTCCCGATCCCCCCTCTCGGAGAGGAGGTCCAGCTAGGGTGGCTGGGCCGGCCAGCGGGTGCTGTGGTTCACAATATGCCCCCATAGCACCCGCTGTCTGGCAGTTGAGGGTTTTTTTTTATAGGTTATGTCTACCCCGTAAGGGATAAAGACGTCATTTATGTGTGAGTGTGTGCGTGTATTTTTCGTACTGTTTGTTCTAGAAAGAGACTAGTCTATCTCGTGCGCGACACATATCTTGCATTTTCTTATGTTAGCCGAGTAGTGCTCTTGCCTGCTAAATTGATGATATACTTTTAAAATACATGCACATACTTACACAAATCACGTCTTTATCCGTTACGGGGTAGACAGAGCCTAAGGCAACAGGTACCTACAGGCCACATTTAGCAAGATTGTGGGCGTATAGGTGGGAAATGGAATCAAAATAGTGATGGGTTGCTAGCCTCATCGCCTAAACATGATTCCTATTATTTTCGCCCATTCCCTCGTTGGGCTCTTACCATCTGCGCGGGTAGAGAAGCAACTGGTACATTCTATGTTTTTCCTTTGCTCCCAGACCAGCATGGAAGACTTCCATATTATCAAAGCTTACGAAAAAAATGCTTTCAGTGAAAAAAAGTATTAAGACAAATGTTACATTATAGCATATGAAATTCGAGCAAATGAAAGGATTGGGTGAAAACATGCCTACTATATAATAATTTAAAATACTGAACGCACTCCGTTGTCAGGACGCCAACTATCTACATCCGACAGAGTCCCGGCTGAGGATCGGACGGACAGGGACTAGTGAATTAGCTTTGGGAACGGGGGGAACGGGGGGAGGGGGAGATATGTACCGCACCACGTATTTGCTTTCTAGACAGCCAATTTACCTCACTAGCTTCGAGTCATTGGAAGCGAAGCGATAAGTCTCAGTTTCTCCACGCTATTATGTGTAGCTTTAATTTATGACGTGAATTAGCGTTTTTCAAAAATAAGTCCTCGTGAACATTTTTTCCAGAATTTACCTATTTTGGGTTTTTCTTACTCAGAATCCACCCTATCGATCCTTATACAAGAAAAAATGAGTCCCAAAATTTCCATTCCAGTTCGTCACCTTTTTAATATAGGTATGTATGGAACGTGACGAACAGGAAAAAATCCATTAGTAAAATCTGGGACACATTTTTTCTTGTATGAGAATCGATAGGGTAAACGATTCTGAGTAAGAAAATCCCAAAATATTTAAATTCTGGAAAAAATGTTAATGTGGACTTTTTTGTGGAAAACACTAGCGAATGGCGATTTTAACACTACGAAGCAACATTACGGCAGCCATGTGACAAATTCGAATAAGAACTCGAGTGACGTGAACAGTCACCACGTTGTTGATTAACACTTAGGTATAGTGGCATCTTTCGGGAAATTTTGTACTTAACACCGCTTGGTCTCGCTTTATGATAGCGATTGTTAGCCTATCTTATTATTTCCATGTTCTTTAGAGTCTAGCTAACGAAAGCTAACTGGAATCGCGCGACAAAAATATAAATTCTGTGCGTGACTTGTGAGCAAAATATAGTAAAGACCGACCGCTTAAATGAGTCCTTGCACGCGTGGTGCCGAGAGGTGCGGGCGGACAGTGCGCTTACCGCCCGCACCTCTCTCGGCACCCTTTGTCGTCCCACCCTGCGTCCCTGCCCCGCTAGCACGAGAGCGCACAAGAGTCGCGTCGCGCGCGAGATAGATTGCCCGTCCTTTTCTTACTGTACCAACAAGAAAGAGGGGTAGTCCAACTCGCGCGCGACGCGACTTTCGTGCGCTCTCGGCACCACGCGTGCGAGGACTCATTTAAGCGGTCGGTCTATATGTTGATACATTATTTGTACGATAAAAAGCCGTGGTAGCCTAGTGGTTTGACCTGTGGCCTCTCAAGCAGAGCGTCGTGGGTTCAAATCCCGGGCGCGCACCTCTGAGTTTTTCGGAATTTATGTGCGAAAATTTCATTTGAAATTTGCCATGAGCTTTTCGGTGAAGTTAAACATCGTGAGGAAACCTTGCACACATCTGCGAAGAAATTCAATGGTGTGTGTTAAGTTCCCAATCCGCACTGGGCGCGCGTGGGAATTATAGCGCAAGCCCTCCAATACACGGAGGAGGCCTATGCCATGAGGCACGCCGAATTACGCGACAATTTAATAATAATAAAAAAACAACACAATAACAACAAAAAAATGAAATTGTAGCGAATTCGGAATAAAAAAGGCTATAATATAATATAAAAATTTGTACGATAGATAATGATATTTCATACTGGTCTGGGAGTGAAGAAAAAACATAAAATGTACCAGTTCCTTCTCTTCCCGCGCAGATTAGTGTGCAAAAATCTTAGGAACCATGTTATAGGCGATGCTGCTAGCAACCCATCACCATTTTGATTCCCATTGGCGCCTATACGCCCACAATCATTGGCGCCTATACGCCCACAATCATCCTACTCGTGGCCTTTAGCCTTGTTACCTTAGGCTCTGTCCACCAGTAAGAGATGAAGACGAGATTTATGTATGCATGTTTCCAGTCTCAGCCCTTTAGCTACACAAGCCGGAATGATCTAACGTTGTTTACTCCCAGAACTTGACGTCACTCCATTTAATTACTTTCCTAGACGTTCATTGTGACCAATTGACATGTCGGATCCTTCGCCCAGATTCAGGACATTGATACGTCATAGGAAGCTAGGTAAGCCAGACAAATGGAGGGCGCCCACGATACTACGTGACTGCGGCCGTAGCGACAGAATTTTAACATCGCCCACCGGAATAATAATGTCGACTAAATATTACAAATGGCTACATTTGTATTAAGAAACGTGATTTTGAACTTGAGTATTTATCGGACTTTTAAGGGCATCTTTATATTATTATGGTTTTTCCGGGGAAGTATATCAACTTTGACTAGTAGAAACGTTATACATCGCTACTATAGACTAATATAATTTAAGGCTCGGGGTCCTTATACATCCATTTTATAAATGTATTTAATTTAAGTATTTTAGTAGTTTAATGTGTTTTATTTAGAAAAAATAACTTTCTGCCAAGTTTCTTGCGGCGCATTCTTCTTGGCATTGGATTTATGTGTGTGCGTGCGTGTGGTACAACAATTATGTTGTTGTGGTTTTTTATTTGTATAGGTAGGTTTAGCTGACTGATTTTGGTTAATTTTTATAATACACTGTAGGCATGTTTTTATAAATCGTTTGTGTTAAAATAACTCTATCTCTGTCCCTCGCTCTCTCTTTGTCTAATCGTCCTCGTTTCCAAATTTTACTATCGCCGTGACTTATTTTGTTTTCCTACCCAATTAAAAGTAGCAAAGCACAAAGCATCGTTGTTTGCACGCCAAGCAAACATTACTAGATTAATTGCGGATTCCGTGTGAATTCTGCGCGTGTGAAATACGCAACATGAAACAGATAGAGACAGAACATCCACTTCCAAGTTTACCTGCTCGAAACCTCAAAATTCCCGAAGGAAATAAAATTAGCAAGATATTTTAACGAATGAAATTTTCTTCTTCTTCTTCAGGTGCCTCTCCACTCATGATGGTCAGCGATTAGTTTTTGGAATCCTTCCCTATTTCCTGCGAGCCTAGAAGGTTCTGTTGCTGAAGAGATGCCCGTCTACTCCCTTATGTTACGGAGCCACGATTTCTCTCTGCGTCCCAGTCGTCTCTTGCCTGCGATCTTGCCCATCATTTTTACTTGCAGGAGTTCATATCTGTCATGCCTGAGCACGTGTCCGAGATACGAAATTGTCCGCTTCTTTATAATAGACAAGCCTCCTTTTCTGCTGGGCTCGAAAACTTCTACATTGATGATGTTTTGCGTCCAGCTTATTCACAACATTCGTCGGTATGACCACATCTCACAGGCTTCAGTACATTTCCTGATATCCTATTTTATTGTCTACGACTCACATCCATGTTGAACTATGGGCCAGATATACACTTCCTGGCCAGGAGAAGACGTAAAATTGTGTACACACCTCGGGTGGTGATAAAGAAAGCCTCAGATCGCATGTTTATCGCCCTTTCATTTGGTTCATGCGACAAATTCCTGCGATCTGAGACATTCTTTATTCCACAACCCTTGGAACGTCATGTACTAAGCTCGACATTGTGCACGGTTTAGTTTGCAATGAACTCTCTGGATTACATTATTTCGCGTACGTAACCCGTGGGCAAAAGCAAATGGGAGTAAATTTGAGAGTAAGTTTAATGTTTACTTCGAGTTGTTCATATTAAGTATGTAGGTAGTTATGTTTTATTTGTCAGCATGAGCAACGGTGCTCAGTAAAAGTGCGGTATTATATTGTTCCAACATTACGATGGTGTTATGGGGGTGCGACTCGGGTTACCTCCACGTGTCGTTTTTGGTGTCGTCCGGGGGGAAGAGCAGTGCTTGGTCCGGTGCACCCTAGGCATCGGCTAATGATTTCCTGGCAGTTTTTGAGGGACATCATTGACCGTTGGCTAAGAGCCCGACGGGGGGTCTTTTGACCGTGTACAAAGTTGCCGACATTTTTTCACAAGATTTTTTAATGACATTTTGATTACTTTGACATTGGCGAAGTTGTCGTCACTATAACGACTTGATACGCCACAAATAAGAAGAAGATGGTGTTATGAGATGCTTTGGGTTTGAACACTAGCGTTCATATTTTATTGTAACAATTATGAAACCAGCAAAGAGGTTAACTTTATGTAACCTTATGTAGTGTGCAACGATATGTGTACATCACAACAATTATGTATGCGTTTGCACTTTTGTCAAGCTAAAAAATGAACGGCGACTGTCCAATTGTCTATAATTATCAAAGGTTTCTATTTAGATATCTTACTGGCTAAAAAAATATGAATTTTGTTCTGAAACTCATAAACTGTTACACCTGGCAGACTTCCCGATAAAGCAATAGAAAACAGACGAATGAGAAAGCAAAGATCATACAGAAAAGTTGCAATCCTCATTCACTTTACGTCAATAATAGTATAATTACGCAGAAAGTGTCGCGGTAATTTATCATTACAATTGAAAGATTAAAACATTAGGTACTGAGTCTTGGAAGACCTAAATCTCCCTGATGTTTGCTTGCTATTCTCTTCAGTTCATAATCTTAGATAAAACACATCTTAAGACGACATGCGACGCGTAGAACTTAGAATTGATTGCGTCATTAGCAATGCTTTCTACTAAACCTGAGAGACAACTAAATCCTAAGATATTCTGCACTATGCATTTGAATACCGGGAATCAAGTTTCATCAACATACCACTCCTATTACTAGACTAGCGTGGAGACATCACTATCACTACATAGTATAAAACAAAGTCGCTTTCTCTGTCCCTATGTCCCTATGTCCCTATGTATGCTTATATGTTCAAAACTACACAACGGATTTTGATGTGGTTTTTTTTAATAGATAGAGTGATTCATGAGGAAGCTTTTTATGTATAATTTGAATTTGTTTATCGCTATCTCGCAGGGATTACGCAATTTTCCGGGATAAAAAGTAGCCTATGTTTTATTCCAGACTATAATCTATATATCGCTACCTTGGGGCTCAATTGTCGTAAACGCCATTTTGACGAAAATGAGATTTGAATGCAGTCTTGCTCAGTTTTTTTTTCTCTATCGATCTGTGTATTTAAAATTCTCCAAATCCCGAAAAAATATCGAATACAACCTCAATTTTCTGTTACTCTAAACAAGAAATTAAAAAAAAACGAGCTATAAAAGCCAGCTACTCGGAGTGTGAAAAATGCAAAGGTATTATTGACCCTAAATCAAGATTTATAATTGGCATAAAGGACATTGCTTATCAAACTTGGCGTATACGACCTTAACGATTTCTGAAAATTGAACAAAGTTTATTATACAACCTGCAATTACGTTTCATTTTTAAGATGTATAAGCCACCACTAAACCATTTTGGTGAATACGACCTGAGTTATTTCCAATAACAGAATAAAGTTTGGTGTACGGCCTGCAGTAGCGTTTCATTTCATGGCAATAAACGCCAACCAAAAATAAATTTGGAGTAAAAAGAGCGTTAAACACATAACTTTTATAAAATAGATTGTTTTTGATTGAAAGAGATTAGAAGTATTAAATGCCCTATTCTTGTTGCTACTTTTATTTTTTATCGTTTTATGTGTTACTTGAACAATATTTTTAATAATAACAATGATATTTGTGTTTTTTTTTTGTTGTCATTGATTTTTTCCCTTCAGCGATATTTTTTTTTTCTATACGAATTTTTTGTTACTTCCAAACCCTCCAATCTTTTTAATATGAATGGACTTTGAAAGTTAAAAACGATTCTCAAACTGATTTGGTTTATACCTACCTTATCATCGTTATCGCAGTAAAGTAGTTTTGGGTGTATATAGATGATTTATATTTTTACAGTAAAGTACCTAACCAAAAACAGAAAACCGGTGACTAACACCTTTGCTTTTTTCAATAAATCGTAATAGCTGACTTTTACGTCCTAAGTAGCATGTACAGCAACTATTATTTTGGTCATAAGCGTCATGTTGTTTTGGTTTTAAGAAGCGTATACGCCATCTACTTTCTTTGTTATGGGTTCTATCTTAAATATTATGAATTCATATTGTTCTACTCATAATTTTAAGAACTTTCATCCTACGAAGCTTCTTTATAACTATTAAAACAAAAGAGTTACAATTTTTTTTCGTTTTTCTTTTTAGTTTTTTGGCTCTCCTGAAAAGTCGACTTTTGGCTTTTACGACAATTGAGCCCCAAGGTAGCGATATGTACTAAATTCCACCCTAGTGGAATGTGTCTAGCCGTTCTAGCGTGAAAGAGTAACAAAAATCCATCCATCCATAATTACAAACTTTCGCGTTTATAATATTAAGTAGGATTAGTAGGATTACTGGGGCCTTAACATGGACTCAGTTAAGGTTTTAGCTATAATTTTTAGTATCTGACAGCGAACCTAAACTGAATCAGAATTGTATCGCGTTTAGCGTCATGGTAATTCCCCTGGGCTTAACTTTGACTTTGTTAT
This sequence comes from Pandemis corylana, assembly GCA_949127965.1. Classification (NCBI taxonomy): domain Eukaryota; kingdom Metazoa; phylum Arthropoda; class Insecta; order Lepidoptera; family Tortricidae; genus Pandemis; species Pandemis corylana. The sequence continues at coordinate 11,593,929 of OX421858.1, read as the reverse complement.
TAGTTGCGTAACTTTTACATATCTAATCACATCAATGTGTACATAAGCATTCCCGCAATAAGCGAAATAAACCTAATTCACTGTTAACGCATAACGACGTAAACATTCAGGAAAAAGTTCATTTGCGAGATACAACGAGCGGGAGATATGTGGGCAGACATCCGAGCATCGGATGCACCATTAATCACTACGAGGGATGTTATGAAGGCCAACGATGTGCGCTTCGATGAAAAGTCTATTACTGTGGGAGTATCAAAAGGAGAAATATACGTAGGGTGTCCGTGGGATGTAGGGTGTGATGGTAATTACGTACGTACCTAGAATTTTAGTTTGTCTTTTTCGTATACTGCTAGAGTGGTTCATGCAAACTAGAACACAAATAGACAGGGCCCTAATCGACCAAATCTCAATAACGAAATGGATATCAATGTACACTTATACAGATAAATAATCATTATCACCGTCATCTCCAGCCTCAGCTAAAAGGGCTTGGACTATAGTACCCACGCGGGCCCAGTACGGATTGGAAACTTCACATACTTCACTATTGACTTGCTTCGTTGTGCAGGTTCCCTCACGATGTTTTACCTTCACCGAAAAGCGCATGGTAAATTTCAAATGTAATTTGCACATAAATTGCTAAAAACTCAGAGGTGCGAGCCAGGATTTGAACCCACGAGCTGTGCTTGAAAGGCTACAAGTCAAACCAGGCTATCACGGCTTTTAAACATGCAAGACACTTTACGAAATATGTCAGGTTTTCTATTATGTTGCCTATCAAATTTTTTTCTTCCTTAAAATATTCGCTATCCTACAATTCGCTGCTTATAAACAGAAGGGCCACAAATCAAAAACAAGTTTTTTTGGGGAGAGCACAATTAAAATTTTCATTTTATTTTTTAATTGTTTTTTTGCACTCCTACGTCCAATGCTTTTGAATCATAATACCGTCGATGCGTATTTTAATTCTCTACCTTTTGTTTATTTTAACGTTGAGGTAACTATAACCCAAAGACGCCTAGCAGCACATAAGTCCGTTTAGCATATAAAATTTTCTTCACAAGTAAATAAATAATTTGAATAAAAGGCCACAAGTCGAAAAAATAAAAATGTTTTCTTTAATTTTTTTATCACAACCAAGCTGAATAAACACAATATTATAATTAAAAAAAAGCATGAAAAAAAACTTATCTTTGCAAATTGCTATTTTTTAAATAAATCAAAAACTTAAATTTTAATTGTATAAAAAGTGTTTTGGCACCGTACAAAATAAATATTTAACAACAATAAATGCTTCTAGAACCTCAACAGGCATAAATAAGTATAGGTAAAACCATAATTATAGCTTCTTATGCAATTGTAATAATATCGTACCTTACTAGTTCTAACAAGAGATCAAAATTTTCACTTATTGTATAATATATTTTTATAATTATGCGATTTCTAAGCAATAATTACTAAATAACTTCTCAATTATTTATTACTAGCTATTGCCTGGGGCTTTGTCCCCACTAGATTTTTTTTTCATAATTTTACTATCTACAAACCATGTCCTGGCAATAAAGAACACAGCAAAAAAATAATTATTAAATTTGGTGCAGTTGTCCGGAAGTTAAGCGGTAGCTACGTGCATTTCGACGATTCATTTTTATTTATATAGACTAGCTGTTGCCCGCAACTTCGGCCGGGACGAATCAAATATAACCTATGTTCATCAGGGATAATGTAGGATTCTTAAGGTGAAAGAATTTTTCAAATCGGCCCAGTAGTTTCGGAGCCTATTCAACGTTATCAAACAAAGAAACAATCAAATCTTTAATTTTTAATATTTTTAACAATCTTCTGTACCATCTGAGCTCGCAGATTTGCCAAAATCACTATCAGAATTTGAGCTAGAGTCATCATCAGAATCTTTGATAACTAAGTAAAGACTGAGAATCATGCTTCTGTAAATTGATGAGCGTTTTTTTTCTTTTCTTTGGTATAGGTAAATCTTGATCGGGCTCTTGTATTTGTTGATGGACGGAATTATTGGTTTTAGGTAGAACCATGTTCAAAATTCTGTGTGATCTGGTACTCATTCTGCAAGTGAAAATAAATACTTACACAAACTATAGATAGAGGTAGGCAGAAAAAGACAAGGCCAGAATCGATACAAGTATGTTGCGTTGGTTTTGACATGGAAGAAAGGGTGAAAGATGAAAGAAAAAAGCAGAAATTAATAATAAAGCGAGTAGCATAGTGCCGTTGATTCAGGAGCGTCACAAACCTCTTTCATTTGAATGGTATAAAAGAAATAGAAATTTGCGCTTATAAGAATAGTTAGTTAAAATATAGATAAATAGTAAATGTGTGCTATTTTTATTGCACAACATAAAATACCATATCATAAAATAAAGGATTCCTGCCAAACAGCAATTCAAAATTGTATCAAAGCCTTTTTTGTCTTGAAAGAAAACATCGCAAAAACAACAATGTTTTGAGCAAAACAGACATTTTACAAAAAAAGTTGTAACAATAATAATATTATTGGATTTTTTTATTACTAAGCGGACACTTTCCGAAACATGGCACCTTTGCTTAAAAAATAATCCTGTCCTTCTTCGTTTTTATAAGCGAGACAAACACTTTTCAAAACGTGGCACCTTAGTCTTATAAATAATTGAGTACTTACTTGTTCTTTATAGGCGAAACGGTTGCATTCCCAAATGTGGCCCTGTTACCCATAAAATCCACAAGCTGAGGTGCGCTCGCGCCGACTGGTCGGGTCGCAACTCAAATAATGGCCGCTTTGCTCTGAACTTAACCATCAATGCGTAAAAATGCCGAAAGGGCGCATGCATAAAACTGCGATTTAGAGACCGATTTTGACCGGTGTCTTTGTGTCATATGAAAATAAGGTTGATTTTGGCCACATTTTTTAAATAAAAGTGATTTTGGACAATTTTGATTTGTGGCCCTTCAGTTTATAAGCAGCGAATTATTAAACAGTCGTTTAGAGTTCACAAGTACCTTCTTCACACGCCAACCATAGGACCAAAATACATTTCAACAGCCGCATCTTTGTCAATAAAATCATCTAATCGTGTCCATAAACTAAAACCAACTAATACTCTGTGACATGTACAAACTAACACTCAGGTCACGAAAACTTGAAGTTAAATCTTGGGATAATACATATAAACTATTTAGGTTCACCTGACACAATTGCAAGATACCCGTTTCATATTAAAGTGCTAATAAGATTGCGTACATGCTACCCCAGTTATTGCCATAAATTATGCTAAATTTATTCCACTTTTAAAGTTGCAAGTGAAAACAATATTTTCCCTTCGCCAACGTGGAATCCGATTCTCGCAGCTCGTATCATTGTACGTGTTTCTCATGCATAATCCGACGGAGCTTTCTATGTATTCTCCTTTGTGGCATCTCTTTCATTTTCCAGGTAAAAGACAGAGATGTACAAAACCGGAACGTGGTTTACCAGTGTGACGGTTTGCGTTTCAAGGTTCTTATTGCGGGAGATGGTAGCTTGCACGCCCCTCTGCCAGAAAATGTGACAGGGAATGACCACGTTGCCGTGGAAAATGTTTAGCTTTATTCATGTTTAGTTTTATTAATTTTTACCGAGATGAATACACAGAAAATAGTAGAAAAATATCCTCAGATTATTACGACGCAGTGAACTATGAAAGCTATGTTTAGAGTTTCTTTGCTGAACAGACTCCAGAATACGATAATTTGCCGAAGAATTAAAAATTAATACCTACTTTGAAGTGGCAACTGTAAGGCGATACCGCTCGAAGACCGTCTGGGTCTGCTTTTAGCAGTGAGGAGAATTTTTTTATTGAGTGATCACGAACCGGTAAGACACAGCATTGGCAGGCCTCCCACTAAATACAGGCGTGGCAAAAGTGGCACGTGCCACGATGTCGTTCATTGTGGTGTTCTTGTTCTACAGTGGACTCTTCCGGCTAATGACTATGATTATAATGCTTATGTAGTAATTGATTATCATCATCATCATTATCATCAACTCCAGGTTAATATACGTCCCACTGCTGGGCACAAGCCTCCAGAATGAGAGGGCTTGAATGGATTATAAGCAATTATAATAATCATGCGTCGAGGTATAACTAAGATCTGGTTCTCTTAGCCATTGCTTTAATTTTCTGTTGTTTTTAATGGGACAACAGTACTTAATGTAACTAAAAAATCGGTAGGAATGACTGTTAACAATTTTGAGACTGTTTTTTGTAGGTTTTTGTTTTTTTAATTTTTGATAAAAAAAATTATGGTTGAATTTTTGATTTGAGCGTAAACGTGTGCTATTTAAGTAAATTATCTCGCACCGGTATGAATTGGTACATACAAAATGCTGATAGCAGTGAGTCTTGTGCTGTGCATATATTCGCTCCTTCACGGAAATGTGCATAATAAACGCAATGAAAAGACAAGCTACATGCAAACTTCGTCATAAATGGTATAGAACATGATGCTTTACACGATGCGCTAATCCGTAAAGCTATGATATCGGTAACGTTGCTTCTTTTCGATGCGTTTCAGATTCAATCCTCAAAAGATGAAGCTGATATTCTTGAGCTTAAAATGTTTCGCTTGTATCATGTTTAGGTGTTAACGTTTGAGTAAATTATATTTGCGAGCATGTTCATATGTATAATATTTAACGTAGTCACGGGAACGGATACTTAGCGCTGGCAGTGCGCTGAATTAGTATGTGATGTACCTACTAATATAATTCTACCTAATTAGCAGCCTTAAAATTAGCAGACGCTACTTGAAGACATGGTGGATAGGTATGATGAGAACAAATGTTAATTCTAGAGTCTTGTTTTCGCTCCATCGCCGTCTTATTTTCCTGTGTGGTATTTGTTTGTTAGCTTATGAAAAGCAAAGGTTTTGGGTTCGTTACCAGATGAGTAAATGTCATTTGCTTTATTATCAAAATATATCACAGTACAGTAAAAAAAACTATATCGCGCACCACTGCAGAACCTTTTCACTGCAAATGTCACAGCGACTTACCATACGCCTGCTAAAGAAATTATTACAAAATTGTAGGAGAAAAGGTTCCACAGAGGTAAGTGATTTAGTTACTTCAACCGTACGAAAGTTACGAGGTTGTACATCACTCTCGCAAGTTATACAATACCTATCCACACAATAATGATTATTACTCACCTCCTTACTGTCTGAATTTAATCTTACAATGTCAGCTTCAGCTAAAAATACTTTAAATGATAGTCTTACTCTATCATGTTACACGGTAGTAGCTAAATCTCGATTTATTCTTTAATATTTCGTGAACCTAGCGAATTATTCAAATGTTATCGATGGGTGTGTGAAAAAATGCTTACGCCTGAAATTGGCACAGCCTTTCGAATTTTCCAGCCAGTTCGATTTCTTCTCACATGCCAATCACGTAGGAGTCATGAGTTGGAGATCTGCAAGCGTTGTGCACGGGTGCTCCCAATGTTTTCTTCGATAGACCAAACTAATTAAAATTGTGCTCAGAAGTTAGATTTGTTCAGCCAAATGACAAGATTGTCTAATTTAGTTTGTAAATTCGGATTGGTTCGGTTTGAACCATAAGGAAAATGGTAATTGATCGGCAGAGAGCGATGTATCTAATAGTTACGCGTCCGTATTTTAGAGCGAGATAGACAAGGCCATGTTTCTGAGACGTTGTGAGCCTGAGGGAACCCAGTGACTCACGTGATTGAAAGCAGTGAAATTTTTTGGTCTCGTATACTATATCTATGGTGGAAACCTAGTTAAGTTACATAGATTAGTATATATACGAAGTTATGGGGTACTGCATACATGTCAATCCTTCTCGTTGTTTCATGCTGTTTTAATATTCACGGCCAAAAACGTTGCAGAACACGCTAAGTCCATTAATTGCAGTTTACCAAGTCTAACACGTAAATTAAGACGCACACGTGTACTTTTACAAAATGCATTATTATAAAATTTACATTGCTTATTCAAACTTGCACGAAAGCGTACCGTGCATAAATTCCTGGTACCCTCAAAGGACTCCCCAATTTTTTTATCCGGCACGTAGGACCACATCTTTATCTCAAAGTTAAGAGCTGCAAGAGCGTACGTGCACCACCGGAGGGTCTCTTTGTCTGAAATGTGACACCTTTGTTAAGAACGAGCCGTGCATGCATAACCAAGTGACAGTATCTTGGTGGATTTTCACGCTGCAACCGAACGTAATGGCTGTATTGAATATAAACTGGTTAATTCCAGTTCGTTACTGAGTTTGATAATAACTTATTGCATTGTGAGTGGGCAAGTGAGGAGTGGCTGCAAAGAAGAGATCTACCCAGCTGGATGCTATGCTTGAGGCCTGAATCCGAAATGGACTTGGAGGTTAAATTTGTGCATACATACACAATTCACGTCTTTATCCCTTACGGGGTAAACAGAGCCTAAAGTAACAAGACCTACAGGCCACGTTAAGCAAGACACTGTGGGCGTATAGGTGGAAAGTGGAATCAAATATATTTACGATTTTCACCCATTCCCTCGATGAGCTTTTACCATCGGCGCGGGAAGAGAAGCAACTGGTACATTCTATGTTTTTTCTTTTCTCCCAGGCCAGTATGGAAGTATTTGCACTTGTATGTGCAATTTGTGCATAGAAGCTAAGAAATGTCGATCTTTTCGATCACTATGATGTAGATAGTCTAGGTAGGATTAAAATACGTAATGAAACGCATAATGTTCCAAAAGGAATAATGCAATTTTCTCAGCGAATAAGGATTGTATGAAATCCCATTAAAGACCTCTCTTCACACTTCGGAGACTAATAAGGAGCATAAAATTAATATCCCATTGCATGTTTGAGAGAAATACATTGTTGCCTAATGTTGCCCATAACGTCTTGTTTGGTATTTGAAATTGGGGAACAACCGCCTATTTTCCTGTGATGCATACAATACAGTTTCATCAGGGCCACATAGTTTAACGACGGTATATAATTTAACAATTTACCTTGCGAAATAGAGGTCGTACATTTAATGAGGAGAAAGTAATGTGATATTTTTTGCGTAGCAAATTTCCTATTTTATTTTAAACTAGCTTATGCCCGCGACTTCGTCCGCGTAGATAAATCCCGTTTTTTTCCTTATCCCGCGGGAATTTCCAAACATCCTGAAATTAGTTTCTTAGTTTTGTAATCAGCTACTTTTGTATCAAATTTGAATAGTCTAGTTATTATAGTTACTGAGATAGCGTCACTCGGAATCGAATATATAATTCCCGTTTTTTCCTTATCCCGTGGGAATTTCCAAAAATCCTTCCTTAGTGGATGCCTACATTGTATAAGGTATCTATGTGCAAAATTTCAAGTTTCTAAGTGGTTTGGGCTGTGCTATCCCGCGGGAACTATGCAATTTTCCGGGATAAAAAACTATCCTATGTCCTTTCCCGGAACTCAAACTATCTGTATACCAAATTTCAACTAAATCGGCCCAGCGGTTTAAGCGTGAAAAGGTAACAGACAGACAGAGTTACTTTCGCATTTATAATATTAGTAAGGATTGGTATTTTTTTCTCTAATTAGGTAGTATTATGGTCACAATAAAATAGTAGTTTGCGTTGCTGTATTCCGCCATGGAGAGTAAGACAGCCGTTGAAATTACTGGCACGTGAGGGCCATCTAAGCCCTCTAGGCTGCATCAAATCTAGGTTGCAGGTTCATGAGTGGACTGAGTGGTGATGCTCACTTACCATCATATGACCCACTAGCTCGTTTTCCGCCTTATCTCTTAAAAAATCAACCGTGAACTTCAAATTATTTAACTACAACGTGAACGGTTAGCTGGAAGAAATCCCTTCTTAGGGATAAGTTCGCCTTTGTACTATTTTCTGTGTACTGTGTACTGTGTATTTTCTGTGTGTTCCGGTGTGGAGAGTAAGACAGCCGGGGAAATTACGGGCACAAGAGGCCATTCATCTTAGTCCTCTAGGTTGGCAACGCATCTCCAATCCCTCCGGGGTTGCGGGTGTCTATGGGCAGTGGTGATCACTTACCATCAGGCGACCCACCTGCTCGTTTGCCTTCCTATTCATACATAAAAAAAAAAACTATATTTTTTTTATTTTTATGTGCAATAAAGAGTTTACATACATACATACGGCAAAGAGGAGCACTAAATACTTTATTTACAAAAAAGGCAGTATTTGAACCTCAAAAGCATCAAACACTCTGTGGGTTCAACTAAGAACCTCAAAGGACAATAATTCTATTATTAATATTTACTAGGCCCCCGCCAAGGGGCCTTGTCATCCCTTGGGGAATAATTAAATTGCCTAATGCCTAATACTAATGTATGGGCATTACAGTAATAAGTTTAATAGCAATGTACATACATTAATTTGCATTATTACATCAGGTTTGAACAAAACTAGATCGCGTGTCAAAGCCTTTAACTTCAACACTGTGAATAAAGAGTTAATAGGGTTTATTACACGCTATTAGGTAACTTTTCTCGTAGTGACAGGTTGACATTTTTCTATCGATAGTAAAAAAATAGTATTAATAAATAAATTAAAAAAAGTGCTTCCACACTGGTCTGGGAGCAAAGAAAAAACATAGAATGTACCAGTAGCATCTCTTCCCGCGCAGGTGGTAAAAGCCCATCGAGGGAATGGGCGAAAATCTTAGGAATCAGGTTATAGGTACATTCTATGTTTCTTTACTCCCACGCCACTATGGAAGGATCTAGTGATAGTTTTAAACAAAATCAACTACACCGTTTAAAGCCTTTGGCAAAAACTGCATTACCATACAACAAGCTCGGGGGGCTATTTTTAAATTGGGATATATTGGTCGAGCCGTGTCGCGGGCAAGCGGCTGCCATGAATAATGGCACCCCGACACGGGACATCGGCAATTTTATATACGACACTTATTACAGCCTGTTACCTACGCTAAATTGCGTGATTTTGCATGGGTTCTGTATTCTGCTTCATGAATGACAACGTTCCTGATTGGTTAGAATTAATCTTGTCTAAATACATACATACACATACACAAATCACGTCTTTATCCCTTACGGGGTAGACAGAGCCTAAGGTAACAAGACCTGCAGGCCACGTTTAGCAAGACACTGAGGGCGTAGAGGTGGAAAGTGGAATCAAAATAGTGATGGGTTGCCAGGTATAACATGATGCCTATGATTTTCGCCCATTCCCCAGATGGGTTTTTACCATTTGCGCGGCAAGAGAAGCAACTGGTAAATTTTGTTTTTTCTTTGCTCCCAGACCAGCATGGAAGTACATACGCTACTAATACGCACCAGTAGAAACTGGAAGACGCTGTGTTGGCAGGCCTCCCACAAGGTGGATCGACGACATCGAGAAAGTTGCGGGAAACTGGTGAATGCAGGCGAGTGGTCGTTCATTGTGGTGTTCTAATGGCAAGGCCTTTGATCAACAGTAGACGTCTTCTGGCTGATGAAAATGACGATGAAATACGCTCGAAGAAAGACATATAGCACATTAAATTGATGTCTTAACAGGACTTACGTTTTTCTTGCTGGAATATTGCGTCATCAAGTTATCCTTATTAATTACTAGCTTCTGCCCGCGACTTCGTCTGCGTAGAATCATACATAAAAACCTTCATCTTGAATCACTCTATCTATTAAAAAAACTGCATCAAAATCCGTTGTGCAGTTTTGAAGATATAAGCATACATAGGGACAGAGTAGAAAGCGACTTTATTTTGTACTAGCTTCTGCCCGCGACTTCGTCTGCGTAGAATCATACATAAAAACCTTCCTCTTGAATCACTCTATCTATTAAAAAAACCCCATCAAAATGCGTTGTGTAGTTTTGAAGATATAAGCATACAAAGGGACATAGGGACATAGGGACATGGGGACAGAGAAAGCGACTTTGTTTTATACTATGTAGTGACTACGTAGTGATGATTATAAATGCGAAAATGAGTGTTTGTTTGTTCCGCTTTCACGCCTTAACTACAAAACCGATTGTAATGAAATTTTTCATGCATTATACTAAAAGTCCACAGTAAATAATTGCATAGTTTTTATCTCTTAAAATTGTATAGTTAGCAAACAAAGTCGCGGGTAACAACAAGTAAAATTAAATATATTTTTCGCTTTTGCAAACAAATAAAGCTCTTATCAAATCAAATAAAGGTTATCTTCAGCCTGCATATATTATGTCCCATTGCTGGGCAGAGGCCTCCTCTCACAATGAGAGGGCTTGAACTATTTAAGTATACTTTAACAAAATTACAACACAAAATTATTGGACTACGAGTAGGCATTATTTAGGGGAGACCGAGGAGAGTTGAGACAGAGGAGAGTTGAGACAGAGGTGAGTTGATACAAAGCCGATTTCTCTGAACTGAGACAGTTTATCGGGCTGGTAACTTCGCTAATTCGTTGCTCTTTCTACACTCCACAGTTTGTGTGAAGTTGTGACCTCGCTAACTGTCATAGGTGCAGAGAAAAAGGCTTTGTATCAACTCACTTCTGTCTCAACTTGCCTCGGTCTCCCTACCCAAGCTTACGGAATACTGAAAAATAGCTTATAAATAACTTTTGACCAACAACCACTTCCTGAAGGCAGGAAAGTTCATTATTTCTTGATTACGGTTAAGTTATGTTGTGCACGTACGACCCAAGCATCGGATTTTAGCTTCTGCAATAAAAATGACCCTTTTTAGATATAACGTAAAAAGTAGAAAATAAATTCTTACAAAAAGTTCAGTACTTAAATACTGGTTTACTATGTAAGTAGGCAATAAAATGTACCCGAATTTTATGACAATGTTAAGGGAAAAGCAATGTTTTAAGACAAATGGAAAATAAACGCGTTACTTCCTTATTAGCAGAACGTTTTAAAATAACCACTACTCATATGCAACCTTTATCATTATAGCGGCAAAAAAAAAACCCAGAACACACACACACACACACACACACACACACACACACAAATCACGTATTTATCCCTTACGGGGTAGACAGAGCCTAAGGTAACAAGACCTACAGGCCGCGTTTAGCAAGACTGTGGGCGTATAGGTGGAAAGGGGAATCAAAATAGTGATGGCTTGCTAGCCGCATCGCCTATAACATGATTTCTATGATTTTCGCCCATTCCCTCGACGGGCTTTTACCATCTGCGCGGGAAGAGAAGCAACTGGCGTTCTATGTTTTTTTTGCTCCCAGACCAGCATGGAAGTGTCACCCAGACTCCATAAAAAATACACACTTCCTGGCCAGGGAAGACGTAAAATTACACACCTCGGGTGATAAAGAAAGCCCCAGGTCGCATGTTTATAGTCCTCGCCTTTGGCTCGTGCAACCAGTTCCTTCAACCTGAGACATTCTTTATCTTACCCTCGGAATGTAACGTACTATTATTGCATACTTATTACTTATTAGGGCCTACGTTTACAAGGACCTCGGAACAACGACTCTTAGATTTTTTTCTGGAATGTTCCAACAGGTTGGGTCTGTAGTTCAGAACCTCATAAAAACGTTTAAATAACAAAAAGCTGTTTTTTCATTTAAAGAAATATTTCAAAGACTAAGCAAAAAGAAAGTTACCGTGTGTAATGTTTGTTGTAAGTAGGTAGTGAGTCACAAAAAAAACCGTGGTAGCCTAGTGGTTTGACCTATGGCCTCTCAAGTAGAGGGTCGTGTGTTCGAATCCCGGGCACGCTCCTCAGAATTTTTAGAAATGTATGTGCGATACCTCATTTGAAATTTGCCATGAGATTTTCGGTGAAGGAAAACATCGTGAGGAAAGCTGCAAAACAGCTGCGAAGCAATTCAATGGTGTGTGAAGTTCCCATTCCGCACTGGGCCCGCGTGGGAACTATAGCCAAACCCTCTCATTCTGAGGGAAGCCCTGTGCCAACCAGTGGGACGTATATAAGCTGGAGATTATGACGATAATTATTAAATACTCGATTAATAGGCGGGTTTTTTTTTTATTTTTGTTATTAAACTTCATCATCATCATCATCTCAGCCATTACAAGTCCACTGCTGGACATAGGCCTCTCTTTTAGATCTCCAACAAGACCGGTTGGAAGCGGCTTGCATCCAGCGCGATCCTCCGATCTTAATGAGGTCATCGGTCCACCTCGCGGTTGGACGTTATTATACTTAGTGTAACCTTATCAAAAGACCACGTGTGTGTCATAGAGTTCGAAGACTCGCGCTTTCAATAAAAACGTAACGAGATTCAGTGTGTAAAATGAAAGATTTATCTACTTGGCCGCAACAGGGGTCCGCTTCCAATATAAATTATTCATGCACTCTATTGAAAGTCAGAGTCCCCAAACCGGCTTTGAGTGTTTTTAAAGGAAAACCTATTTGATATTCCGCTAGTAAGATACATCAAACAGCTCAAAGAACTGAGTGTGCTGCTGAACGGAGCTTTGCGAATGCACCGATGAAGATGCATGAGTATTTGGATGAATATTTAACAAAAGCCGGCTTGGGAGACTGATGTTTCCTTATGCATAGTAATTGAAGTCAACTAGTACATACAAACATACATACCGTCACGCCTCTTTCCCACAGGGGTTGGCAGAGACTGCTTTATTCCACTTGCTACGATCCTGACATATTTCTTTCGCTTCATCCACAGTCATCAATCTCTTCATACATGCTCGTCGGTTTCGGGTACTCCTGACCTGACCTTTTTCCAAAACGTCTCCTATTTGGTCTCGGAACGTCCGTCTAGGCCTTCCCCTCCCAACGTAACCATTCACATTACACACTATATGGGGAGTGTGAATGGTGAATGGTTAGTCAACTAGTGGACTGTGTTATAAATGAAAGTGGCTTTTGATGATGAACTGTAGGCTTATTATTACCTAATAAGCCGCACTCAACGGTGCCGTTGCCATCTGTCCTATCCCGGGGCGGCCAGTGGGCACTGCGGTGACACCATAGTGCTCCCGCAACGCCCAGTTCATGGCCAGGAGGGAACGTGTGTTTTAGATGGTAGGCCTCTCCCCTCCTTCCACAGGGAAGGCAGCGGCGCGCTGGAGAGCCCGTTATACTCCCGTTGCTGCCCCGAGCGCGGGAATGCATAAGGCGCATTTTTCACACGTTAAAAATAAAAAGGCTTTTTACCTAACTCGATCGCAATCGCCATCGTTTTCATTTTGACAGGTGGAAAGGGAAATCAAAATAGTAATGGGTTGCTAGCCGCATCGCCTATAACATGATTTCTAAGACTTTCGCCTATTTCCTCGATGGGCTTTTACTCTGCGCAGGAAGAGAAGCAACTGGTAAATTCTATGTTTCTTCTTTTGTTAGTCGTTATTTGAGTGACTGTATTCACAATAATAATATCATCTTGAATTGGATTATGAATAAATCACTAATAACCAACAACAGCGATTATACAATTTAAGCTTCTCAACAACTGGACACAGAAGAATAACAACAGAAAAAAAAAGTGAGCGAAATAGAATGGAATTCGCATTTCCCTCCGTGGAATCAGAATCGAGTTAGATGGAATACAAAATTCAAGATAGCAAGTTCATTCAGGCTTTTCCTTGAACTCGCTAGAGGAAAAACATTAGTTTTGCAAAATCCGAGTTCCGACTAAGTACTTATAATGTTACGATTGTTTCGCTCTGAATTGAAGAGATAGTCATCATCTTTTATAATAAGACATTTATCTTAACTGTAAGATGTTATCAACTTTCGAGAGTATTCCTTAGAATACTTACTAGTTATCAGGCTTCGTCACCAAAAAGCTATAATACTAATACAAAGACTTCTCTGGCTGTCTGTCTTTTAAAAAGTAATAGCTAATAGATACTTACTTGCAATTGTTTTCAATGACCGCTATAAAAAATACGGTCCTAAAAAGACCCTGTCTGCATTTTGTTTGTTTAGAATTTAAAATCGGCCTTTTTTAATAAATTAGTTCACTAGAGTAATATTTTCTGCCGTGATTCAAACAAAAACATTTAAAGACATCACGAGGTCAGCCTCAAAAACTACACCATCATAAATCATGTCACCTACGAAGTTGACCCACTGTTTCCCGTTCACAAATGGACAAACGTCCGGTAAAAACCTTTTATGAAATTCACCAGAATATCTACAGTCAGCCGAAAGATAATTCCTCTTCCAAATCGCCTTCTATGTCACGCCAGGTAACGTGAGAGACAGCGGGTGACAAACGAACCTGTGACGCTCGCCCGGCAAGATAACGTCCGAGGAACGAATGGGTCGCGTCCGGAATACACTCCACCGATAATCGCGTCAAATTATTTTGAGCATACACAGTTTGTGGCGAAACGCTGCGTTTTTGTAGGACTGTTTTAAGTAACTAGGACGTATAAGCACAGTTAACAAGTAAAGCAGTATGGAAACGAGGCTTATTTTTTGAAATAAAGGTACGCTCCAATGGGGAAACATGGACACACTGCGTATTACGCTCTTTGCATGTTTAAAACGAAAAGATCGCGGATTGTCTGGGCGCACGTAACAGACGGCCACTCGTCTCAACGCGGCACTCGCGACTGAAGGCACCGCGAGATCCGCTTAGGGGCCTTGTAGAAGCACGCGTCTATGTGTGCGTTCGTTTCAACCGTTTTGTTTGTAGTTTCCTTACTGCTTTAGCTTATATATATATACTGTGGTATAAGGCAGTGTAACGTTTCCGCTATTCACAGGGCTCTCAGCTGGGAGTTAGCTGCAAATTCTAAGGAAGGGAGAAACTAGTAGAAATTATTTTACTTCCTTAGCTCTACGACCCCATCATGTGTTATTTTTTATGTTTACATTTTGGTATGCAATATTGTATATGTAACTTTATTTTGTAAATGATTACAAAAGTATTGATTAAAATATAAACTAAGGCTACCTTAAAAATAACTCAATATAATAAAACTTAGGCTAAAAAATTAAAATTAAAATAAATTTAGACCTTTTAGGTAGGGTCCCCATCACGCAGGCAGCAATCCCGCGTTGTATCGCAATTGCGAGTCTGTGCGAGAAAGCTGCCGGCGCGAGGGTCGTCTGTTGCCTCCCTGAGGCGTCTGCTTATATCTCTGTAGAGCCCGCGTGCGCCCTTGCCCACGGGTCACTTGACGCGAAACAATCAAGGAGAAACGAAAGGAATTACGGGTACATCGAGGTATTTATAGACTAGCCTAAATTCTAGTGGCTTTTAATTCATTCGCCAAATAATTTAATCTTATCCTTTACCTACTTACTGCGTTTCGGCTTTGTAACCGAAAGTGTATCTAGGTTTATACACACACAAGACAGCGATGTTATATGACTGTATGTCCTCCTAAATAAGGATGTTTATTAAATTTGACGACCGGATAGCTTAGTGGTTAGTGACCCTGACTATGAAGCTAGAGGTCCTGGGTTCGAATCCCGGTAGGGGCAGACAGTTGTATGGTGAATACGAATGTTTGTGCCCGAGTCATGGATGTTGTATGTATTTAAGTATGTATTTATCTACATTATATAAGTATATTTATCCGTTGCCTGGTACCCGCCTATTGTCTACTTTGTTATTTGTTTCTGTATTGTTTTGTACTGATTTGTGGTGTTCAATAAAGAGTATTTGTATTGTATTGTATTGTACCCATAGCACAAGCTTTGCTTAGTTTGGGGCTGGGTCAATTAGTGTAATTTGTCCAAAGATATTTATTTATTATTATTTATTTATTATTTTAAATCGCCTGCTATATCAAGATTGGACAGGTTACGTGAGAGAAAAAATCTTAGAAACACGATCTACTACTTAAATAGTTCTTGTTTTGAACTGACACTTTTCAATAATTTGACTGAGCTAAGTTTGTACCTTACTGAAATGCGACGTCCCGCCCGCTTCCCCGCTTACCTTCCCGCGATCGCCTTGTTGCGTGTGTACAGTTAGCATTTTTGTCGCCAATATGCGTCTTATGAATTATTTTCTCCTATGTGTTAAATTTAAAAATTTTAAACTGTTCTCGTTAAGACGCGAGGTGCATACTTAGTTCGCTTTTTGTAAGCGGTTCCGCCTGTAATATCAAGCCGTATGTTGTGGCACTTACGACTTACTCAGGGGTCTTTGTGCGTGACGTTATTCCTCGTTCGTGTGGAAATCTTCCCAAAATTATATCATCCAGTAACGGAAAGCAAAAGAAATTGTCACAGTTATTGAATTTTATCTTAGTGGTGTCATAATTTGCGCTGCATATTTATCCTACTCACCTAAGTCTGTAATTATCTACAATGTTTGTTTCTTGTTATTATGACGGACTTTACATACATACCTACATACATATGTCACGTCTTTATCCTTTACAGGGTAGACAAAGCCTAAGGGAACAAAGCCTTAAAGTCACGTCTAGCATGATTATCGGCGTATAGGTGGATAGGGCAATCAAAATAGTGATAAATTGCTAGCCGCATCGCCTGTAACATGATTCCTAAGACTTTCGCCCATTCCACTGTGGTCCAGCTTGTATGGAGCAAGTGTCAAAAGTCGATATCATTTGTAATACGAAGAAAAATCATAAAATACTTTTATGTTTCGATTCTTTACTATAAAATCTATATTTATAATTTGGTAAAAATAAAAATTTTATTTTAAATAATGTTTTATTGTAAATTTTGAGTTGAAAAAAAAAAAAAAAAACATTTTTTATTAGTTAATTAATATTTTAATGCATTTTTAGAGAAACTATTTTTAATCAGGCTGTTTTGTTACTCTCATGTTAGACAATGAAAATTTTATTAAATGAATGTATTAATTATTTGCAAACTCTTAAATAAAAAAACTCTTATGTATAATATAATGCTAAATTTAAACGATTAAAAATCTAATAAGTTTTTGACTGAGTCAGACAAAACGGTCATTTTTTTCCTGGGTAACTTCCTAAGACCTGTGATGAGGGGGTCCGAATTTAACAAAAGTCGATTCAGAAGATCAGTGTTCGTTAAAACGCGAGTCATTTTTCTAGTATTATTGAGTCTAAACAATTTTATGTTTTTATTTGTTGATTCAGCAGCTTCTTCTGAGAGCTCTCCTATAGATACCATCATATGATCTATAATTTGGGACCCATGAATCAGAACTTTATGCATAGACGCTGGCAAATTGTACCACGGATATTCCTCAACCAGCTGTCGAGCCGTTTCTAAAGCGAACTCCTTAAATCTATCTGCATTAATTTTATACCCAGAATTTAAGCAATTAAGTATTGTTCCACACCTGTCAATGAGATCTTGTCTAATTCCGGTAATGCTAGCTGAAATAGCGGAGTTGGCAAAAAACCTACGGGCTGTATTTCCGTCGTTTGAGTTGCCGCTTCCTCCACTGCGTGGCTTGTCTACTATCAAACCTAACTTCCGCTTAAAGTCACTTTGAATCGCGCTTTTTCTTACTGCTAGTTTTTCCTTTTCTTCAGCAGATCGTATTTGCCATTTTCTTATCTCAAGACGATATGACAAGTGTACAAAATATTCAAAAAATCTTATCCATGAATGTAGAGGCGATAACCCAAACCCTAACGTTGTAGTATCAATCTCTTTATTTAGACACATGTCTATTTGATTCATGTCCTTGGGTGTCGCTTTACATAAATAACACCTGCTAGCAGATGCCGTGTCAGTCAATGCATTACAAATTTTGCCGTCAACCATTGTTAATTGCAGTTCATGGTGAACTTTTAATTCTTTGCCGCCCGTTAAGATACATGTTGTTGGTATCAAATTATTAATTTTCTCTTTATAGTAATCTGCTTCTTCCATTGATAATTGTTTAGTTTCTTTTGCGAATTGGAAACGGACAGGGCGACAGTATCGTGTTGACGATGGGCGAGGATTCTTCCATAATACAGTTTCTTCTTCTGTTGTGGAAACCACGGAAACAAGACGCAAAGGCACATATGATGTTACGAATAAACTTCCATCTTCTAAATCTAAGTCATTAGAAAAGCACTGTTTGTATTCACTGTGTCCCGTACTGCCGTCAAATCCCCATTTGCCAAATAACACAACTTCACCTAAAGTCTCAGGGTCTATATTTGAAATCATTGTATTTTGAGAAATTACTATTCTAGAAGCTGTGTGGTCCAATAAAGTTTGTAACTCTACTTCTGCAGACTTTTCAGTAATTTCCAGGTCTTTAGGGTAACACTGCTTTTTCGCATCTAAAACCTTTTGATACGAAGGCAAAAGTGGAGATGTTTTTTTGTTAATAAACTCTTTAATTAAAAGGTATTGGTGTTTTGTTAATTTGGCTTCTGTTATTAAAGACAAAATCTCATCTGGGTTTACCTCACATTTATTAATGTCACTTTGTTCACACGATGTCGATGAAGTATTTTTGATAGTATTAATGGCAGAATTATCAATTTTTGACAGGTCCGCTATTCTTCTTCGCTGTGTTCGCTTACTGCAATCTTCAAAGTTTTTCTTTGGTCGACCGATACTGAGTGTATTATGGTCATGACCAGACAATTGTTTTGCACTTGTCGGTTCGGCCACATTCTTCGCTATGTCTATAGTTTCAATGACGCTCAACCATTCTAGGTGTGTACTGATTAATAAATGCCGTGTTCTATTTGTTTTTTTCCAATATTCTGCCAGCTTTTTGGTTATGTATTGAATGCGCTTACGAAGAATGTCGATTTCAACGTTCTCAGCATCCGGCACTATTCTGAACACTATCTCAAGTACACGTCGAGCTTTTTCTATATATGTTCCTTTTAAAAGATGCCACTGTTCAAATAGGAACATTCTTGAAAACTGTACTTGAAAAAAAGAACCTGGAACAAAGACAATTGTTACAATTAGAAAGTGGTAAAAATTCGTAGCACCACTACGATTGGCGTAGAGGTCAAATTACTAAAACTTCCGGCAATTTCCTGCAAGTACTAATAATTGTCCTAGTAACTACAGTACTGTAAGCTAATTTTCTATGCAAAATTATTACGGGGTTAGCGGGGGTACATTGTTGAAACTCAAAGTTAAAAATACCCTCAAGGAAAAATTATTGTTAATTTAGGCGTCTCGTAGCTCCCTTATAAATCTAAATGTTTAATGTAAAAATAACAAAATCAATTACAATAATAAGTATACATACCTTTGTCATTAATATCCATTATGAATCACTAGGTTACAAAAACCAAATTGTT
This sequence comes from Pandemis corylana, assembly GCA_949127965.1. Lineage (NCBI taxonomy): Eukaryota > Metazoa > Arthropoda > Insecta > Lepidoptera > Tortricidae > Pandemis > Pandemis corylana. Next base: position 11,574,741 of record OX421858.1, on the reverse strand, counting down.
GGAACTTCGTCAACAAACAACTTCCACTTTAACGGATTGCTGGTAAGACTCAAAGCGCGCAGTAGATGTGTTCCCTTCGGAGGTCCGGAATACAATGATTTAATCTTATCACTACAAAACTATTTATAGTTTTGGGTGTCAGCTGTATTAGTGACGATATAGCCGAGTACTAATCTCAGCCCAAGTAATGTTGATTATCTAGACTTATGACCTATGAGTGGGACCACAGTGCATTCCCTCGATGGGATTTTTACCATCTGCGCGGGAAGAGAAGCAACTGATAAATTCTATTTGTTTTTTCTTTACTCCCGGACCAGCATGGAAGAAATCATAAGTTAGGTTTTTACAATAAACATTTTAAAAACCTGATCAAGGGTGCCGACGGCAGCGAGGCGGGCCTAAGCTATTAAGTATCACTTATTATTATAATAAGCCTATTGTGTCCCACTGCTGAGCAAAGCCTCCCAACGCTTCCTCTGCCCTCTGTCTGCTGCGGTGAGTGGCCAGTCCTTCAAGAAGACGTCAAACTTGTCCTGCCAATTTAGTGACCTAATTACCGTAAATTTATTATTTGTAAATTTATTTATTTATTTTTCTTCCATGCTGGTCTGGGAGCAAAGGAAAAACATAAAATGTACCAGTTGCTTCTCGTCCCGCGCAGATGGTAAAAGCCCATGGAGGGAATGGGCGAGTCTTAGGGATCATGTTATAGGCGATGCGGCTAGCAACCCATCACTATTTTGATTCCCCTTTCCACCTATACGCCTACAATCATGCTAAACGTGGCCTTTAGGTCTTGTTACCTCAGGCTCTGTCTACCCCGTAAGGGATATAGACATGATTTGTGTGTGTGTGTGTGTGTGTGTTACAACAAAACAACAGCCAGGTAGTCATAGATAGAGCACAGACAGCATCAGAAGTTGAAAAGCAGTCAAAGAGCTCAAAATGATCTACACAACCTCAAATTATCTTAGCGATAGAACCGTGTGTAGATCATTTTGAACTGTAGGCTTATTGTCTAACTCGCTCGCAATTGCCATCGCGTTCATTTTGACAGATCGTGTTTGGGCTGACAATTGGCATCGGAATCAGCTAGCTGTCACATTCATACAAGAACTGTCAAAATGAACACGATGGCGATTGCGAGTGAGTTACATAATAAGCCTACTGTTTATCAACTTCTGATGTTGACTATTGAGTTGATACACGTGATCAAAAACGATTGTAAGCCTTATTAGTAGTCACTTTATAACCAGTTTATTTTATGTAAGTTTGAAACTTGGCGAATAAAACGAAGTAAATTGAAAACTGAAAATGAGTTCAAAGGCGACGTTCTTGTACAGACCTGTTAGTATTTGATTTTGCTCTGAAATCGATGTGTCAAAGCTAAGTAGCAGTCAACTCTTTAATATACTTTTAGGTTAATAATCTTTGGCAATATCATCATCATCATCATCATCATCATCATCTCTAGCCTATATACGTCTTAGAATAAGAGGGCTTGGGCTATAGTTCCCACGTGGGCCCGTGCGGATTGGGGACTTCACATATACATACATTAGTTTTTTTTTTTTAATTTTCGCGTGCCTCATCGCGTCCTCCATTTATTGGAGGGCTTTGGCTATAGTTCCCACGCGGGCCCACTGCAAATCGGGAACTTCAACACACACCATTGAATTGTGAAGAATTTGAGAATTTAGCTAGCTACTAGGGTTCCTAGAATACGGGAAACAGCAAAACGCGTCCGTCCGTTAATCTACATTTATTCGAAGAGAGACTACCCGTAAACATATTTTTATGACTTGTTGTCATCTGCCCTCCATACTCTAATTCGTACATTACAAATTGCTTCACAGACTATGATTTCCTTCACCGAAAAGCTCATGGCAAATTTCAAATGTAATTTCGCACATGAATTCCGAAAAACTCAGAGGTGCGAACCCAGGATTCGAAGCCACGACCCTCTGCTTGAGAAGCCGTGGTAGCCAAGTGTTTTAGATTAACACCCACCAGTAAATATAGGGGTTCCAGTAAATATAACCAGCTTGTCTGATTAATCAAATGATTGGCAGTTTGCACACAGATTATAGTCTGGAATAACACATAGGCTACCTACTTTTTATCCCGGAAAATTGCGTAATTCCTGCGGGATAGCGATAAACGAATTCTATGCAGACGAAGTGGCGGGCAACAGCTAGTATATAATATAGGTATTTTTGCTAACGTCCAATAGACTGCCTTTGTAGAATTCACTCAGCTAAGACTTGAGGACAATTTAGACAAACGTGTTTGCAGATTTTTCTCACACCAGCTGCAACACGTCCCACTGCATGGCACAGGCCTCTTCTCAGAATGAGAGGGCTTGGGCTATAGTTACGACGCGGACCCAGTGCGGATTGGGAACTTCACACACCATTGAATTGCGTCACAGATGTGTGCCGGTTTCCTTCACCGAAAAGCCCAGGCTCGAACCTACGACCTTCTGTTTGAGAGGTCACAGGCCGCCACTAGGCTACCACGGCTTTTTCACACTTTTTACATACATACACACATATATCACGTCTTTATCCCTTACGGGGTAGACAGAGCCTAAGAAACAAAACCTTAAGGCCACGTTCAGCATTGTGGGCGTATAGGTGGAAAGGGGAATCAAAATAGTGATGGGTTGCTAGCCGCATCGCCTGCAACATGATTCTTAAGATTTTTGCCCATTCCCTCGATAGGCTTTTACCATCTGCGCGGGAAGAGATGCAACTGGTACATTCAATGTTTTTTCCTTACTCCCAGACCAGCATGGAAGAACTTATAACTTTACATAATATTAAGGTTTTGTTACCTTAGGCTCTGTCTACCCCGTGATTTATGTACGTGCGTATGTAATATTCCATCTCGGTAACAACAAATACCCCACAACCACGCATCAATTAGCAACAACTGATACAACACTAGCATTATTTTTATCACCCAGTTCAATCAAATCCGGTTCCCCTACAAACAGGCATTCGAGGTTTACACGAAGCGTAATTAGACTAAGACACGATCTCGATTACTAGCCTGTTCGCTTGTCTATGGCCACTGTAGACGGATTACAATTAGACCGTGTCACATGTCACGCTCTGCTGGCTTGTTTAGATTAGCCTGGTTTGTGGGGCTGCCTTGCTTGGTGATACTGTGATTGTTGGCGGGTTCTGATGATTTCTACAAATAAGCCGTGATGATGTAATGGTTTGAACTATTGTTTGTCAAGCAGAGGATCATTGGTTGCAGGTAAATTATTTAATGTGATATATACATGAATCACGTCTTTATCCCTTACGGGGTAGACAGAACCTAAGGTAAAAGAACCTAAAGACCACGTTTAACATGATTGTGGGCGGGAAAAGGTGAATTAAAATAGTGATGGGTTGCTAGCCGCATGACTTAGGTAGGTATAACATGATTCCTAAGATTTTCGTCCATTCCCTTGATGGGCTTCCATCTACGCGGGAAGTGAAGCGACTGGTACATTCTATGTTTTTTCCTTTACTTTTAAACCAGCATAGAAGAATTATATTACAATTAATTTTATTGTGTGCTGTTTAATATGAAAATGTGAGATATTTTAAATCTGCACGTATACGAGTGGACTACAAGAACCAAGCCCTCGTAATCTGGGAAGCGGCCTTATTACCTAACTCGCTCGCAATCCCCATCGTGCTCATTTTGACAGTTCTTGTATGAATGTGACAGCTAGCTGATTCCGATGCCAAATGTCACCCTATAAATGAACTGTCAAAATGAACACAATGAGAATTGCGAGCGAGTTAGACAATAAGCCTACTGTTTTCGGTAGTGGAATGATTGTAAGCTAGAGACGCTGACTGATTAAATCATCAATATATCTCGGAGACCAGAGTCCTGGTATACCTATTCAATAATCCGTTCCATTTTTTAAGCCTTGGCGAAAAATAGACTGGAAATTAATGGGTTTTGGATTTCTGGCAAATTCATTGAGAAAACGTCAATTTGATTCATCTATCCCAAATAGGTACTTCATCAAAGCGACTGAGAAATATCCCAGTCATTTTACCATTCGGCACCACCTTAATTTTAATTGAAACCGTGACTCCTCTCTTTAGGATATACGGGGTTTTTGACGCTACGAAGTTTTTTATATAAGAGGGGGCAAACGAGCCGACGGGTCACCTGATGGAAAGTAATCACCATCGCCCGGGGACACCTGCAAGACTTGGGGAATCAAAGGTGCGTTGCCGAAAGTATATGTTGCTCTTTATGTATTTGACACAATTAATTTCGTGTCCAGCGTATATACGTCCCACTGCTGGGCACAGGCCTCTTCTCAGAATGAGAGGGCACAAATATTTTTCTCAAAATATTGACTTGCATGATAACGCGATATGAGTTGATTTGATTTCTGAATATTTCACGGAAAAAAGAAACTCACCTGATTTTTATTACACATAAACGGATAACTCACGTATAAAAAGTCGAGTGGTGCTCGACATGTTTCGGACTATGTCGTAGTCCTTTTTCCAAGAGCGCTCGCCCCGGCGGCAGCGACACGAACACTGCGCGCCAGCGTTATGCTCCCGCGGCTGTTCGACGCAACTGACAGCGGCGCACAACTACCCTCGTTTTCATCGTCATTTTTATTATTGTCAAATGTCGGGCAGCACACAACACTGATCACGTCACTCCGTAAAGGTTCGCTCACACTCACCAATGATTAAGTAATGATTAAGTCTCACGGTAGTTTCATGTTGAAAGTCACCTGATTTTTGTTAAATATTGAGCAGACGACCAGGCAAATAACACAGTTCAATAATGTTATCAAATATCAAAGTTACGGGACCTTCAATAATAAATAGAGGTATTGTTTTCCGTGCTTCCCTAAAAGGCAAAGAATCTAGTCCTCGACAAATATAGCAGAAACATATTTCACTCACAATACCACGTTATAAGAAATAGTTACAATGTTAGACCTATTTCTATTATTAATGTTGGCAAGGCGTTGTTCGCAAGCCAAGAAAATAGAGCATGTGGGAAAACACAGGGCTACAAAAACCTAACGCTAAGTAATGGAACTTTAGAAGAAACTACAGACAGCTATTATGACAGCCAAAAGTGTCGACTGACACTGAACTGTAAAGCTATAGCAATCGTGTTACAACTTGTTTTGGAGCTAATAGTAACGAGATGAATTTTCAACTCTCATGGTCAGAAAATGAGGCGAATTTTATCCAATACGGGAGCAAAGCGATGAATGTCGGCCATGGGACCGAAAAAAAAAGTTGTTAATACTATGGATAGCAATAGAACACAGGTATTCAGGCCAGTCTATAAAAAATAGTTAACGTGAATTTCTTGATTCCAATTTTTTTATTGAATCAGGCGTTACTTTGCGGAGGTCCATTACAATGAACAAAAAATTTTTACCTTGCTACTCCGCTACTCACGTGCAAGATAACCAAGCCTGTGTGAAATATGTATGTTTTTCATGCAATCCCTCCCACCACTACTGCCAATAAAACACATATAAATCCCACAAACTCAATTATCCCTTACACCACACAAACACTGACGCGTTGTCGTACTCACGACGTTCGTCTGCATGTGAAACAGTTGTGCTCATTAAACTTTGATAATGATCCCGTAGAGGGATCGAAACGCGTCAGTGTTTGTGTAGTGTAAGGGATAATTAAGTTTGTGGGATTTATGTGTTTTATTGGCAGTAGTAGAGGGAGGAATTGCATGAAAAACATAATATATTTCACACAGGCTTGGTTATCTTGCATGTGAGTAGCGGAGTAGCAAGGTAAACATTTTTTGTTCATTGACTCCAAATTGTTTTATCGCAACACCGTCTTTTGTTTTATTACAAGTTCTAAAAATAGAAACGACAAACTGAAATTCCGCCGCAAAATGAAATGGAGTCGACATAACAGGTGAGCAAAAGACTGGCAGCTATCTCTAGCCACAAATTAGCATCGCTTTTCAACCCTGCTGGCCTTTCAGACATGATGACACGGGACTTATTCAGATTTATTTTTATTTTAGTCTCCGTTAGTTTTATAAAAATTCAAAAAATCAGTCTCCATTCTCTTTGCAGTGTCGTACAAAAAGGAACAACAAAGCCGTACATAATTTGAGGTGTGCTCGTTTCTGTTATTTTGACAAAGTCAATCTGCATATTCAAGATTCGTTCTCACGTTGATTGCTATGATTATAACCGCGCATCCCATTTCTACGTTGAGTCGATTTACATTTACTGAGTGCTATTGACTGAGACTTGTGCCAGTCTCGCGTCAGATATTCGACTAATTTAAATATCTTGTTCAATATCATTTAAATTTATTACCATTCGCGCAATTTACATTTTCAAATCAGACTGCATCCACTGACTGTTGGGGGATTAATTAACTAACCGCTAATATATTTTAAGGTATATACATACATGCATACATACACATATACACGTTTAGCAAGATTGTAGGCGTATAGGTGGAAAGTGGAATGAAAACTGGTACGTCCATGGTCTTGGAGCAGGGAAAATACCAGTATATACCAGTACAGTAGTAAGTATGTACCAGTTGATTCTCTTTGAGGCAATGGGCGAAAATCATAGGAATCATGTTATAGGCGATGCGCAGCTAACAACTCATTTGTATTTTGTTTCCTATTTTAGGTAAATGGTTATAAAGTTAGATCAGAGCTTCTTAACCTGTGGTCCATGGACCCCTTTACCCCCGGGAGAATATGTGAGTACAGACAGCAAAAAGCTTGTATTAGAAATTATTTTTTTACATACATAAAATACTTCTTTATCCTTTACAGGGTAGACAAAGCCTAAGGTAACACGACTTAAAAGTCACGTTTAGCATGTGGGCATATAGGTGGAAAAGGGTGATGGGTCACTAGCCGTATCGCCTGTAACATGATTCCTTGGATTTTCATCTATTCCGTCGATGAGCTTTTGCCATCTGTGCGGGAAGAGAACCAACTGGTACATTTTAAATTTTTATTTTGTTACCAGACCAGCGGAAAACATTAAGATTAAATTAAAAACATTAAATAGTTGACGTAAGTCATTTCTTTAATCGATCGGCCCTCGAGAAGAGTGGCGTGTTAAGTGTCCCTGACTAGGGAATGCAATCTCGTTCTCGCGAGATCTCGTTTTTCCGAGATCTCGGCCTTTTTTAGCGAGACTGATCTCGATCGAAAAATTGGCGAGATCTCGCGAGTTTAACGAGATTGCGCTCGAGCATAAAAACGTCTTATTTGAAGCGCGACAGCGCGCGAACTGACACAGTTCTTAACTTAATTAATATATAATTTATAGTAGATCTCTGAGTAGGTATAGTTTTCTTTAATTTTTAATAATATTTCAATTTTGGTCAACTCAACCACAGAATATTTAATACTCAACATAGTTATTGAGATTCATTTTTCATTTTAGATTTTGACGTTGTTGTTATTTTATTATTAAAAGACTTTTGTTTTATGTTAGAAGAGAAGACTGATTGTTTATTTTATTTCTTATTTGATTAGATACATGATAATTGATAATGATACACCAAAGTTCACTACTTGAAAGTTTATTGAAAAATGATACATTATTATTAGCTACGCCATTACGTAAAAGTTAATACGTTAATAATACGTTAAAATAAATGTTTATTTCATAACATCTCTAATCCTTTTTTTCTGCTAATGTATTTAAGTATTGTGATCACAATTTGTGATTATTGCAAGAACAAACATACAAAACCGCCAATCTCGCGAGATCTCGAAATTGGCGAGATCTCGCGGTATTCATATTCACAATCTCGCGAGATCTCGCCTGAACCCCAATCTCGCGAGATTGCATTCTCTATCCCTGACGTGCCATTTGCTGGGAAAAGGAGACCAAGATTGGCCTTCCACGTGACGAATTGGGAAACGGATAACCGCCTTCTGGCGATGTAACGGGTTATACCGCTGAACCGTAGCGTCTCCAGAAAAGCGGTGAGGAAGGAACACGCCGGGGGTTTTAGTGGGTATACCCCACATAACCCTATCGCCTCCCCGTGGTGATGGGGTGTCTGGTTACAGCAGATTTCCCCGGGCAAAAAAAAAGGTTATTTCTTTAAGACTTCAGAACTCGTTACCGTAGTAAATTTGCAAGTCTCAAGTAATTTACAAAAACAACCTTACGAAAATTGCGATGATACCTGTATCGATTACTGTGATACCACAAAAACGCCATATGATTAAAACTTCCACGCCAGAGAATACACGCTCAGAACTCACGTAACTATCGATCAGCGGTTGAGAGGTTTCCCTTGTTGACTTAAATTTTTATATGGATAAGACATTATTATATATTTTTGGGTTTAGAAAGTAATCACGTACCTTCATGTGTTTTTTTCGTTGTCACGTTAAACAGTGTTCTTCTCCGTGAAATAATGAAGTCAAGTCATGAAAAAGCCGTATTTTGATAGTAAAAATTCCATGATTGAAGAATTAATTTTTTCGTGTTAGTCACTTTATTTGACAAACAGGTGAATCCATGGTAAACGAATAAAAAAACATCGATTGGTGGTATTAAATATCCCATTACGAGTGAACACTAACTATTTAAAGGTGTAACAATTCACATTTTCATGGGATGCATACATACATACATACATACATGCATAAATCATAACTTTATCCCTTACGGGGTAGACGGAGCCTAAGCTAGCAAGACCCAAAGACCACGTTTAGTATGATTGTGGGCGTATGGATGGAAAGACGAAACATAACAGTGATGGGTTGCTAGCCACATCGCCTATATAACATAATCTCTTCACGGGAAGAGAAACAACTGGTACATTCTATGTTTTTTCTTTGCTCCCAGACCAGCATGGGATGTTAATACAATAATACACAAAAAAAAAGAGGAAAGGAGACCATGACCATGATCTTGTAATGTTAAAGCAGTTGACAGATTTTTCGCAATAAACTTGTACAAGCAATTTATGAAACTGAGCACTGACATAACAGATCTATCTTGCACCATACGAACCTTCGTAAATGCACGCCTGTTTTGATAATTGAACCCTAGCACATTGTAAAACTAATTGACACTTGTACAATTAATTGAATCATAGTCAACTCTAACTGTCTCGGCCGGCATATCCTCTTTAATCCACGCGTCGCTCGCTGCGCCCCCTGAATGCGGTTCGTTAGATATGTTAGTCAGTGAGAGGCGCGCGTGCGACCCTGCGAGGTAATATTAGACCTGATAATATTTGATCAAGAGCCCAGGTGTTGCGTTAGCTGTTTTGTGTGTTTTAATTAGCTGTAGAAAATATCTCCACACGAAACCCTGGAGTTAAAATGTCAATTAAAGAACGAGTGGGCTGAAGAAGTTCATTTCAAGTTTCGAAGTTATCATTTAATAGGCGTAGGTTAAGATTACGCTCAATTTGGCATCAAGTGGCATTTGGATGACCCTCTCAGTTTTGTTGTCCCTCTTAGTTCAGAATTGAATGGTGAGTGAAATTAATAATTCTACTCAAAACAAAATAAAGGCTAAAGTAACTGATATAGGCGATGCGGCTAGCAACCCATCACTATTTTGATTCCCCTTTCCAATTATAGGTCCACAATCGTGCTAAACGTGGCCTTAAGGCTCTGTCTACCCCGCAAGGGATACGTGATATATGTATGAATGTATGTAAGTAATAGATATGTGACATGAAAATAACAATGGTTGTAGTAAGTTTTTTATAAATGAACAATAAAACGGCAAAAATTTTAGGAATCATTTTATAGGCTATGCGGCTAGAAACCCATCACTATTTTGATTCCCCTTTCCACCTATACGCCTACAACTATGCTAAACGTGGCCTTAAGGTCTTGTTACCTTAGGCTCTGTCTACCCCGTAAGGGATAAAGACGTGATTTATGTATGTATGTATGTATGTATAAAACAAGGGGTTTCGTTTGTTTTGACGAAGTATTTATTTAGTTAAGCTAGCGTTTGTTTTGATTATTCCATTTTTTTTTTAATTAATCCGTCATTAACGTGACACTCGATAAAACACTTCACAGTAAAAGAACAACGTTATCGTTAACGTTCGTTAGTAACGGATTTGGCTTCCTCTCTTGTACAAGCACTCCTGAAGTCTAAATTACCTGCTTTCGACAATATTCCTCACGTTTTCAAACGTGACCGTCATAGACTAAATATACGCGTCAAATGGAGAACCTCCGTTTTTTTTCGTCGGCTAAAAACTAAAAAGTGACATAAATATAGACGCAGTCATGTAAGATCCATTGTCTAAGTTTTCATGCTGAAGATAAAGTTTAAACAACGACAATGAACGAAGTTATTACAGTTCTTTAATATTCCTTTCGCACTTAATAACAAATTGTTAGAGGTTGTTTAATATTAATCTCGAGCCTCGAGATTGCGAGTCTAATTAAATTAACTCTCATTAAGACACAATTCACGATTTAAATAGTGCCATTAA